>CP139503.1:381946104-382264021 GCA_021014915.2 Artemisia tridentata subsp. tridentata
AACCTGCTGCTAGCTTTTAACCTGCTGCTAGCTTTGTTAAACTGCTGCTAGTGGTGTGATCTGCTGCTACTGCTTCTAGCAGTTTTTTATAGCAGTTAATATAACTGCTATAGCAGTTATGGATGTACATCAGTCTTTATTGATAAGTACATCAGTTATTATTGATAACTGTAAAGCAGTTATTTGTTGGTCATATTTATGTTACACATATTTTGGTTCAGGAACATAACAAAATACAACATATTCTCGTTTCTAAATCTGAGTTTTATCCGATTTAAGATTTCGATAGAACCATCGAAATACTTCAATCTGAAAGTGTTTACACGACTCTCAGATTACTGTGATCATATACAAACTCCCTAACAAAGATTGAAGTATTCTGTGATCATGACAACCAGTCAATCCGTGAAAGATATGACGAGCAAGTTTGATAAGTTGGAAAAGTTTGAAGGGCAAGACTTTCGTCGCTGGCAAAAGAAGATGCACTTTCTTCTTACCACTCTGAAAGTTGTGTACGTTCTGAGTACACCCAGTCCCGTGTGGTCCGAGGATGAAACTTTGGAGGCAACTAGGAAAAGGATGAAGTGGGAAAATGATGACTACATATGCCGTGGTCACATTCTAAACGGTATGTCTGATTCCCTATTTGATGTCTATCAAAACACTGAATCTGCAAAAGCACTGTGGGAGTCTCTAGAATCCAAATACATGGCAGAAGATGCTTCTTCTAAGAAGTTTCTTGTGAGTAATTTTATGAATTACAAGATGGTTGATACCAGGCCTGTCATGGAACAATTTCATGAATTGTTAAGGATTCTGGGACAGTATGCCCAACACAATTTGATGATGGATGAGGCCATCTCGGTTGCAGTTATCATTGATAAACTGCCCCCTTCCTGGAGAGAATTCAAACATGGTTTGAAACATAAAAAGGAAGAGTTAAATTTGGTTCAACTCGGTAGTCATTTACGAATTGAGGAAGGATTAAGAAATCAGGAACTTGATAATAATCCTAAAGGAAAGAACCAAATTGGGTCATCTTCTGTCAACATGGTTGAAAGAGATGGAGCCAAGAATTTCAACAACAATAAGAACAAAAGAAAGTTCAAAAGTGGTGATGATAAGTTTGCCAACAAGAAGGCTACTTTGACTTGTTGGAAATGTAACAAGCCTGGTCATATGAAGAAGGATTTTCGCTCTCGTAAGGGCAATGATGGCGCTGGTTCAAATGGGTCTAAGGATCCTGAAAAGCAACGAGGTTATAATTCTGATTTTATGCAGAATTTGGATAATGTTATACATTATGTTTCAGTGATTTCTGATGCATTTTATGTTCAGGATGATGAAGTTGCTTGGTGGGTTGATTCGGGTGCAACAATTCATGTTTGCAAGGATCTTCGTTGGTTTCAAGAATGTAAATCGATTGAAGATGGATCATTTGTAAAGATGGAAAACGTTGCAACTGAACCAATCAAAGGAATAGGGCGTGTTTTATTGACTTTCACTTCTGGGAAAACTTTATGTTTAGATAATGTTTTGTATGTACCTGGGATTCGAAAGAATCTTGTTTCTGAAATTGTGTTGAATAAGTGTGGCTACAAACAAGTGTTGGAAAGTGACAAGTATATCTTGTCAAGACATGGTTTGTTTGTTGGATTTGGTTATGTTTGTAATAGTATGATTAGATTGAACTTGAATTATCCTTTGTTTAATGATTCTACTTGTATGTTGTCTTCTAGTAATAGCAATAGTTTAAACAAATCTGAATTATGGCATGCTAGACTAGGACATGTTCATTACAAGAGAATGAAAGATATGTCTAAAATGAGTTTAATACCTGGTTTTGACATGACACCTTCAAGTTGTAAGACTTGTATGTTAACAAAGATAACTAGACAACCATTTAAAGGTGTTAATCGGGAAAGTAAAGTATTAGATCTCATTCATAGTGATTTGTGTGATTTTCATGCTAATCCTTCACTAGGACATAATAAGTATGTCATTACTTTTATTGATGATGCCTCTAGATATTGGTATGTCTATCTATTTCATGCTAAAAATGAAGCTCTTGATAAATTTAAAATTTATAAACAAGAAGTAGAACTTCATAGACAAGATTTGATAAAAGTATTGCGTACTGATAGAGGTGGTGAGTATTATGATCCAGTTTATTTCCAATCAACTGGTATAATGCATCAAACCACGGCTCCTTACACACCACAACAGAATGGTGTGGCTGAAAGGAAGAATAGGACCTTAAAGGAAATGGTGAATTCCTTGTTATCCTATTCTGGACTCAGTGAAGGGTTTTGGGGTGAGGCTATGTTAACTGCCTGTTACATCTTGAATAAAACTCCAAACAAAAATAATAAACAAACCCCTTATGAAATTTGGACCAAGAAGGTGCCAAATTTGACTTATTTAAGGGTTTGGGGCTGTAGAGCAGTTGTGAGACTGACTGAACCCAATATGAAAAATCTGGGTGAAAAAGGTCTTGATTGTATCTTCATTGGGTATGCAGAGCATTCCAAGTGTTATAGGTTTTATGTCATAGAACCTAATGAATATATTTCGATGAACTCTATAATAGAGTCAAGAGATGCCATATTTGATGAAGAACGGTTTACATCCATACCTAGACCACGAGGTATGATTCAATCATCTTCTAGTAAGATGGTTGAAGATGATGTTGAAGGTACTGCTGATGTACCTGGTGCGTTTGTTCCTAGGAAAAGCACTAGGACAAGAAAAGCTAATTCTTTTGGTGGTGATTTTCAACTTTATTTAGTTGAAGGAACAAGAGATAAGACTTTATCTCAACATGAATATTGTTTCATTATTGAGGAGGATCCAAGGACCTTGAGTGAAGCAATGGCTTCTAGAGATGTTTCCTTTTGGAAAGAAGCTGTTCAAAGTGAGATTGATTCCATCATGCATAATGATACTTGGGAATTAACTGATTTGCCACCCAGATGCAAAGCATTAGGATGTAAATGGATCCTTAAAAGGAAGATGAAAGTGGATGGAAGCATAGATAAATATAAAGCCAGATTGGTTATACAAGGATTTAGACAAAAGGAGGGAATTGACTTCTTTGACACTTATGCTCCTGTTGCTAGGATTTCCACTATTAGATTATTGATAGCTCTTGCAGCTATACATGATCTAGTTATTCACCAAATGGATGTGAAAACTGCATTCTTGAATGGTGATTTGGATGAGGAAATTTACATGAAACAACCTGAAGGGTTTGTGATGCCTGGACATGAAAGCAAAGTATGTAAATTGAAGAAATCATTGTATGGTCTGAAACAAGCACCAAAAAATTGGCATCAAAAGTTTGATGATGTAGTCATGTCGAATGGTTTTTCTTTAAACCAAGCTGACAAGTTTGTATATAGTAAATTTAATGCTTCTGGTAAAGGAGTAATAATTTGCTTGTATGTGGATGACATGTTGATCTTTGGTACTGACCAAGATCAAGTTGATAAGACAAAGGAATTCTTGTCATCTAATTTTGATATGAAAGATCTGGGGGAGGCTGAGGTGATTCTTGGTATTAGAATAAAACGAGGAAACAATGGTATCTCTATTTCTCAATCTCACTATATTGAGAAGATACTGACAAAGTTTAACTTTGCAAATTGTTCTCCTGTTTATACTCCTGTAGATCCTACTGTGAAGTTTCGAAATAATAAAAGAACTCCAGTGTCTCAGCTAGAATACTCTAGAGCTATTGGATGTCTTATGTATGCCATGATTAGCACTAGACCAGATATAGCTTTTGCTGTGGGAAAGCTTAGTAGGTATACTAGCAATCCTAGTGCTCTACATTGGCAAGCTCTGGGAAGAGTATTTCAGTATTTGAAAGGAACCATGGATTATGGTTTGACTTATAGTGGTTATCCTTCTGTTTTAGAAGGTTATTCTGATGCCAGTTGGATTAATAATATGGAGGATCACTCATCTACGAGTGGGTAGGTATTCCTTCTTGGAGGAGGTGCTATTTCTTGGGCTTCAAAGAAACAGACCTGTATTACAAGTTCAACCATGGAGTCTGAATTTGTTGCATTGGCTGCAGCAGGTAATGAAGCTGAATGGCTAAGGAATTTGGTTTATAAAATTCCTTTGTGGCCTAAACCGATATCTACCATTTCTATCAGATGTGATAGTGCTGCTACCTTGGCTAAGGCTTATAGTCAGGTGTACAATGGCAAGTCTAGACACTTAGGTGTTAGACATAGCATGATTCGTGAGCTTATCATGAATGGTGTGATATCTGTGGAGTTTGTAAGAACTCAAATGAACTTAGCCGACCATTTAACCAAAGGGTTAGCAAGAGATCTCGTGTGTAAGGCGGCTAAGGGGATGGGTCTAAAGTCCATTTAATTAAATCCTTGTATCAAGATACCCAATTCCCATTTAACGTAATGTTAAATGTTGAATTCAATGTGGAAAGCTTGTTATGTTTGGATTGGAACACATAATTACATCATCCCATGGTATGTGTTCAGAACTGCAAGATAAAGGAGGTTGAAATTATATTTCTTAATGGTTTTTTGAAAAATTGCATGTGCAGGTGCAAGAGTAAAAAACCAACTATATAAGCATGAATTTTAGCTGCTTCAAGAAGCTTGGGACTTGGCTTTGATATGCTTATTGAAGGATAGGACACAAGCTAGTAAAATATGGTGTCAGGAAGAACATGTGAATGTGTAAACTGTTGTGTATATTATCTTCATGTATTCGCTATGAATAGAAAGAATTCAATCCTTTTGTGACACTCTGATATTCGAATATTTGGAATGCTAATGTACTAATGTGAAATTCAATCGACTCGATATTTCATTTATGCATCAGTTTGGTGTTTGTTATGTGTTTGCTTTAAGTTAATAAGATTACACTTAAATGGGGGAGGATTGTTAGTGATTTTGAGTCACTAATGTGATTTAAGTGTAATGGATTGACTTAGATGACCAATGTATAATCGTAGTAAATGTTCAACAAGTCGAGGTTGTGTGGAGTACACACTTGTTTGACGTTATTATGATTATGGATAAAAGGAACTGCTAGTTATAAATAAAGGCACGACTAGTTATTTATGGTATGGCTACTAAAGGTACGGCTGGTTATCTTTGGTACTGCTGCTATGGTACTGCTGCTAGTTTAGATTAACCTGCTGCTAGTTTATCAACCTGCTGCTAGTTTGTTAACCTGCTGCTAGCTTAACCTGCTGCTAGCTTTGTTAAACTGCTGCTAGTGGTGTGATATGTTGCTACTGCTTCTAGCAGTTTTTTATAGCAGTTAATATAACTGCTATAGCAGTTATGGATGTACATCAGTCTTTATTGATAAGTACATCAGTTATTATTGATAACTGTAAAGCAGTTATTTGTTGGTCATATTTATGTTACACATATTTTGGTTCAGGAACATAACAAAATACAACATATTCTCGTTTCTAAATCTGAGTTTTATCCGATTTAAGATTTCGATAGAACCATCGAAATACTTCAATCTGAAAGTGTTTACACGACTCTCAGATTACTGTGATCATATACAAACTCCCTAACATTTAAAGCTTCATCATTCTCACCTTAATTGGGCATCCACTATGGATGAACCTATTAAATGTTTATAAAATTGACACCTCTTATAATGTCATTAATTCATAAAACTTTTCATATTATGAACCTATTCCTAATATGGATAAAGCTTTTAAGGTTTATAAATTGTTCCAACATTTAAATGTCATTTATTATTTAGTTAAAAAGAAAAACAAAAATAAAGCTAATAAACATTTCTTGAACCTCTCCAAGATCCTAGATCTTTCATGCCACCTAGTCATGAAATAGTTCCTAATTGTTGGACCTCTTCATAAGTTATTAAATTATTTCATAGTGAATATATACAGACACTAAACAATTTTTGTTATTATTATATGCTTTTTTACAGGAGTGTGTATGTGTGGTACTAGGTAATATAAAAGATGTTTTTAAAGAAGAGGGATGGTATTATGATGCATGTCGACGATGCAACAGAAAGGTGGTTCCAAAATCAAAAGTTGTTGATGTGGAAGAGATTGATGACCAGGTTCATGATGATCCTCATAAGACCTTCTGGTGCAAAAGTTGTAAACAGCCTGCTAATAATGTCGATCGAAAGTATGTAATCACTCTTTTTTTCTTTTTCTTTTTCTTTTTCTTTTTTCTTTTTCTTTTTTTCTTTTATTTTTTTTTAAATCCTGATTGAAATTAAAGTATGTATTCCCATTCAACTATTTCCTAATTAACATTTTCTACATTTATACTTCATTGCTTTTATTTTGTCAGGTTCAAAGTAAGTGTATAGGTCCAAGATAGCACTGAATTGCCACATTTGTTTTGTTTGATCGTGAGGTCTCAAGGTTGATTAGTCGTAATGCAACAGCGATCCGTGAAACACAGCTCGAGGTCTGTTGTCTAATCTTAATCTCTTCTATGAACAATTGTGTAAGAATAATAATAACACTAGTTTATTGATTTATAATCGTTAACTTTACAAACTTGGTTTACATGGATATTTATAGATATCTAATAGACACATACGAACTATCATACCGGTTCACTAATTGGTATGACTTTTCTAACAGACACAACCTTTCTAATGTAACTACCATAACCGAAATTAACTGCCATTTCGGTTGTAGGCTTTGTTTTTGACACACTAGACCCCACACTAGACCCCTTGACTTTATATACATACATAAATACTACATATTTGACTTTCATGGATTAGTAAATTAGTATCCAATACTCCCCCCCTAATTTATTAATCCATGTCTTTGATATCTTCAAGCTCCATCATCTTTATCTTTGAATTTTGGCTTGTTTCCACTTCCTTTGTCTTTATCTTTAACACGAACTATGTCTTAAACTTTCTTCTTGATTTGACTTCTTTCTTCCTTGTCTTCAATTTCATCTTGATCATCTTTGTTACCTTTGTCACCATCTTTCTTCTCTTGTATCATTTCATAATCTTGCATCTCCAATAATCCTGTTATCTCTTACGAATCTTCCTTGGCCTCTTCCTCGTGTCTGATTACCACTTCCTCTTCTATAACTTCCATAGTTGCGTTCATAATTTCTGTCATTCCCTTGACGTGTGAACAACAACTTCTCACTGTTATCTTCCTCACTTCCTTTTCTAAACTTAAGCCTTTCTTCATAAGTCTTAAGTTTCCCGATAATTTCCTCCAACTTTACAGTCTTAAAATCAACAACCATTTCAATGGTTGCTACTATTGGTACAAACTTATCTGGCACTGCATTAAGTAATTTCCGTACTTTTGTTTGTTCATCAAACATCAATCCACATGTAGCGGCCTTTGTAATAATACTCATCAACTTCCCTGAAAATGAATCTATTGATTCATCTTCTTTCATCACGAGTCTCTCAAATTCTGATTTCAATTGTTGCGAGTGTGCCTGTTGGACGTCTTCTGTCCCAACGAATCTGGCCTTTAAAGAATCCCAAATTTCTTTTGCTGTTTCACATCCCGCAACTTGCATTTGCAAATCTTCTGGTAATCCTTGAAATAGATATGCTGATGCAGAACTATCCTTTTTTACATCAATCTCTTTTGATGTACTTGTTCCTTCTACTAAACCCCATACTCCATTTGCCAATAGTATCTTTTTCATTCTTAATGCCCATAATGTATAGTTCGTATTGTTTAGAACTGGACATTGATATGATGATAATGATGAGGCGAAAACAATATTTTCGTTTTTATCTCCCGACATATTCTCTTTCCTAATGATCTTCACCTTTAGTTTCTACTAAAACCAATATAACTCTAACAATAGTCGAACTTAACTTTCTGTCTAATCACAATAATATGCAATTCTAAACTTTTCTTATCAATTTCTTCTAGACAATAGTGGAACTTAAATTTTTTTTGTCTAATCCACACTAATATGCAATTCTAAACTTTTCTTATCAATTTCTTCTAGACAATAGTCGAACTTAAATTTTTTCTGTCTAATCCACACTAATATGCAATTCTAAACTTTTCTTATCAATTTCTTCTAATAAATGAAATAAAAATTAACAAGTACGGAGTAATAAAACCTGTTAATTGTTCCTTCCTTGTGGGCCTCTTTTCCTAAACAAAAAAAGACCGACTCTTTTTTTATCCCCAAATACCTTCTTCTTCCTTCACTCAATTAGGGCAAAACTTTCCCAATAAAAGCAGCCCCTCTTTTTTTCTTCTTCTTCCTTCCTTCTGTACGATAGTTAAAGCAACACTTCAACCGCACTTCTTTTCCCTTCTTCTTTCTTCAAGTTTTCTAATCGAACGATGGTGGTGGTTAATCGGTGCCTTCTCTTCTTCTCTATTAATGATGGTTACCGGCTTCTTTGTCTTCTCCGGCAAACACACGGCGGCGCACAACCGGTATGTTTTTCAATTTCTTTGATTCGAACTTTACTTAATCGGTTTTCTCTTTATTCTACTTTCTCTGATAGTCTTTCTTCTCTAAAAAACGATTCCCTGAATCGTTTTCTTCTCTGTCTCTGGTTCCCTGAACCTTTGGCTCTGATGCCACTGTTGTCTAATCTTAATCTCTTCTATGAACAATTTGTGTAAGAATAATAATAACACTAGTTTATTGATTTACAATCGTTAACTTTACAAACTTGGTTTACATGGATATTTATAGATATCTAATAGACACATACGAACCATCATACCGGTTCACTAATTGGTATGACTTTTCTAACAGACACAACCTTTCTAATGTAACTGCCATAACCAAAATTAACTGCCATTTCGGTTGTAGGCTTTGTTTTTGACACACTAGACCCCTTGACTTTATATACATACATAAATACTACATATTTGACTTTCATGTTTGACTTTCATGGATTAGTAAATTAGTATCCAATAAGGTCAACTTTTATATCCTCATTTAAACTCTTTCAAGTTACTATTTATTATATTGAGATTCATAAGTTCTATATTTTTTGTAAATATTTCTTGTAAATATCTCAGGATGGGAATGTGGATGATTTTCCAAATGAGGTAAATCAGTTGATCAACAAGAGGTGCATTTTCAAGATCAAGGTCACACACTTCAATATCAAGACTGGTTCGAGTGTATACTTTGTGCAAAAACTCTGTGATGATGCTGAAATAATCCAGTCAATGATAACAAACTTTGAGGCACAAGATGTAACATACTAACATATATATAAGCTATACCTTTTGTGGTTCTATATTAATTTGAGTAATCGTTTTCATTTTAAGTAACCGAATATGTTTGTCAAAATTTCATTTTATTTGGATGTGCAAGATCAATTGGAAACTCAATCCATGACGAGTGCAGATCCAACTCAAGGATGCTTTGATTCTAAGGTGACTAATACTTAACTTGAATCTATGTATATGGGAATTTATATTAATCAAAAACATATTTTATTGAAGGTAATTTGTCATTATTCGAATGATGTTGTGCCATTTATCGGGCATTCTTCACAAAAAAAAAGTGACAGCTATAACAATTCTGCCACAAGTCCACCTACAAAATGAAAGTGGCATCAACTTTAAAGAATACTTGAAGTTGATTCTTGTTTAGCTAATAGTACGTGTGTACAAGAACGTGGTATTAACTCACTATAGTTAATATCTTGGATTGAATTACAAAATGGTGAGGGGTAATTCGTTAATCTAATTATAAACCCTAATTAAGGTTCATGATCTCCGTTAAAGAATATTTGAAGTTGATTCTTGTTTAGCTAGAATCAAAGGCACATTTACGTTTGAATTCGGTTAATTCTTTATGTGTTAAATTGATCATACGCTTCCGTATGTATACTCGATGTTTATGTTTATTTAATTATGATTGTCATGTATTAAAATTCAACATCATCAACTTTGAACATTCTGCTACAAAGAAAAGAAATGTGCAAGTTTAGATAGAATGTCGTTTGCTTTCCTATTATGTTCAAGTTTATACTCTATTTGGTGTGCTTTGTTTAATTATGTTAAACTTTGAGTGTGGCGTTTTTGAGAAGGTTTATGATCCTTAAAGCAGCCACTTTATAAACAAATATTTCGTAGTATGTATCTGAAAGGATGAAAAATCCTTAATGCATGTTTTAATACACAATTTATATTGTTGCCGCTTATTTTCGTTTCTTTTCTATGATCTTACGTTAGTGTAAAAGTGCTTAACACATGTAATTAATCTTTTGATAATGTATTAACTACTTGCTAATGATGCAAATAACTTTAACTATCATCACTAATTTCCAAAACTGGTGAATGATTGTTCGTGTATGTTTTGATATTATTAAAAATTTTAACGCTCTTAATTATATTTTAAATACTTAGAAAAACCCGTGACGTCACGGGTTCTCGACTAGTAAAGAGTAAAATTACGTTAAGAAGAGAGAATGAGATACAGGTAACTAGTATATGATGTAGTATGAAAATAGAAAAGATTAGGTTTTGATTTTTTTTTTTTTTTGTTTTTTGTTTTTTATTAAAGAAGCACATTTTTGGAACAAGGAGACAAAACAAGCACAATATATGTTATCCACAAATTAAAAATAAAAATCACAAAAGTGGAAATTAATTACTCTGCATGGGGAATTTACAAACACTTCAGCATTGCCAAGTACGACAACAACAAATAGTTCAAAGCATGGACTCAAAATACCAAATAACCAATAGTTATCCTCGTGGAGCTCAGAAATATTAGTTGTCCACCTCGCAGAGAAGTTTGAAATGAGAGTAAATCCTAGATGTTTCAATAGTCTGGTCATTTCTTAGCTCAACATCTTGCAAGAACAGCCTCTGTCTGTGAGATTCATAGCCTTTCCTTGCTCGTAGCATCTCCTTAAGCTGGTAAATGGTCGTCATATAGCTTTGTGTCCAAAGGGTGACAAATTCTCCATGGGGAATCTATACGTATATTTGCATTGCAGCAAAAACGAGATTAATTTCTGCTCCAGTTTCAACATGGTATTCATTCAAAGTACGGTTGTCAAGGGTGAGGCGCTGAAGCGGAAAATATAGTATCTGGTGTTCTATTGAAATGTCTTCCTTCTTTTGAATCATATTTTTTAACTCACCAATGGTATTATTTCTTTTGACCTCAAGAAAAAGGATCTTTCCAGTGGGGACAACCTTAATATACACATCCATATCTCCATATTTTGATCTATTTGCCAGCATTATAACTGAGTCGTCCCCTAGGCAGTACTTTGTTAGACACTTATCATCATCCCTTAGCTCGCTTCCTTGAAAGATCAGTTTCTGGTGTCTCTTCTTTATTCCTGTAGCCGGTTTCATATCTCCAATGAGCTCTTTGAGGCGGCCGATGGTTTCTCTCCCTAGGAGTCTGTACGTGCCGAGGTCTCTGCTTAACTTTCTGTCAATAGAGAACCGCAGGTGAAAGGTAAGCATCGTATCCTTCGTAGCACGTCCCTTAATTTCGACTGTTGAAAGGTGATAGATATGCTCATTTGAGATAGTAGCTTGGCGATTCCTGAGTATCTTACCGGCAAAATACAATCGATGACGCCGAGGTAGAAAGCCAAAGTGTGCTTCAATTTTGTCTTTCAATTGACTAATGGTAGTTGATGGGGTTACATCGCCCACCTGGAAGAAAGTAGCAGATGGGAAAAGTAGACTTTCCCAGGAAACAGTGATTGCCATGGGAAAGCGCATGGTTATCAGAATGAGTTCATCTCCCTCTCCAATGTCGCGTTCGTCATTAAAGTATGTGTGGTTCTGCAACTCCCTGGTGTGGAACATTAGAGTATTGCCATGGGAAAGCGCATGGTTATCAGAATGAGTTCATCTCCCTCTCCAATGACGCGTTCGTCATTGGAGAGGGAGATGAACTCATTCTGATAACCATGCGCTTTCCCATGGCAATCACTGTTTCCTGGGAAAGTCTACTTTTCCCATCTGCTACTTTCTTCCAGGTGGGCGATGTAACCCCATCAACTACCATTAGTCAATTGGAAGACAAAATTGAAGCACACTTTGGCTATCTACCTCGGCGCCATCGATTGTATTTTGCCGGTAAGATACTCAGGAATCGCCAAGCTACTATCTCAAATGAGCATATCTATCACCTTTCAACAGTCGAAATTAAGGGACGTGCTACGAAGGATACGATGCTTACCTTTCACCTGCGGTTCTCTATTGACAGAAAGTTAAGCAAAGACCTCGGCACGTACAGACTCCTAGGGAGAGAAACCATCGGCCGCCTCAAAGAGCTCATTGGAGATATGAAACCGGCTACAGGAATAAAGAAGAGACACCAGAAACTGATCTTTCAAGGAAGCGAGCTAAGGGATGATGATAAGTGTCTAACAAAGTACTGCCTAGGGGACGACTCGGTTATAATGCTGGCAAATAGATCAAAATATGGAGATATGGAGGTGTATATTAAGGTTGTCCCCACTGGAAAGATCCTTTGTCTTGAGGTCAAAAGAAATAATACCATTGGTGAGTTAAAAAATATGATTCAAAAGAAGGAAGACATTCCAATAGAACACCAGATACTATATTTTCCGCTTCAGCGCCTCACCCTTGACAACCGTACTTTGAATGAATACCATGTTGAAACCGGAGCAGAAATTAATCTCGTTTTTGCTGCAATGCAAATATACGTACAGATTCCCCATGGAGAATTTGTCACCCTTTGTGTCTAAGTAAATTACTTGAGTTCACGCAAATATGCGAAATTTTGAAATGTGCAAATTAAAACGCCTATGCAATCCACCTGTTGCGCAACAACAGCAGTAGGGTACCTTAAGAGTATTACAGCATGTTGAAGCTGATGAAAGACGATCCATGTCTTGTCCTCCAAACGTTGCCCAAATCAACTCAATAAGCTCAAATAAGTACTCAAAATAAGCAAATAAGCAGATAATCAGCAGCAAATTTAGGGCAGAAACAAGTGGTTGGAAACCCTACGTTAAGCTGGTCTAGAAGCTAATCAAAAGCTAATCAGGGCAATTCAAAGGCAGATTCATGAAGCTTATACAAGAGGCTACTATCAAACTGAAAATGCCCAAATTCTACTATCAAATGCTTATTCAACTGAAGCCAAAAAAAGTTGATCATGGGGACTGTTATAGATTGCAGGCATGAAACAGTCTAATTGGGCTTTTTGCAGACTAAAATTAAGTTGTCTAACAAGCTACTCAGTGAAATCTAATCTCAAAACCTTAAAACCTATACCACAGGCTACAAGTAAACCAAATATCAAACAATAAGAGCATGTGAATAAGCAGATAAACAACAAGCAAAAAGCTGAGTCAAGCCAATAGTGTGCAGGTCTGCAATAACCTTACTGATGCAGCAGTTGCACAAATTTGAACTTAACTCTACCATTTCTCAATGAAACAGTACCAACTATAGGATCTATACTTAGACAACAAAAATGAACCTAAAGATGCCACAAAATGGACCTCAAAAGCATCAGCTTGTAATAAGCTTATTGGAGTATATTATAATATCCGTTTATCCATGTGCATCTTAACTTGTAACAAATTTTGAAAACGCGTAACTCGAATCACACACGGTTCCAAAGAACAAACAAACCTTACTTTCACAATATGAAAAGAATAGTCACAAATAAACCACAATCAACAGCGAAACCCAAAAAATCGGGTTTTTTTAACCAAGTCTTTCACGAACAACGACTGACACCTTAAGAGCCTGAAACTATACGCAATACTCTAGGCCGTTAAATTCCAAAATCATAACACTAATTCTTAATACTTCATAAAGTGCTTCCTTTTTGTGCTTATAATTAAGTACATCTAAACAAATTAACATACCTTTAATTTTTTATCTTGTGTATGTGAAATCCAAAGAGAAGACACTGCTGATGCATAACGGAGGGTTGGATAATCTTGCGCTGCAACATATCCAAAACAGTTGCCATAAACCTATTGAGAGACACATCTTAAATGAAAAATTCAAAAAACAAAAAAAAGGAAACTAACACGTACCCATATTAACGTGAATGTCAGCAGTAATGGTATCAACCACCACAGGAACCTTCAACAATAAAGTTGTCTGAGTGTTCATTACAGGCGTCGAAAGGTTCAAACTACCAGTGTCATCCGTAGACCTAAAGAAAATACCCTTATTTCCACAGCAAATCCTGATACAAAGATCGTATGTCCTGAAGTCAGTAGCAAGAAGGGAAATTTCAAAAGCATATGGAAACAAAAAAACATTCCCATTGACCGCTGAATATTGCATTATTCAGTCGTAAAGGTTCACCTATGATGTGGAAGTCAGTCAAGGCCAAAAGCAACCAAAATTTTCAATCGGGCGAAAACTTGAACTATGTAAGACTGATTTCTAGATTTCACTGATTTCAATTCACCTTAACCAACATAATCAAAACCAAACATATAACACGAATCTAAAACCCAAAATAAAAACCCCACCATCCCCCAAAAAAAATAATAATAATAATAATAATAATAATAATAATAATTAAGGGGGGAAAAAATCGCAACCGTAAAAACCTTAAAAACAGCTAGAAAGCTAGAAATCAAACGTTAGCCCCAAATGCACAAAAACAAAGTATACCTTTAATAGAAGACGATTCTGGCAGAAAGAACACCCAAAAACAAAATATCATGATACAGCAAACACTGTCAACTGTTGTACTCATCATTAAGAGAGAACCAAAAACACCCAATCTTCCAATACCGGCGGCGTTCCACAATCGTCACACGCAACAGCAAAGGGAGCAGCGGCATCATCGTCAATAACAAATAATCAAATCAACCACAACATACCACCAGACAGATCGCAAACCTACCAGCGAAGAAAACCGACCGTCAAGAACAAGAACAATGCGAAGAAGATGAATATCAAAAGACGGTATCTGAAAAAAAGAAAAGAAAAAAAGGCGGGCTAAGGTTTATTGGGCCAACGGACTAATATTTGGGCTACCATACCATGACGTCATGTGGCGAGTTCAAACGGCGCATTATACTATATTCTAAAAACCATTAGGATGAATAGTGCAAAACAGTGTGCTACAGTGCGAAATAGTTCAAAATAGCACAAAACAGTTTAGTTTTTTTTTTTTTTTTTTTTCACCTTCATTGTACACTTAAAATAAAAATACAAATTTTACATAATAAAATTGATACATACTGTAATAAATTTTACAACGAATTTGATACATAATAAATTTGACAAAGTTGCAGCTAAGACTTTGACAGCGGTATCTTTTTCCGACGAGAGTGGCGACTACGGGGCTGCAACCGGCAGCGCTACAAATAAAATACCAGCAACATATAGTTTACCGGGGTAACCCTTTACCAAAAAAAAAATACCAACAACATTAGATCAACAAAAAAAAATTTATGTATCTAAAAAAAATAAAAACATTAGATTACCGTAAACTTATATACCAAAAAATATGTATTTACAACCACTTGCCTTTACCACCGAATAGATCTAGATAAAATATAAAAAAAAATATTGCTTTACAAAAAAATAACTAGATCTTGAAAAAAAACCTTATCGATCTATATAAATAGTTGTATACTCGATGAGTCAAGACCGAGTCGACGCCGAGTCGACGACGAGTCGTGACCGAGTCATTGCTAAAACAATAGATCCACATGGTTTATGAGTTTTAAAACATTTTTACAAAAGATTTTAATTAAAAAACGGTTAAAACAAAAAGTTAACAAATTAGGGTTTCGAAAATAGTAAAGAAATAGGAGAAGGGGGCGCGTGAAGGGATTTACCGTCGAGAAAAGAGGAGGGGCTGAGGTGGTCTCGGTGGTGGTGTATGCTCAGGCTGTGGTGGCGGTGATGGAGTTTTAGGGCGAGTCGACGCTCGAAACCTTCCAAAAACAAAGAAAATGGACCGATCTATAAGTTTGGGTGATAAAAAGTCTCGCCGGAAAAAATGGCCGGAAAAGTTTTCCGGCGACGGCAAGTGGTGGTCGTCGGTGGTTGTAGCCGGATAAAAAGGGGTGCCGCCGGCTAGGAATAAAGAAGAGAGAGAGAGAGAGAAAGTATATACTTAGTGTGTGTGTGTGAGAAAAATGACAAAAAAAAATGGGCGTTATATATGAAATGATAATGAAAAGGTGGGATGGAGGGACTAAAACTGGCAGCATGGCTAAACTTTTGATAAAATCACTACGGGAGTCATTTGATGTACCAAACGGACTCAAAAAATTACTAAAATTGCGTCATTGTTTTTAAAATAAATTTTCCAATAAAATAAACTATAAATATGCAAAACTTTATCGAAATCAATTTATTTGGCAAATTCGGTTCGTTTCATGTCATTTCGAGTTTCCATCAAACACAACATTCCAGCAACAACGCGCACGCTTACTGTTATGCAAATCAATTAGAACCAGGTCACGCATACCGAATCAAACAAATTTTCAATATGTGTTAGTATTTTGTGTGAAAACGCATAAAAACGAAAAAAATATATAACTAACGTGTAGTAAAACACTCTCGTAGCAACGCACAAAAACACTCCGGGGCTCATTCGACGTACCAAACGGACTCGAAAAATTACGAAACTTGCACCATTGTTCACGAAATAATTTTTCTTATAAAAACGAGTATAAATATGCATAACTTTCCAGAATTCAATTTATTTGGCAAAATTCGATTCGTTTCACACTTTTTAGGTTGTGTTCCGAAGAAAATGGGATGATTGGCAGGATGAAGCTGTTGAAAAGGTTGTAGAGCTTATGGATTTATACTCCATTAACCAGGAAGACTTACATTCGATGATGGCGATGTCTAAATTTCATGGGCATCCAAATCTGCTTGATGGTGTTCAACCATCTATGAAAGTTGCACTAACAAAGGCATACAACAAAGGTAGCAAGTTACGTGTGATTCGTTCAGCAGACATGATCACACTTTCAGGCATTAAAAAGGCTCCAAAGAAACGTGTTGCAGCAGTGCTGAAACATGTAGATGGTGGTGCAAGGGAGGATGGTAACGTTGTGGCACAGAATGTAGATGGTGGTGCGAAGAAGGATAGTGATGCTGAAACCTGCACAGAATTCAGGGAACGATGGGTTGCAGCAATGCTGGAACCTGTAAGTAGTCATTAGTAAACATACATGTACACAAAATGACATTTTCGCACTCCTATTAAGAACACACAAATACACAACAACGCGCGGAAAAAAAAAAATGTGCCACAAACACTCCCGCTGCAACGCGCGGGTTTCCCAACTCGTTAAATGTATAACAAACTTTTAACAAAATACATGCCTTATTTAAAATATGGTATGAAATATTATATATGGAATGTATGCCTTAATTATTAACAACATATGCCGCCATTAAACATAATAATTTGTAATGTGTATAAATATGCCATCCTATTGGAAAAAAGTTACCATCACATTCAGTTATTCTAATAATCATTCTCAGGTATGTTTTGATGTTCTATTGATTTTAGCGAAAATTACTGACATACCCCTGCATATCATGTTGTCTCTCATTATACCCCAAATTTTAGCCGTTTTCCTATATGCCCCAACATCCCCCCTAATTTTTTACGCGACATACATGAGATACACGTGTCACTTTCTTACCAATTATGGAACGCAAAAGAAAAAAAAAAAAAAAAAATTAAAACATGTCGCGTACGAATTTAAGCGACATGTATATATGCTAGAAAAAATTTAAGCGACATGTTAACAATTGGTAAATTGAAAGAATTTAAAAGAAAAATTAAAAACTTACAAAAAACACCCTTTAACTTTTTGATAATTACAACTTTTTTATATAACAAACTTTATTTGTCAAATATTTAGCAAATATATATCAAATTTGTTAATGAAAAAAATATCGTTACGAAGAGCTCTGAATTACGAACAAAACGAGCCCAATATTGATATGCTTTTGACATACGTACGATTTTATAAAATTTCGAAATACCGTTTATAGGTTTAGAAAATTATACCGTTTTTAATTTATGAATATTTACGTTTATATTTCCCAACGATATTCATATTTCATAGAATTGTACGTCTTTGTCCCTTGTGCTTTAAGCGTATGTTTTAAAAGTTATATTTCATAGAATCGTACGATATTCATATTTCATAGAATCTTATAAACTTTTAAAACATACGCTTAAAGCACAAGGGACAAAGACGTACAATTCTATGAAATATGAATATCGTTGGGAAATATAAATGTAAATATTCATAAATTAAAAACGGTATAATTTTCTAAACCTATAAACGGTATTTCGAAATTTTATAAAATCGTACGTATGTCAAAAGCATATCAATATTGGGCTCGTTTTGTTCGTAATTCAGAGCTCTTCGTAACGATATTTTTTTCATTAACAAATTTGATATATATTTGCTAAATATTTGACAAATAAAGTTTGTTATATAAAAAAGTTGTAATTATCAAAAAGTTAAAGGGTGTTTTTTGTAAGTTTTTAATTTTTCTTTTAAATTCTTTCAATTTACCAATTGTTAACATGTCGCTTAAATTTTTTCTAGCATATATACATGTCGCTTAAATTCGTACGCGACATGTTTTAATTTTTTTTTTTTTTTTTTTTCTTTTGCGTTCCATAATTGGTAAGAAAGTGACACGTGTATCTCATGTATGTCGCGTAAAAAATTAGGGGGGATGTTGGGGCATATAGGAAAACGGCTAAAATTTGGGGTATAATGAGAGACAACATGATATGCAGGGGTATGTCAGTAATTTTCGCTTGATTTTATTCATGTAAGAAACAACACACGTACACATGCATATATACTTTATTTTATTTTTCTCTATATATATGAATATTGTCGACTAACATAACTTACATAATGCTTTATCGTGACCATATATAACAGATCCAATGAAGATTCAAATTCGATATCCTATCCTGACACGCAGCAAATGAATTGTCACCGAGGATTGTAGCGATTCCGAAAAGATCATAGACATTAAGCGCAGGATCGAACACAAGTTGGGGATCCAGCCTCTACTCCAGATCACCACAAAAAAGAACATAAACATCCCCTAATAGAAACCGGTTATATAATAACAAGTTCCTATTGTAAAAAAAATGGGGTAGGGAAAGTGTAAAAAACCGGTTGTTATAGAATAACCACTCTCTTTAATATAAAGATTAAGAAAAACTGGTTCTGTGAAAAAGACCGGTCTTAAAATATTAGTAAAGACACCGGTTTCTTTTAAGAAACCGGTTTGTATTATATTCCACTTATAGACACCGATTGTTTACTATAAAACCAGTGTTACTGATCTTTTGAATCTACTCAACCAATTAAACAGACCGGATCGAACCGGGTTTCAAAACCATTTACTCAAAGTTCTAACCCTATATTTTGTCACTTAAACTAAAACTTGCAAAAATCATTCCAAACACATAATTTGATGTTGAGTGCAACACCGTCCAAGATTAGTTTAAGGGGCAAATAATTTTGGGGCTCAGTCGCTAGAAGTGTTGGGTTTTTGTGGCCCGAAAAAAGTCACTTGCCTGAAAAGGACCTAGAAACTGGCTACTTTTCTTGAAAATTTGAGAAGGCGCCATGTAGCACTTAAAAAGTAGCGCCCAATCATTAAAGCTGTACTTTGTCTCATAGCACACTATGTGTACTTTTTAAGCGACTTTTTTACAGCGACTTTTCACACATTAAGCGACATTTTTAAAAATTAAATTTAAAAAAAAATTGAAATTAATTTTTTTTTAAATTAATTTTTTTTCTAAAAAAATTAATTTCGAAAAAAATTTTAATTTCGAAAAAAAAAATTGATTTTTCTAAAAAAAATAATTTCGAAAAAAAGCTAATTTTTCTTAAAAAAAAGCTATTTTTTCTTAAAAAAAAGCTATTTTTTCTTAAAAAAAAGAATTTTGAAAAAAAATTAATTTCGAAAAAAAATTAATTTAAAAAAAAATAATTTTTCTAAAAAATTTAATTTCGAAAAAAAATTAATTTCGAAAAAAAAAATTAATTTCGAAAAAAAAAATTAATTTTTTTAAATAATTTTTAAAAGGTCCCTTAATGTGTGAAAAGTCGCTGTAAAAAAAATAGCTTAAAAAGTACACATAGTGGGCTATGACACAAAGTACAGCTTTAATGATTTGGCGCCACTTTTTAAGTGCCACATGTCGCCTTCTCAAATTTTCAAGAAAAGTCGCCGGTTTCTAGGTCCTTTTTAGGCAAGCTACTTTTTTCTAGTTACAAAAACCCAACACTTCTAGTGACTGGTTTAAAAAATTAATTAACCCTTAGTATAATCACATGGTTAAAAAACTAACGTTTCTCAAATTGTCACAATGTTCCAATGTTCCTTAGTATAATCACCTTAAACTACTAATCATCAATCAAATGACATGTCACACTCTCACTAGTCAACACACCCAAGTGGACCCCACATCAAAAGAGCCCTACAACTCTACAAGTCCATAGCTGCTGCATTTCTCAAATTGTCACAATGTTCCAAAAGTTCACTACTACCTCCGTCCCATATTAAGTGTCCATAATGGAATCTTGGGATTTCCCAAATTAAGTGTCCAGAGAATATTTTCAACCAATGAGAAGAGACTTTAGTGGGTAATAGTGATATTTGATTGGTGGAGAGTGTAGTTAGTGGAATTTCCTAAAACTTTGTGCATTTGAAAAGTGGACATTTAATATGAGACGGAGGTAGTATTATTTATCACATTTTATTTTCATTTTATAGAAAATTAAAAAACAGTAGAGATCCACTTTGAATGGTCAACAAGAATACATCCCAATTTTTGGAAATTTCACCAGCTTACTTTTTAAAAAGATTAACACCATTAATGCTTTAAAAAAACCTTAAACACACCATAAATGCTTCAAAAAATAGCTAGAGAAATTCATATATTGTAAGGAAGATAACAATACACATCACTAATACGCATTATCTTTTATATTTTTATCGTTAGTGTTGTACCTGAATATATAAGATTAGGTCTATATCTTTTTTTCTTTTTTTTTTTTCTTCACATAATTGAATGTGTTTGAATCATTGCTTTGATAATTTATGTTCATTTTTTAATATCTATATACAGGCACGTTAAAGATTTTGCTTTTGTATCGATCATACAAAATACATTGGTAGCTAAACCATATTCATCCATTGAAGAAGGTATTTCGTTAAAACATTTGACTTAGAGTTAATTACATAAATGGTCACTGTGGTTTGCTCTTTTTTGCACTTTCAGTCACCGAACTTTTTTTTTGACTGGTTCAGTCACTGTGGTTTGCATTTATTTACCGGTCCAGTCCAATTTCGAATAAAATGACTAAAAAGCCCCTGTCCCTTCTTTTGCAAACGAGTAAATTACATAAATGGTCACTATGGTTTGTCTATTTTGTCACATTAAGTCCTTTAGACTACTGCAATTACGTGTAAAAACGGAGGAAAACGTGTAAAAATGGATGAAAACGTGTAAATATTGACAAAAACGTGTAAAAACGGACGAAAACGTGTAAAAACTGACGAAAACGTGTAAAAATGGACGAAAATGTGTAAAAACGGACGAAAACATGTAAAAACGACGAAAACGTGTAAAAAAACGACGAAAACGTGTAAAAAACGACGAAAACGTAAAACGACGAAAACGTGTAAAAACATACGAAAATGTGTAAAAACGGACGAAAACGTGTAAAAACTGACGAAAACGTGTAAAAATAGACGAAAATGTGTAAAAACGGACGAAAACGTGTAAAAACTAACGAAAACGTGTAAAAACAGACGAAAATGTGTAAAAACGAACGAAAATGTTTAAATATTGAAGAAAACGTGTAAAAACAGACGAAAATGTGTAAATACTGAAAATGTGTAAATACTGACAAAAACGTGTAAAAACGTGCAAAAATGGACTAAAACGTGTAAATACGGACGAAAACGTGTAAAAACAGACGAAAACATGTAAAAACGGAGGAAAACGTGTAAAGACGGATGAAAACGTGTAAATACTGACAAAAACGTGTAAAAACGGAGGAAAACGTGTAAAAACGGATGAAAACGTGTAAATACTAACAAAAACGTGTTTAAACGTGTAAAAGCGGACGAAAACGTGTGAATACGGACGAAAACGTGTAAAAACGGACGAAAACATGTAAAAACGGACGAAAACGTGTAAATACTGACAAAAACGTGTAAAAACGGACGAAAACTTGTGAATACGGACGAAAACGTGTAAACACTGACAAAAACGTGTAAAAACGGATGAAAACGTGTAAAAACGGACGAGAACGTGTAAATACTGACAAAAACGTGTAAAAACGGATGAAAACGTGTAAATACTGACAAAAACGTGTAAAAACGGACGAAAACGTGTAAAAACGGACGAAAATGTGTGAATACGGACGAAAACGTGTAAAAACGGCGAAAATGTGTGAATACGGACGAAAACGTGTAAAAACGACGAAAACGTGTAAATACGGATGAAAACGTGTAAATACGGACGAAAACGTAAAAAGGACTAACGGCCGTTAGTCTAAAGGACTCAATGTGACAAAATAGACAAACCATAGTGACCATTTATGTAATTTACTCGTTTGCAAAAGAAGGGACAAGGGCTTTTTAGTCATTTTATTCGAAATTGGACTAGACCGGTAAATAAATGCAAACCACAGTGACTGAACCAGTCAAAAAAAAGTTCAATAAACTGAAAGTGCAAAAAAGAACAAACCACAGTGACCATTTATGTAATTAACTCTTTGACTTAACTAATCTTTTTTCAACACTTATGCATTTAGTACGAAATACATTGGTAAGCTAAACCCTCTAGTATAGACTCGTAATCATGTGGCCGTTAACTATCATATCAGAAACATAATATGAAAACAAGCTAATACATAAGCACTTGTTTGCTTGTCATTTAGAAGAGCAGCATCTGATTCAAATAAGCCTCTTCTTTTCGATACGATAGTGTAGTAATCTTCATCAAATGTTTTGACACTCCCTGGATCCATTTCAAGAAGTGTGGTTGTGTCGGTAGTTGGCATTTACTTTTCAAATGAGGTACATACTTTGGGTCTAGAGTCGGGTCAGTGTCGCCTTTGCCAGTAAAATTGTATAATCTGGATGCGATGGTAGAACAGTGAGAAACTCCCACAGTGTGTCCTCCTATGTAAAGAGATAAAATTTAAATGTCAGAGAAGTTTATCGACGACCCTTTATCACTAAAACTCCGTAAATTTTCAATTCTTCAAATGTAAATTTTCGAGATATAATAGGTTTAGTTATGATATATGGTCGCTTTATTTATAATCTTCCTCTACAGAAATAAGTTTTTGATTAGATATAGCTAAAAATAGTCATCTAGTGTGTAATCTAATGACTAATATAACCAAAAGTGCTTAATTAAATATCAAAAGGTAGATCGAAAATGGACAATATACCTGAAAGGACTACTAGGTCTTTAACGCTCAAGCCCCTCGACTTAAACTGTGATTTGAGTGTAGTAATGTTGGCAAAAGGAGCTGGCAGCGTGAAACTCTCAGATGCTATCGATACTCTTCCTCTCTTCTCCCTAATGGCACTGGCCAATATGGTCCCTTAATCTGCAAACGAACAAAAAAGGCTTTGTCAAGACCATTATGCTAGTCAAATATAAGATAATAAAAAGTAAAAACCAAAGAATATTGTATTGAAAACTAACAATGAAGAGATAAATACATAATCAGCCTGCTTTAAGATGTAGCTATCTCCCAAAAATGCTTAAATGAGCTCTAAAACATGTATTAAATATATCATATATCACTTATGAAGTTTCTTAATTATGGAACTACTAAAGCTACCCTTTGACTAATTAACCTCACGTGTAATGGGTCGAGATCCATGCATTAGTCTAACAGTTTCTTACTTTCTTTTGGCTTTGATCCAGCTATACAATTTGGTAACAAGTGTATATGTGACCCGGAAAGGCCCCTAGACATACTATCACAATCCAACATGCAGTACATATAAGGGGTCTGAACGGATGAATAAAATATAAACTCTAAAAAGATATTTTTTATCTCCTAACACTCCTCCAAATGGGATACCAGATGTGATTATCCAACTTGCCAAGGAGTCACTGATATAATATTCAGGAACTGGGAGCAGTGCAAGATCACACCGTAGGCGGTATTATCCTTAAGGATTAATGCTAATCCAAATAACTAGAGCATCCCCATTAAATATACTACACATCATAATGGATGGTTAATGCTTGCACTTGACTCCCTATCATCTTCAACCCTCCCCCCCCCCCCCCCCCCCCCCCCCCCAACGCCCCACAACACACACACACAGAAACCTCTCTTCTCTCACCACTCAGCTGAAAATATGATTAAGAAGGTCAACCTAGCTAAACGATCATTAAAAACTGAAAAATGTTGTGTAAGTTCAGATTCGGTAATATGTTTAAAATCTTCTACCTCCCAATACCCCACTTAGGTGGGATTGGGTATTGTTGTCGTAGTTGTCTTCGTCTAACATTATGAGTTGAGTCACTGGAGGTATGCATTATAAATATACATTGATGATTGACCTGTTTGATATATATGATTAAGTTGAAAAATGTTTGTAAAAGTACATTTTGACCCATGGGATATAAAACATATCAGAGAGACAGATATATACACTCATAAGTAAACATGCTGATATGATGATCTCTAATACCAAATCTTTGCAAACTTAGGTGGCGTTTGTTTATTCAGACATTTTATGTCTGAATCTGAATACCATGTCTGAATCTGAATTAGTGGTCCAAAAGTCTGAATCTGAATTATTTTAGACTGTTTGTTTTTCAAAAACGTCTGAATATCTTTAATTTACCGTATTACCATTTAAAGGTTTAGCTAAACGGGACACGGGGGACACGGGTAATAATAAGACAACCCTTCTAATAAATACTAGAGTAATATCAGCCACCCACTCTTAACTCTTTCTTATCTTCTTTCTCTTTTCTTCATCTTCTTTCTCTGTAACATTAATTTCACACTCATCAAATTCACAGCACAAGTTCAAGCTTAGCAAAAAATGAGGCAATCTCCATAAACTTGTCGACTTTACTCACTTGTTTTTAGTAAACTTCGACACTACCTTATTGAGATTTTTCTAGCAAAAAAATATGGCAATCTCCATAAACCAGCTGTAGCACAAGTTCAAGCTTAAATGGTGATGATGACCAAGTCGAACATGGTTTTAATCTCAAGAAGGGTTGTGTTTGTTTTTCCGGCGAGCGAGATGGGTTGTGTTTGTTTTTCCGGCCAAAGGTTGAAGAAGAGCAGATAATCAGAGATATTCAGACATATACAAAAGTCTAATTGAATCAGAGGAAATTCAGACATTTTTAGCTCTGAATCTGATTATAAAACAAACACCCAAAAATCTGAAAACCTCTGATTCGGTCAGAGATCAGAGGTATTCAGATGTTTTTTTTAAAAACAAACACTACCTAAATCTGAGTCGCAACATTCTTTTTTGATGAAAAGTCAAACAAGTGGATAGAAAGGATCAAACATAAGTCCTAAACTTCCAATGAACAAATGAAATACTAAGGTTCACTGATCAAACATATTATCTTCAAAAGAAAAGATTTTAGCAGACCGGGCGCACTTTTGCCTGTTTAGACATGTACCCATTTTGACTTGTCACCCAACCGCCTAAATTTCCACTTCAGACTTAGTATGTAATTAACTAATTATTATGTAGGGGAGCAAATCGGGGTAGGTTGGTTAACGGTCATTTCATCAATGAAGAGATTTATAAGGTTTTACGCATTTGAATACACTTTGGATGTCTTTCAACCCTTTTGGCATGCTTCATTTTTAGTTCGTTTAGCTTAACCCATTTAACTGGTTAGAGATGAAACATAACCGAAATAAATCAATTTGTCTAAAGGCTCGAATCTGCAACCTCTGATATTGTGTGTTTAAACATAATGTGTTACCGTTTAATTACAAAAAAAATTATATTCAGCGTCAATAACTAAAATTAATTGACTTTAATCCTCTTTTCCAAAAAAATAAAATAAATAATGCAAAACTAAAATAGGAGTGTAAGGTAAAATCAGCATACCAGATGTGATTATACAACTTGCCAAGGACTCACTGTTTAATATTTTTATAATCATAATTAGCTTGTTAGTTAAAGAAAATATAGAAAGTGGCCCATTTCAAACTCCATTACCCAACCCGGCATGTTTTGTTCCATACTAAAAAATGACCAGTTTCAACCTGGTACCTAACCCTCCCGACCCTCTTATTTGTACCACCTCTAGTTTTCACATCTTCAGTATAATTATTTGATTTTCATGTACCTTAACAATGTCTGTCCATCTTTCGGGGGAGTAGTCTGTCTCATCGAGAGAGTTGATGCCTCCAGCTAAAATGTGTGGTGTCTCATTAGATTCAATTATTGCATTTATTTGCTTCATACGCCAATTCTCATCAAGATGGTCGAGAAGCGTACAATGGAAATCAACTTCTCCAGTTTGAGGCACGTCTATTGTCGCTTTTAAAACATTCCTGCATCCATTATAAAAGCTGTTAAATTATGCTACTTTATCTTTACTGAGATCTCCGTGCAACATCTAAAAGACACTGTTTCGACCCGTTCACAGTTCACTTACAAAATGTGTCGATGTTTCTGATAAAAAATCAGATTGAAAAAGAAACGGGTCAATTGAGTCAATCGCCAAAAGTGCTAAATTATTTTGAAATCTTATACTTTTGTAACTATATTTGACACGCATGATGTCAAACAATACCTATGTGACACGTTTGGATCAATGAACATTTAGCTAATGGTCACCATCCAAAGTATCTTGGTAAAATTTCTTAGACAGTTAACTATATCAAACACACTGTAATCAAGTTGGTGGCAAATAGAAGTGATATAACAAATAACTTCAGTAGCAACTTATCCGTGCAACATTGCGATTTATATAAAGTCGACCCATACATATATCAAACTAGCAACTAAATTATACCTCCGAATCGCCTCCAGCAACCGTTTCCCACATCCCCTTCACTTTCCGACCCGCTCTTCTCACTCCTCCCTCCCCCATCCCTCTCCTTTTCCTTTTCCTCTCCCCCCCCTATCCTAACACTTGTAAAGAGAACCATCCTACTGTTAGTAACTGTTAGCAATAACACGAAATTTTCTTAATAAAAACTATAGTAACCATGCTGAATACACCATAAGCTCATTTAGGGCCGTGGAGTGAAAATTGACACTCATAATACTATGCCATATGGAGGTAATTTGCCGCCACGAGGAACAACAACTCCAAACACTTTTAAACATAAAAAATATCTAATACTCCATTATATTTACATATTAATATATTATACTTACTAATACCAAACCCCATCCGAAAACACGAAACTAGTAAATTCACGCAACCGTCAAACAATTCATTCCAAAACAATCAACACACCAATTTACATCACGCGCTACTTAACTACATTCATAACTAATTAATTAATTACCAGGACAGTGATTAGCATCAATAGCCATAACCTGAACCTTAGTTTCCAGCCCGGTACCCGGCGTGAAGATGAGTTAAGAAGTAGATTTGACTTTCTGAACTCCATTTGTCTATGATATCATTCGTTTCTCCATTTCGGGGTGTTTGGATTTAGGGTTTGGAGTGTTTAGATTTTGGAATTAGGGGATTATTGAATTAAAGTGGAATTTGGGGTTTGAAGGTTGAAATGATTTGTTTTTGGCGGGTTTTCAAGTTGTGAATTTTGAACTTTTCATTTTTCAATTGGATAAGGATCTTCCCTTTTCAGAGGGGTGTTTGACCAAGTTCAGGGTGACTGCACAATTTATAACACTTGTAATCATAACTTTTTTTCTTTATATATTTCACATGGATCTTAGGGGGCGTTTGGTTCGCCGTAATCTGGCGTAATTGGATGTAATTGTAATTCAGATTATATTACGTAGGCTGTTTGGTTCACAGAATGGAGGGAATTGTAATTCAGATTACATTACGTAGGCTGTTTGGTTTGCGTTGTAATTGTAATTCAGACATTACAATTACATCAAAGGAGGGAATTCAGATTACATAGGATGTTGGATGGAAAGTTTTGAATTACGTTATAATTCAAAATTTTATAATAATAATAATAATTCGAAAAAAATTATAAAAATTCAAAAAATTTATAAAAATTAGAAAAAACTTATATAAATTCGAAAAATTTATAAAAATTCAAAAAATTTATAAAAATTCGAAAAAATTTATAAAAATTCAAAAAATTTATAAAAATTCGAAAAAATTTATAAAAATTCAAAAAATTTATAAAAATTTAAAAATTTAAAAATTTAAAAATTTTATAAAAAATTTATAAAATTTAAAAATTTTATAAAAAATTTATAAAATTCGAAAAATTTTATAAAAAATTTATAAAATTTAAAAATTTTATAAAAAATTTATAAAAATTTAAAAATTTAAAAATTCAAAAAATTTAAAAATTTAAAAATTTTACAAAAAATTTTATAAAAATTCAAATTTTTAAATTTTTATAAAATTTTATAAATTTTTTATAAAATTTTTAAATTTTTAAATTTTTATAAATTTTTGGAATTTTTTTAAATTTTTTCGAATTTTTATAAATTTTTTGAATTTTATAAGTTTTTCGAATTTTTATAAATTTTTCGAATTACAATTACGTTGAGATCCAACCAAACACAGTGACAGAAAACATCAATTACAATTCATACACATTACAATTACAACACATTACAACTCTTTGAATTACAATTCCTTTGACAGATTACAATTCCTTTCAAAACATACTGCGAACCAAACGCACCCTTAGTACATGGATGCACAAGATAGGACGTTTTACCCTGAATACATGAAAGGACTGTATGAATTTTTTAAATGCGCTGAGGATCATAGAGAAAAGACAGGAGAAACAAAAATTTCTTGTCCTTGTAAAGAGTGTAGAAATAATGTGTCCATTGCCGATCCTAATATTATTAGACGCCATCTCATACAACAAGGGTTTGACAAAGAGTATACTGCTTGGACTTTTCACGGTGAATCGCAAGTTGAGAGTCACACATTTGTTTCAGACATTGATCACGATGAGAATGATAATTCTAACGATGACCATCATGTTAATATAGATGAGATGTTACGTGATGTGGAACGTGATGTTGCTGAAAAGGATATTAAAAAGTTACAGCAGTTGTTTGTCAATGCAGAAAAACCGTTGTATAGCGGATGTAAGAAGTTCACCCTACTTTCTATAGTGGTGAAACTGTTGGACATAAAAGCGAAAAATGGTTGGAGCGACAAAAGCTTCACCACCCTATTAATGTTGTTACACGAAGCGTTCCCTGAAGATAATGAATTGCCTGTTTCAACGTATCAAGCGAAAAAACTAACGTGTCCCATGGGATTGGAAGTGGAACGAATACATGCATGTCCAAACGATTGTATATTGTACAGAAAAGGGTACAAAGACCTACACGAATGTCCTGTATGTAATGAATCGAGGTATAAAGAAAAGAATATAACAGAACTAAATAGCGACGTGACAAAGAATGGGCCCCCTGCTAAATTGTTGTGGTATCTTCCCATCATACCTAGATTGAGAAAGTTATATTCAAACCCCAAGGATGCCCAATTGTTGCGTTGGCATGCTGAAGAGCGCAAAAAAGATGGAAAAATGAGACATGTGGCTGATTCTCCTCAATGGAAAAATATTGATAAAGAGTTTGATAAATTTGGATCTGAGATTAGAAATATACGGTTTGGACTTAGTTCAGATGGAATTAATCCGTTTAGAAGCCTGAGTACTCGTCATATCACTTGGCCAGTTCTTTTATGCATATATAATCTCCCACCTTGGTTGTGCATGAAACGGAAATACATCATGATGTAATTATTAATTCAAGGTCCGAAACAACCTGGGAACGATATTGATGTGTATTTGGATCCGTTAATAGATGACATGAAAAAATTGTGGGATTCGGGCGTTGAAGTTTATGATGCGTACAAGAAAGAGAGTTTCAGATTGTTTGCCATGATTTATTGTACTATAAGTGATTTTCCAGCATACGGTAACTTGTCAGGTTATGGTACGAAAGGGGAGAAGGCGTGTCCAGTTTGTGAAAAGGACACTCACTCTCAATGGTTGACTAATTGTAGGAAAACAATATATATGGGACATCGAAGATTGCTTGATGAAGATCACCCGTACCGTCAAAAAGGTAATTTGTTTGACGGTAATATAGAGCGAAGAGTGATGGCAGAACCATTGGACCGGATTCGATTTACTTTCCCAAGTTGCGGATTTAAATATTGTTTTTGGAAAAAAAGTTAAGGCACCTCAAAAAAATATTTGGAAAAAAAAGTCAATATTTTGGGATTTGAAGTACTGGAAACATTTGCAAGTCCGACATTGTCTTGATGTTATGCATATCGAGAAAAATGTTTGTGAAAGCTTGTTAGGCTTATTATTAAACATCCCAGGAAAAACTAAAGACGGAATTAAAGCTCGAAAAGACATGGTCGAAATGGGAATTAGAGACGAGCTCGCACCACAAGAGACGAATAGCAAGAAAATGTATTTTTCGGCGGCTTGTTATACCATGTCGAAGGTTGAGAAAACCATATTTTGTGAATTCTTACACGGTGTTAAGGTCCCATCTGGCTATTCAGCTAACATTAAGAAGTTGGTTTCGATGAAAGACTTGAAGTTGCTTGGTATGAAGTCCCATGATTGTCATATTTTAATGACGCAAATGATTCCAGTCGCTATTCGCGGAGTACTGCCACCTCGAGTACGACACATAGTCACAAAGCTTTGTCTCTTTTTTAACATGATTCATTCCAAAGTTATTGATCCGGAAAAGTTGGATGAATGGCAGAGTGATATTATTCTTACTCTTTGTGAACTCGAGATGTACTTTCCACCTTCCTTTTTTGATGTCATGGTTCACCTTGAGGTACTATTTCGGGTGGTCAAACGGGTGATGTTTTTGCATGAAATTAATCTTATGGACATACTAAAGGATTCTGGAAAGTTTCGTCAAGTTTCGAGTCCGGGAGGTCGGGTTTCCAGCCGAGGATTTTGAAAGTGCATAATTAAGACAGTAGGTCAGTCCAGGATTTCTAGTTTTTGCAGGGTGATGCGGCGCATCTCCTTTCTGAGATATGGCGTATCAGGTGATACGGCGCATCTCCTTTTTAGGATATGGCGCATCGTAGCTACATTACTGAGTCATCCCATTTTCTTGTAATTTTCTGTCTCAGTGGGTCGATGCGGCGTATCTAATATAATAGATGCGGCGTATCAGAAGTTTAAGATAATACGGCGTATCACTTCAGATTGATACGGCGTATTGTCTTTCAGTTTTGATACGGCGTATCCCTAAAAAGGATACGGCGTATCTTGGTCTCAGAAGGGTTGTTTGGTTGTGTTAGAAAATTGTGTGAAATGTTTTGAAGGGTCTTCGAGTATAGTTTCTTGCAAGTATGTTTAAAAGGTTAAATGTTATAGGTTCTGTTCATTAAATGAAGAATTTGTATGAGTCCGTTTTAGTCAATCGTTTCCGCGTATAAAGTTCAAAATTTTTGGTATAAGTGGTCTCGGGGCGTTACAATTCTTACTCTTTGTGAACTCGAGATGTACTTTCCACCTTCCTTTTTTGATGTCATGGTTCACCTTGTATCTCATATTGTTGGAGAAATAAAGGCTTGCGGTCCTGTATTCTTGCGATACATGTATCCATTCGAGAGGTATATGGGTTTCTTAAAAGGGTATGTAAGGAACCGATCTCGACCAGAAGTTAGTATTATTGAAGGCTATGCTTCCGAAGAAGTAGTTTAGTTCTGTACAAACTATATGAAAGGTGTCCCAAATATTGGCATTCCGCGATCTCGACACGCGAGGTAGACTTGATGGGAAAGGGACAATTGGGCGCAAAGATGTTACACCGAACAACAGTGATTTAGAGCAAGCACATTTTACCGTATTGCAAAATATGACATGTGTTGACCCATACATACACGAGCACATGTCATATTTAAAACAAAATAACAGCCATCGAGGTCAGCTTTGGTTGGAAGCTGAGCATACGAGAACATTTTCACAATGGTTTGCAGATAAAGTTAGTCGTATGTTTCCAAATCTTGATCCAGAAGTGGCACAATTGGGGTACCGGCCACGTCGTGTTTTTCAATATCAAGGCTACGACATTAATGGATACACATTCTACACCAAACAACAAGATGATAAAAGTACAATGCAAAATAGTGGAGTGACGCTTGTAGCAACAATGGCAGATTCATCGAGGATGACAAGCTCAAAAAATTCGTATTATGGTGTCATTGAAGAAATATGGGAATTGGATTACAATTTGTTTGTTATACCCCTATTCAAGTGTAAATGGGTTAATGACAGGGGAGGTGTTAAAGTTGATAGGGATGGTTTCACGTGTGTCAATCTTTCCACAAACAGCTACATATCTGACCCATTCATTCTAGCAAACCAAGCCACCCAAGTATTTTTTGTCGAGGACTTAAAAGACAAGAGATGACACATTGTCATGCATGGTAAACGACATATAGTTGGTGTTGATGATGTTGTGGACGAGGACGACTTTAATTAGTTTGACGAGCTACCTCCATTTTCTAGTGGTATTCAGTCTTTAGATGAAATTCTTGATGATACTGTTTATTTAAGATCGGATCATCAAGAAGGACACGAAGAATGACGAGTCAGGTAATAAAATAATTTACTCAAGTTATAACTAAATTTAAGCTAATATACTTATTTTATAGTCAACAACTAATGTGTTTTTATACATTTGTTATTTTTGCAGGCACTACAAACTGAAGACATAGCCGAATAAACTAAATAAATAGCATATATTATACAATAATTTCTTTTCTCCGACTAAATAAGTCACTATATAATTTCATCTTTTATATATAATAATACATATACATACATATATATATATATTATATATATATATATATATATATAATATATATATATATATATATATATATTATATAAAAAAAAAAAAAGAGCTATATCCAACCCACGATCCAGAACTTCTCCCCCCAATTTTGACTGCTACTATACAATACCACGATCCTCCACCTTCACAGCTTCTCCTCCCGCCAATCGACCCCTAACCACCACCCCTCTTAATATATATGATGTTGTTTGCATCATTTGACAAGATATTAACCGCAATCTTTTTTTATCAAATCGTATCCCAAACCAACACTCATCTCTACCATCACGACCAAGCTCAATTTGGGTCATTCATCTGAGTTTGAGCACATCAAATGGTATTTCCCTTCTTCTTAATTTAACTTTGATACACAATCGTTACTTATTTTAAGGTTAAATTAAACTCTTATGCATTATTGAATTAAGTTATTATAATCATTGATTCTTGATGAGTGGGGAAAATTTGGTTATGTGATGCGCCATACTTTTATAAACATAGGGCCTTGTTGTTAAAGTGAAGTTAATTCCTTATATAATTGAGAAACACAGGCTCTTGTTAGTACGCTCCATAGATTAACAAAGAAATTTGAGATGAGAATATAGTCTATCTTTTTGTTAGAGGGGATTATATCATGAACGCAGTATGCGTAATAGAAGAGATTGTGTTCGTGGGCAATTTGAGTATGATTTTTTGTTGCTAGATTCATTTGACAGCAAAAAGAATTAACCGAGAGCCTTGAGTTGACATACTATCTTTCCCTAATTTAATTTTCCTTCATTTGTTTCAGGCAAATGATGCACAACTTAGCAGCATGGTTGCTGAACAGGTAGATCTTGTTTCTGCTTGAAAACTTAAAAAATGTAGTCCTGTTGTTATTTCTGTATGTTAAAATGTTAATAACTTGTTGATGGTTATATAAAATTCGTCAATGTTATGTTGCAGGTTGAACAAGCGCAAGCTGGTTTAAAAGCACTTGGTTCATCTGAGAAGACTGTAAACCATCTCCGTGAAAACTTTGTTAATATAGAGAGGTACATTTTACAGCACATGGAGTTACTATAATTATATTCAAATAGACTCGTATTGATTATACGTAGTTGCCTTTAGGATTGATTATACTGCTTTACTTGTACAGGCTATGTCTAGAATGCCAAACGTTGATTGATAATCATGAGCAGATTAAGCTTCTCAGTAATGCACGAAATAACTTAAACACAACATTGAAGGTATGCAATATAAATGAATCATAAAGCCATTTTTTTCCATTCCTTTGTTTATTTTTTTTGTTACTCGTTATATCGCATGCCGAATGTTCAAGCTACATATATATATCTGTAATTTCTTCTTCCTAATCTTATCAATGGATAACTATTAGGATGTAGAGGGGATGATGTCAATTTCTGTGGAGGCTGCTGCGGCCCATGATTCTCTAAGTGATGATAAGGAACTAATAAACACATATGAGGTAGGGTGAAATGTTACACACAGTATTGCTAGTTACTCTTATGTTGCAACCATGATACTATTAACTTTCAAGGAGTTGATTGTTATAAAAACTATAAATTTATTTTGGTTTACTCTTAACATGTTCATTTATTGAATATTCTGGCTAAGGTATATCAGGGACTTAATAAGGTATATCAGGGACTTAATAATCCACATGTGTGAACTATTTATACTTGAGATTCATTAGTGCATTAGTATTGATACATAATCAATTAATAGAATCTTTGGTGATTCAACTCAGTAACAATCAGAGTTGTTAAACTCTTACTAGTCGAGTCAATTTACCCCTAAACCAAGTTGACTCAGTCCTTGACTTACAAGTCATTCCCCGGCTATTACCAGTCGACTCATGACTCTTATGAGCCACAAAATTAGTCAAACTTCTAGTTTTATTTAAAAAAAGAAAAAGAAAGTAAAAGAAAAAAGAAATGACTTGATCTCCTCTTAATTATGCAATGGAATTGTTGTTCTAGTTGGCAATTAGCACCTTTGCATCTTCTTTGATACAGTAATATTTTTTTGTGACTAATATATTGATATGTTTAACTTAACAACCATTGATATGCAACATCCTCATAGAGTGATTTACAATGGTTGGTAATCAATTTATATAAAGTAAACGAGCGATTCAGTTGATGTTGATTGTTGATTATAGGATCAAACAGAATACTTACCATGATGCACTTTTCTTAGTCCAAAAGGATGTTCACTCTTATTTTTCTATTCTAATTGTATCATGCTAAATTGCTAATTGCATTAGTCAAGGCTAACCATCTAACTAAACTTACTTTTAGAACCTAAACTAGCTTAGCTCATAACCATCTGCGGGACCCATCTACAAAAGCTCGCTCAATATAAGTTGATACATCTGTAGTAGGAATTATTGCTTGATATATGGTGATTTTGAGTCAATTTGTGTTAATCGTATTGAAGTTATTGATGTTGAAACTTGAAACAACTTATGCTGTTAGATACCTGTTCATAATGATTTTAGTTATGTAAATTGTAAGTTATCGCTTTGTTTAGCCTAACTGCAAGTTTTATGTCTTCAGTGGTGATTATCGCTTGATTTTCTGATATGTTTACTTTATAGTTTATGGTTTTAGTGAACTTATGTGTTTTCGTTTGAATTTCATCCATTAGCAAGTAGGATTCTGATCTAGTAGTTATGGATTTGTCCATTTGTCTTTGATGTTGCGTTACATGTCCTCGTAGTAATTTAGTTATGTTAGATACGAATTTATGATGCATTTTGTGATGTCTGTTATCGAACATTTCAATTCATGTTCATGATGATCTCAGTAACGTGTAACTTATGTTTAAGTATCGCTAATTGTTTTACTCATTAGTATTGCATGATAGGCTCAGAATAAACTTGTATTGAATATATAACTTGATGATCCAGGCCTGCTTTTACTTCAACTTGTGACATAGGATTTCACGTTACGTAGTCAACTTGCAGTCAATAGTAGGTATGTATCTGTTTCCCTGATTCCATCTCTTTATGAAGAAATTGCAGCTTGTATTTATGGCATGACATTTTTACCACTTAAATCAGGGAAAAGAAAATTAAGGACATACGGGCTTCATTTGAGGCTTGCAAGTCGCGCCCTGTTCATGCAACCAACAAAAACCTGCATCCCGTTGAGATTTTACCATTGTTTCCTGATTTTGATCGGTATGTTCTTTACTTTTATATTTATTTACTCTTATAATCTTTTTCTATATATGTTGTCACTGCTCTGTTTCTTGCTTTGTCTTGAATGTAGCATTGAAATGCATCTTATATATTCTTGAAACTGTGTGCATGGGCGTTGATGTAGCATGCAGATTTGTTGCTTTAGATTAGATACCTTCTGTGGATGGACGAATTTGCAATCACCAATATAAGTAAAAAAGTGTATCAAGGGCAGGCATTGAATAAATGTTTTGTACCTAAGTTCCTACTGGTGCAAATATTAAAATCTGTCATTACAGCTCTATATCTTAGAGCTGTCAATTTACCTATGAATGGGTCAATCGGGTGTTTTTATCTCTAAACCCTAAATGCTAAGAGCACTAGAGGACGCATAAGTACATAATGTGTTGGTACTGTAGTTTTAGATGCTTCACTGCAACTGGATTGTGTATTTCTATTATTAGGTTATGTCAGCAATACATGTTATCTTACCCACCGAAAAAGAAAATAATTTTTTTTGTCCTTGTTTGCTAATTTCTGATTTTTTCAGGTGGGATGATCAGTTTGTTGTTGCAACCTTTGACGGTCCCCCTACTGTGGATTCAGAAAGCTACAATAAAATGGAGAAATCTGTTAGAGATGCCCATGAATCTCAGGTATGATCTTTGACACCATGTTGTGCATAACTGTTGAAATTTGATGTGTATATCTTGGCGTACAAAGAGGCAGCTTTAAAGGTTTACCTTTCTAGGCATTCTAACTAAAAAAGGATGTAGGGAACCTGGAGATTTAGGTATGTCGATTTATTGATATTGATATGTGAAAACATATAGAGTAAAAGACATCTCTTTCTTATCCTACACTTTAGTGTAGATGTAGTAATAGCGACCCATTTGTCTATCAATGGGTCGATTCAGGTTTGTGAATAACTTTCTGCAAATGATAACGGTATCAAAATATTGGCAAATTCTGATGGTCTTCGGTTACTTCGCACTTTTGAGAACCTTTCATTTGATGGTGCTGCTTCAAGAACTCCTGAAGCTGCAAAGGTAGCTGTTTTTTAAGATTAACTGGAACTCAGAATTTAGCTGTTCTGTTTCATGTTATATTCACATATAATGTTATTTCCAAATGCAGCCTACCATAAACCCGATGCCTGCTAGTAGTGCTGCATTAGCTGAAAGGATTGCTTAAGTTGGCTCCATCTCAGCAGTGGTATGTACTCATGTTTGACTTTGAGAAAATCTTCCAAATATCAATTTCAATAGTTATAGTGGTGATGTTTGACTTTGACTTGATATTTGTGTTTGACTTTGACTTTATGTTCATGTTTGGCTTTGACTAAATGCTAGAACGGAGATGCGAGAAGCGTGGCAGATGTGAAGCTTAGGATTGCGGAAGAGTCTAATGACAAATAAAAGATTTGGAAACTTACTGCGATAAGTGAAGGTTCTCAGTGTCGGTCTTTGAAGCTTCCTGAGAGCATGAGAGTAACAAAGGTATTATAAAGATAATTGCATAAAAGAACTTTAATCTAAGGTAATGAGCTTAAATCAAGATTTTGAACCTTCAATGGTTGTTTTCTGGCCTAAAAATAGTTCTCTGCTGAAAACAGAAATAAGGCCGAAGCTGCTTTCCTTTCTAGGCAATTAGCCTAGTGATAATAAGTTTTTCTTTTTTGCATGCTTATTTTCCGCTAGTGTAGTGTAGATATTAACAAAATATTTTTGATCTCACAGATTTTAAGATTGATATATACAAATTCAGGAAATGCTATTTTAGCATTAGCATCGACAAATATCCATTTGCTTTGGAAATGGCAGCGTAATGATCGGAATTCAAGTGGCAAGGTGACTAATGATTTACTGAATATAAGAAGCTTGAACTCAGAAATTTGGTAGTCAAATCCCTTCATAATGCACAATTTTTCTTGCAGGCAACAGCTAGTGTTTCGCCACAATTATGGCAACCTTCGAGTGGGATTTTGATGACTAACGGGTCGTCAGTATGTCATATTTAAACATTTGTGCAGGAAGGAGTTGCAATCGAAATTGATGAAGCTGTTGTTGGAGCCTTGAAGGGCGAGCTTGCTGCTACTACATTCCTTTCTAGCTTAATTAGTTAAACAAGTTTGAGTCAAGTTGAGACGATTTGATATGTTGTAGTTGGTTATATTGTCATGTATCAAGATTTATGCACTTTACTTTAGTTGTATATTATGGAATTATGAAAATTTTATATTTTTTTGCAAAAACTAAAAAATCAATTTTTTTTTAAAACGAAATTCTCACCAAGACCGGTTCTTATATAAAAACTGGTTTCCTTACTCTATAATAGAGGCATGTAGACACCGGTTCTTACTAGCAAAAAGGTTTCGATGCTCATATTAGAAACCGGTTGTGGAACCGGTTTCTATATGTTTTAGTTATAGAAATACCCCCCCCCCCCCCCCCCCCCCCTAGAGTGGTTCCTAAACCACTCTCCATGAGCCATTCTAAACCGGTCTCTATGAGATTTTTTGTAGTAGTACATCATCTAATACCCTATTTCTTCTCATATTGTTCCATGGGCGTATTATTAAACTTCTTGAAATTGTTCATAATTTAAGGTATATCAAGAGAGTTGTCGTCAAATGAAATTTCTTACAAAATGAGAGGTGATATATTGATGTGTACATCACAAAATCACATTACTACATTAGTAATGCATATAAAATACAACACCACATATAAATATTTGTAATGTGCATATCACCTCCCTTTACAAAATTTATTACAACATTGTTAACAATTCTTGCAAGATTCTCGCAAGTTCAAAGCCAATTCTTAGACAGATATTTAGCAAGCAATGAATTTTGAAAAAATGCACCAAAACCATTGTATTTCATAACAATAATCGATTTTGGATAGATTGTTGAAGTATAAATAAATACTAATATTTAAAAAAAAAAAAAAAAAAAAAAAAAAAAAAAAAAAAAAAAAAAAAAAAAAGGTTGGTGTTTTAATCTTTGTCTTAACCACACATTCTTGCAAATTCTAATTTTGTTAAAATGTATTTGTAGCTTGTAAGAGGCTCTTGGACTTTTTAACCCATTCACTCAAAATGGCTAATTTGAGCCATTTTGGTTTCATTAGTGTTAAGAACAAAAGTTTTGCTAGAAACGTAAACCGGTCAAAAGTGGTCTCAAGTATACGTTAATGCATATGGACTCCTAAGCCGTGCTAATACTTCAGTTGGCCACAACTTTTTAGTGAATTAATATTGGTTTCTGGTCAAAGATGTTCGAACCATATTAAAATAATTGTGCACACAAACACGAGCCAGCCAAAGGCAAACATTGTAATCTTCAAAGATACTTAATTAGATACTACCTCCGTCCCAAAATAAATGTCCAGTTTGACTCTGAAAAGTCAAACTGGTTCAACTTTAACCTTAACTATTTTTGCGGGTGTTATATAATATTTTATGCAAAATATATGAATGGATTTGGTTTTAAGTGTATTTTTCATTTGTATAATTTTTCATCAAGTATTATATTTAAAAAAAAAAAAAAAAAAAAAAAAAAAAATTAAGGTTAAAGGTGAACCAGTTTGACTCTAAAAAGTCAAACTGGACATTTATTTTGGGACGGAATTACAATTAAAACTTAGCCATTACTAAATAATTTGCAAAAAAATAATCAAATCAAGTAAAATTTTAACTGACATTGTAAGTCTTTTTTAATAGTTTTGTAAATGAGATTGAAGAAAGAGCTTGCATATAATACTAATCTATCTTGGCCAACTTTCTAACCAGCCATGCCTCAAGATTCGCATTCATATTATGATGGAATTTTATTTATGAACATGGGACTTGATCTTAAAGGGTGTGTTAGATCATCCATATTGCCAATTTCATTTTTACAAAAAATTGCTTTTACCAAATTATACTATTGTGACATGTTTTAGGTGTATTGCGTTTCAACCCATTTTATGTGAAGCTATTTATATGGTTTTGAGCCGCAAACTTGAAATATTAAGGCGATTAGTAATTATTAAGGCGATTATAAGCATCAAAATTGACACCTTTTACGAGACCTTTTTGACACGGACTACGCTACATTAATGTCAGTGTAATTTCTAAATAATGTAAAAAGTTAGTCATTTTAAGGTAATGGACATATAAAAGGGAGAGGTAACAGAGGATGCATACAATACTCCTCAACAACTTACCTTGGAGTTTGCATAAAATGATCTGAGATGAGTTTGTTACAATTATCTCGTAACTTTGTTAACATTGTTGCTTAATTTAGGATCAAAGTTTCTTACTCATTATTTTTTTGAATTGTTGAAATGAGCATCACTTTGGTTAGGCTTTTATAAATTATAATTATAATATATACTAAAGATGAATTTTGATTATGCATAATGGTGTGTCATTATGGTGTGTTTAATGTGATAAGCTTGAACCCCATTGGGCCACGTGTTGTGTTTAATAAAAAATAAACAATATTAAAATGTAGCCAGCCATTGTGGCCTCCTATGATTGGCCCATTGCAAGGCAAAAAATTCATGTTCACGTACGTCCTTTGCTAATCACCCCTAATACACATTGTTTCGGATTTTAGTGAGTTAAATAAATTAGCTTTATTATTTCATACCTCCGTCCCAAAATAAATGTCCAGTTTGACTTTTCAGAGTCAAACTGGTTCAACTTTGATCTTAACTATTTTTGCGGGTGTTATATAATATTTGATGCAAAATATATGAATGAATTTGGTTTTAAGCGTATTTTTCATTTGTATAATTTTTCATCAAGTAAAAAAAAAAAAAAAAGTTTAAAGGTGAACCAGTTTGACTCTAAAAAGTCAAACTGGACATTTATTTTGGGACGGAATTACAATTAAAACTTAGCCATTACTAAATAATTTTAAGTTAGGGGGGTTTTAATATGCATTTTTGTTTTGTGTCTTGAGTGGTGGGGTTGGTCCCATGGCGTATCTTTTGTCTATTTAAATAAAAGTTCCCTTCAAAAAAATATACTCATCTTTGTAATGGTCTTCTACTTCACATTTGGTTCCTGAAGCCGATGTGGGGTGTGCCCTCTTCCCCTTGGCCATTTAGCTAAAACAAAAGAAAAAGAAAAACAATAGTGTTGAGACTTTTCTTAGATCACAACTTATTATGTTTCTGAGTTTAGATTCTTAGGTTTGTGTTGATTGAGTAATAACACAACAAATCGAAAAACACGTTTGCTTGATAAAATAAAATAAAATAATATATATATATATATATATATATATATATATATATATATATATATATATATATATATATATATATATATATATATAGGGAGACTTTCTTGCGAGAACCATTTTATCTGAGAGAACTGACAGAACCATCAAAAACATACATGCACGCCTTTTAAAATAAAATAAAAATACATGCAAATCATCAATAATCGTAAGTATCCACCTATGTTCTTCAATATCATCATGAACTCATCATCTTTTTTCACAAAAACCTTACACAACGGCCGCAATATTGTCATTGCACGCCTTATAAGAACATACATGCACACCTTCGAAGAAAAATTTTGTATTTCCAATTTCTTATCAAATTCTTTAGAACAACCATGTTTTTTTAAAAACATATATGTTGTTTTTAGAACATATGTGCAAAAATATAATTATTGAAGGCGTGCATGTATGTTTTTGGTGGTTCTGTCAGTTCTCGCAGATAAGATGGTTCTCGCAAGAAAGTCTCAATATATATATATATATATATATATATAATATATATATATATATATATATATATATATATATATAACAGGAGGCGTTACACGTAGATAATGCCACATAAATGCCACCTCAATGCCACATAATCATTAAAAATATATATATATATATATATATATATATATATATGTGAATATATATATATATATATATATATATATATCTTAACTAATTATAAAGGGTGTATGGTCAACTTAGTCAATGGGTGAAAACTGAACTTTCAATAATACCAAAATTGCCCTTCTACCTCAAATATAAAACCTACCCACACAAACCAAATCAAACACACGCTACCATTTTTTTTATCTCACTAGCGCTCTCTCTCTCTCTCTCTCTCTCTCTCTCTCTATAACAAAACACAAACCAAATCCAATAACCACCACACCAACCGAGGCCGCCTCCATCCGACAGAACCACCACTCGACTCCACCACCATCCGACGCCACCTCCATCCGACAGCACCACCACTCAAGCTTCGAGGTATTTTATATACTTTATTTTATACGTATTTTTTTAGATCGATGTATACATATTTTTTTAGATCGATCTATATTTTTTATGTTTTTATTGATTTTATTTATAGATCCATATGTTTTTTTTTCAGATTAGCCGCTCGAAATCTTTCTCCCTCGCCGGAAAAAAATGTTGCCTCACCGGAAAAATTTTTGCGCCGGAAACACTTCTGCCGCCCCGGAATTTGTAGATATATCTATTTTTATTTTCAGATCTAAGTTTAATAACATTTTTTACAAAAGTTTTTTGTAGATTATTTATTGCCGCCGCCGGTATTTCCGTTGCTGCAGCTGTCGTCGCTGATGTTGTGGCCGGAATCATATTTTGAGGTTTGTTTTTATTTTTTTCCGGACAATCTTTGTTTTTAAGAAAACAAAAAGTAAAATGCATATTTTTAATCCGACTTTTTAAGTGATTTTATAAATCTGATTAAAAAAATGAAACTTTTTGTTCTGGTTTTTTTGTAAATTTAATTTTTATAAAAATCTGATTATTTTATGGTTTTTTATGCATATGGTTTCGATAATTTTTTTATGTATTTGTGTTTTTACAAATACGATTTTTAGTGTTTTTTTTATAAATCAGTTTTTTTATTTATTTTATATGAATCTGCTTTTCTTGTGATTTTTCTTAACGTGAGTTTCTTTTTGGTGTTTTTCAGATCTGCTGCTGTGACCGGGACCAAAAAACTATTGTTGTCGTGATATTTAATTAGCTCAAGATAAGTACTTAGTGGGAATATATTGTGTTGTGTGACTGTGTCGTGTGGATTCAAGACAAGGAGAGAAAAGAAATGTGTTATAAGTTTTGTGTCGTGTAGTTGTTGTGTTTACCTGTTAGTTTAAGGCATAGTGATTTCTTTTGTTATTGCTTTGTTGTGTTGAATTATAAGAATAAAGAAGGTGCAAAGATCCTTGTGTCATCCGAATATAAAGAAGAAAAAGAAATGAAAAGTGTTACGGACTATTTGTTTGTGTATTGGTAGAATAAAACGTGAATAACAATAAGGAAATGGGCATGTGATGTTATATTTAATTTGGGCGTGCATTATGGTACTTAAAATATATATGTGATTTCTTTGTAAATTTGTATAAATGATAAGATGTTAAATGGATGCAACTTTTAATGATGTTATATGTGCTTGTTATATTTCAAGTTTTATTTTTGAATACTTCATTGTACAAACAATTATTCGCCGTTGAAACTTGGTCGAAATTATCTATTGAAAATGATTCTCTAAAGGCGATCATTTTTCGAAAAAAAACCCGCAAAACTTGGTCGAAATTATCTATCGAAAAAATAATTTAAAAAGTTAAATATTTTGAAATTTTTTAAAAGTTCGAAATATTTTGAATTTTTTTAAAAAAATTCGAAGTATTATTTTGAAAATTTAAAATTTAAATTTTTTTATTTTTTTTAAACATTTCGGAATTAAAAAAAAGAAAGTGGTAGTGTCATTGTCAGATTCTTTTGACTAACTTTTGAGAGTGGTAGTGGTAGGCTCGAGAAAAAATATTGGTTAATTATTCGCAGGAAGTGGGTCGGTGTCCAACTGTCCAATATATTACTCGTATATTGATTGACAATATATTATGGTTAAAAGTATCATGGCTCCATGCTCAACGTGGGTCACCCTATCATAATTAAAGGTGTCCATTATTATAATATGTGTTGTATTCGTACCAAGGATGCATGCTTGTTGGAAGTTCTATAATGACTATGGATGAACTTTTAATTCTTATTTTCATATTCAGTTGTATAGTCATTATAGGTTGTAATTATAAGATGTAAGTTATAAGAATGTCATAGTGATTCTTATACAGTGGTTTGGTCTAATGACCTTTGCTTGTAAGTGCTTATGTAACGGGCTAAAAAATGGGACTTCATTCATATCCTTTGTACTTAAATGTTTTGGTGTAATATACTTATAAGGGTGCAGGATTACTCCCCTTTATCCAAAAAAAAATTTGTTATTAATTTTATAGTGTAAATTTTGATATGAAGCTTATAGTGTAAATTTTGTTACTAAGTGTATTGTGTAAGTTTGTCACAAAGTTTATTTTGTAAATTTTGTTGTAAGCTTAGAGTGTTAACTTGGTTATAAAGTTTATTTTGAAAATTTGAAAATTTTTGAACTTTTAAAAAAATTAAAAATTCGAAATCGTACAAAAAATAAAAGATAGGTTTGACCAAAAATTGAGTTATGGTTAGAGATTAGTGTTCTTGCAACTATCAATGATTTGGTTCCTTATTTTTTGACAATAAAGCATTACTGTCATCAATAAACATTGCAACTACCAATGCTTTGGTTCCTTATTTTATGAGGGGTTCTACCAATGCATTGTTTTTATTCATACCAAATTTTTTTATTAAAACATACCAAAGTCATGTAGTAATGATGAAAAACTAGATGATGACCCCACGTTAAAATATGCTCTTGAGATTCAAATCATTCTATATACGGTGCATAAAAAGAAGTACCCTTTTGGATCTAATTTCACATTTCTTTTGATTTGTCTGTATTCCTTAAATCATTCATTTACTTTTTTTTTATTCAAAATAATATAAAATTTTAAATTGCTTTAAAAAAATGTTAAATTTATTTTTTTCTCTTTTTTTCGTCTTTTTCGTCTTTTTTTTTTCTTTCTTTTTTTTTAGTGTTTTTTTTATTGTCTTCTATTTAATTAAACAACAACAAAAATAACACGTTAACATTATTTTTTTTAATATAATGTTGAAAGTTCCAATATGCTTAAAAAGACTTGTAAATTTGAACTTTATGAATTTTGAGGATTTTAGGAAAGCGAAGATGAGATATCGAACTGAAGTGAAGAGCAAACACAATAAAAACTGATAAAAATGAAAACAATCACAAAAAAAGTTGATAAGGATGAAAATGTGGACACGTAACATTGTCGAAAATAACAAAATGTGATGTTATGGCCCGAGCGTACAAAAAGAGCAGAAAATAGTCGTGTATGTTTTGAGGCCAACTTGAGATTTTAACAGACTTTTAAAATTAACAGTTTGCAAAATCATATAATATTTGTTGTAAAAGTAAGTTTAAACACAACAAACACGGATAGACATGTGAGAGTTACTGAGCATGTGAAAGTAACTAAGTTTACACAACACAAACACACGTAACAAACATGGAAATACAAGTGACAACACACAAATAAAAAAATGGGTCGATATGCACACTACAACTATGCATATATGATCTTATTATATATGCATTACTGATGTGATATTATAGTGTTCACATCACTTTTTGTGGTGTTCATATCACTTATCATATAATGTTCATATCACTTTGAATTCAACAAGCAGTACCTTCATTGGTCTTGAACCAACAGTACCTTGAAATACACAAGCAGTCCCTTTTATCAAATAGCAGTACCTTTGAATGAACTAGCAGTCCCTTTGTAAATGAACTAGCAGTCCCTTTTTACTGAACTAGCAGTACCTTGTTAGCGTATTTAGCTTATCATTTCAGCATTCTTTATGTTTCATTCTTCTTGTTTTTGTATCATCAAATCTATGAAAATATAATTCCCAACATATAAAAATAATGCACCACCATAATGGTTTATCTTGAGAACAAAAGCACACACGCTCAAATATTGTTGCAACCAACATATGACGCAAACTATAGAATTTTGTTCTTATTTTTTTCGTAAAGAATACTAACGCTAATAATACACTTTGTCGGCAGAAACTATTCGCCGCCAAACTATTGTCGAAAACTAGACACGGCTGCCGCTAGGTACTTTACCGTCGAATCTTTCAAATCCCTGAAAAGCCAACACGCGTGGTACAAAATGGACAAATTGCGTGTCTACTTCGTTTGGATGGATAAGAAAGCCAACAAACTCTACGTGCTCTTGCACGACAAACACTTACTACAATATCACATATCGTTAATTGGCTGCCGCTAGGAACCTCCGTTGCTATGCACGGGTACTCGCCTAGTATATATATATATATATATATATAGTGAGACTTTCTTGCGAGAACCATTTTATCTGCGAGAACTGAGAGAACCACCAAAAACATACATGCACGCCTTCAATAATTGTATTTTTGCACATATGTTCTAAAAACAACATATATGTTTTTAAAAAAACATAGTTGTTCTAAAGAATTTGATAAGAAATTGGAAATACAACATTTTTCTTTGAAGGTGTGCATGTATGTTCTTATAAGGCGTGCAACGACAATATTGCGGCCTTGTGTAAGGTTTTTGTGAAAAAAGAGGATGAGTTCATGATGATATTGAAGAACATAGGTGGATACTTACGATTATTGATGATTTGCATGTATTTTTATTTTATTTTAAAAGGCGTGCATGTATGTTTTTTGTGGTTCTCTCAGTTCTCGCAGATAAAATGGTTCTCGTAAGAAAGTCCCCCTATATATATATATATATATATATATATATATATATATATATATATATATAAATATTTATTAGAAAAAAAAAATTGAAAAAAAATTATTTCAGAAAAAAGAATTTGGAAAAAAAATCAGAAAAAGAAAAAGAATTTCGGAAAAAAAAATTGGAAAAAAAAATTTCGAAAAATATTAGAGACGGATGCAATTTTCAAAAATTCAAGGGTAAAATGGTCATGACAGAATTTCTTTTTTTATCTTTATTACTCACATGAAGACAAAAATGTCAACACTAATGTATAAAAGAGTATTTTTTTTAGTTCGCTACGCAGAACTGCCATTTTTTACAACTATGATGCATTTTTAGATAATTAACCCTGCATTTTTACTTGTTATTGAAAAATTATTAGTAACAACTTTCGTATCAAGTAAACATCTTACAATTTTGGATAAGTCACGAGTGTGGATAAAACGATCATCATCTGTACTATAGTATCTCATAATGGGTAAACTAAAACTTGATACATGATGTAATTGGGTTTTTCATATTTGTCTCAAACCAAAAGGGCAACCTACTATCACAATTTATGCGCACAATCATTTGTTTCCAACACAAACACTACCTAAAGTACGTTTAGCATAAATTAAAGGTATTTTGACTATACAAGCCATAACTGGTAGAATGAACATATATTCAAGATTTAGGCAATAATGTTGGTATTTTAGTGTAAAATAGATTGAGTTTAATATGCAAATAAGGGTCGACACTTATTTGGATATTAACTGGACTAACGGGGGTTCCAAGGGGGCGTAGCCCCCTTGGTGGGGGTTCGGGGGCAACGCCCCTGAGAGAAGCAGGGTCCAAGGGGCGGCAGCCCCTGGCAGGGTCCAAGGGGCAGAGCCCCTGGCTGGGGTCGAGCTGCCAGGTCAGCTGGAAATTTTTTTATTTGGTATAACATTGCTATGTTAGAAATTCATTAGAATTTGTTTTTTCACCAAATAAAACATATAAAGTTGATGCTCGTTTCTGCTGATATGGTTCCTGCTGATAGCAGATGGTTTCTGCTGATAGCATGGTTCCTGCTGATAGTGCATGGTTTCTGCTGATGTGGTTTCTGCCGATAGTGTATGGTTCCTGCCGATAGTGCAGCGTTCCTGCTGATTGTGTAGATTCTGCTGATAGTTGGTTACAGTTAATATAACCGTTTTGCAGTTATCAGAACCCAATAACCGACCCTATAAAGGGTCTAATATATTCTCTATTTTGAGATATAGAAAACAGAGGCTGATCAAAACGATTTTGATCATAACGAATTCTGCAAACATACAATCATTCACAAACTTGAATCAATTAGATTTTATCCGGTCGTTAATTGGTATACACTCCAATTTAATCGATCTGAAAGCGTACTGTTCTTGACTTCTAATTGCTATCAGGATACCAATCTCACCCCAATTACCACACATAAACAACAAATAACCCTTTTTTTTTTTGATTGAGATCCTCTCATGTTCCATTTGAATATGAGAGGTAATGTTAAAGTTTATGTGAGTGAAGAAATAATAAATAAATTAATAATTGTGGCACCATTATTTTATAAATTAATCATTGTGGAGAAAAAAGTAACTAACATGACCTCTCATGTTCAAATGAAACATGAGAGGATCTCAATCCTTTTTTTTTTATGAAAAAAGGATTATAAAGAGAAAATACGTTGAACCTTTAGCAATAATCAGTTTCACTAATACGAGAAAACTAAAACAATGTACGTCAATCTTCATAAAAACAAGACTTGATTATGGCATGAAAACAAAGCATAAGTCACATCATCTAGTACCCTATTTCTTCTCATATTGTTCCATGGGCGTGTTAGGCTGGACACACTCTTGACCCAAAGCAACCTGGGTCACTTGCTGCCACGTCAGCTTTCTCTCTCCGGCGACCAGAAGCGACCGACCTGCCACACACTGTGAATGATTTTTTTTTAATCAAACATTTAAAATAAACTTAAAATTCATTAATAATAAAAACATTACAATACGGAATTAAAAACATTAATAGATTAGCGTTCACAAATTGTATTTTGCTTTGATTGTTGCCTTAAGCTGCTTAAGATGATTTTGTTCATGTTCGGGCAATGTTGGGTCGATTCTGGAGTAGTATAAGAGCATTTCTTGGTTCTTCGTCGATTCTTTCAAGAGATCGACCTGTTCTTGTTGAAGTGCTATTTTTTTTCTTTGATGGCCAACTCTCTTTCTTTCATCGACCTATATTCATCTCCATCGATCTTCTTTTTTCCCTCTTTTGTTGATGGCCTCGATCCCCAGAAGTTCTTCCTCATTGAAGCTACAAACGATTGTTGTGGTTCACGAGAGGAGGACGATGATTTCCTCCTTGCTGCGTCACGACCTTCTGGTCGTGATTCTCTAGTATCATCTTCAGTTTCATCATCATCGACTTCATGAAAATTGCTTCCTCCTTGCTGTGACGGGTGGTGTCTCCTCGTCATCGTCCTCAACGGCGAAAGAACCGTGGTACGAATCATGGTAAGAACCGTGACCCGAACCTTGACCCATCGACGCATCTTGGGTCGGATATTCTTGCGTCTCTTGGTTCGCCATGAAATCATCAAAATTCATATCAAGATCAAGATTCTGAATCGGGGAATAATCTTTATAATGTTGGGGAGATTGCAAGAAATCCATGGTAGGTCGATACGACGACCCACTTGGTTCTTGGTAATAACCCGTATTTGGACGATATGGTGGAACAAATGGACAATTCACGGAAAATAGGTTTCGATTTGGGTTGGGATGTGGTAATCGTGAGGCGTATTCAAAAGAGAGTGCACAAAATCGAATACCCCGTTGTTGTGGTGGTGTTACGCCGTGTAGTTCAAAGTTGTTTTCCTGCGAGAAGTTATTTTGGGGTAGCCGGGATCGTCGGCTTTTTTATGTGGGTGTGTTTTTGTTTGACATGATTAGAAGTTATGGATGAGAATTGTGTTTGAAATTGTGTTTGAAATTGTATGTTTGAATGTGTGTTTGAGGTGATTATTTATAGGATTGAAAAAGATGTTTTTTTTTTTTTTTTTTTTTTTTTTTTTTTTTTTTTTTTTTTTTTTTGTTTTTTTTTTTTTTTAATATCAAACCATTTGATTTAATATGGAATGCAATTGGCTTCTTTACAATCGGTCGAATGGGCGATCGATAGTTCAAAAAAAAAGCAACCGACCGATCCTCTACACTCCAAGCGACCTTGCAAGTGATCGGTCGCTTTGTGGTTTTGTGGTGACCGACCGTTCGAGTGACCCAAGAGTGTGAGCAGCCTTATTAAACTTCTTGAAATTGTTCATAAAAAGTTAGGCGGCGGCCGGCCGCGTTGCGGCCTGACGGTTTTTTTTTTTTTTTTTTTTTTTTTTTTTTTTTTTTTTTTTTTTTTTTTTTTGTAGAATTTGGAAATGTACATTCTAATATACTAACAGGTTGGGTTGTTTGGCATAGGTAGATTGGGTCTTTTGGGCTGTTTTGTATAATTACATTGGGCGTTAGCAATCGTTCTCTTTTTGGCAGGGAAATGTAGATGAAAATGCGGATTTATGAATAAAAATTACTATTATTATGTATTTGAATGTGTTCGTCAGTCTTTTTTGGTTACTTATTTTATTAATGACAATGTTGTAAGCTGATTTTGCTGTGTGTGCTGTTTTTATTTCTTCCTGCACGGCAGTTATATTTAAACTTTAGCCAATTTAACACACATTACATTAAAGCATAAAAATAGAAGCCTGGTAGATAGAAACAACGATACGGTAACATAAGAATCTAAATTACATACGTGTGTTTTTTTTTTTTTTTTTTTTTTTTTTTTTTTTTTTTTTTGAGGATATATATAATGAGGCTGAATGAAACGAAGACCAAAGATATATATATATCCTCCCGCATTTCGTTCTGCCTCACATATATATCCTCGAAAAAAACCACGTGTTAAATACAACAAAGTTAAAGATTACAACTTTCAGGAGAATTATGACATATTCAAAAGAAGAAAGAACAAAAAACAGAAGCTTATGATTGAGTATGCATGTAATCAATAGTGAAATGCAAGGCTGCATGTGACGGTTTATTCTTTGCTATATGGCAGTTCTGCCTTCGAATTAGATCTTGCATCGCTGTTGTACCTGATGACCGGGAGAAGCGAAACGAAATGAGGATTTTCCAAAGAATTTTCAAGATTTTTATGTGTGATTTTTACTGCATCAGTAAGTATCTATAAAACATTGTTTCCTCTTCAGGATGATGAACGCAACGTGTTGTATCTGAACCATTCATTTAACATCGTACCTGATGACCGGGAGAAGCAAAACGAAATACAGATGGCTGTGACGACAAAAGAACAACATTAACTGAATGGTTCAGGTATAACACGCTGCATTTTCTGAAGGTACACTGCAAGTATCTGAGCGGGTGGATCTCTGCTATGTATAGTGAAACCAAGAATCCTCCAGTATGGTTTTTGCGGGCGAATATATCTAGTATCCTGGAAGTTATGTATCTTAACTCTTTTGCAATATCCTTTCGGCAATGTAATACCTGAAATTTGAAAACTTGCAAAATGACTAAAATAACCCTCTAAATTTGACATTTTAAAAATTTATAAAATAGAACAAAAGACATACTATTTGAACCTAATCTAAAATAATTAAATCCTAAGCTACCTAATAAAATTTAGCTAATAAAATACTTTACCTTATAATGTAAAATCACAAAATAAATGATTATATACACACACTTTAATATTTTCGATCAAGAAAAAAAAAAAGGAAAAAGGAAAAGATATGCATTGAAATTAAATGGTATCCCAATCCCACTAAAATTGGTCCTCCCTTATTTATCCTATTCCAAAAATTCGGTTCTTCTAAAGTTAATAAATACCGAAGTTTTTTTTTTGAAAACCCTAAAAACTCTTCTACATAGATCGACTATTGCTGCTACTCTTCTTTTCATTCTGTTCGATCCAATCAAGGCAGCAAGGAGGGTTTCGTGTACTCTATTTGGTGGTCCTACAACAGGTTCGTAGTGGTCTTGCTTGTTGTTCTTTTCGATTTGTCATACATATAAAATTATAAGAAGAAAAGTCACATAAAATCATAAAATTTACATGAAGTAATGAATTGGTAATTAGGGTTTTGATATAATTCATGAGTAATTTGATATGGGATGTTTAGAACATGTTAATAGGATGTTAATCTACTGATCAATTGAATTAGGAGGGGCGTGGATGTGTTTAGGATGCAAAATTACGTGATGTTATGGTCAAAATTGAAACCAGTTTCTGATCAAGAAATTGGTCCGACTTTAATTGATCGAATCTTGATGATAACTAAGTGTTTTTGGGAGCTTTTTGAGTCTAGAATTAAATTCAATGAAAGATCTTTCTGGGAAAATTAGCCTTGTAATTTTTAGAGGTCGGGAAGGCAACTTTTTGATTTTTAGAAATTCGTGTGTCAAACCAGAATTCGGATGTCTGGAAATCAGTCCGTTTTGACGATTTTTCATTTTCAAACCATGAGGAGTTAGGTCATGAAATTCTCCAGTATGTGACTTCAATATGTTTAGTAGTGTCATGAATTTTTGTAGATTTTTACTGGAGGTATTGGTGGGTAAATGAAGTGGTTACTTTCTGAGTGTTACAGCAGACATGTTTTCTGAGTAGTCCAAATGGTGGTATTTTTCATATGGGGTTAAACTAATTAATAAATTCTGGGAAAATTAGTGTGGGTTTTCAAGACATTGGGGTAGCTCTGGGAATTTTTGTGGATTTTATCTCTGAGTTCTAATATGGTTCATAAATTCGATCAAGTGTGGTCTGTTTAGGGTTAAAAGCTGATAAGAAGTTAATTAGGGCTAAATAAGGATTTATTGTGTAACTTAAGGGTGGAACTTATCATTATTCAAACTAAAAGGGTTTAACTTGTTAAAACATGTAACTTTATGATATTTATGTTTCATACCCTAATCTTACGATAATTGCACTATAATCCCTAAACTATTTACAATTACTTAATAAACCCTAACTATAAGAATGTGATTAGTAACAAGTATTTAAAATCCGTTATGAACTTAAATGAGCTAATAAGTATATTATGAATCATCATCTATGTAGATTCGTTGAAGAGGTGTGTCAGTGTGTCCTTGTGTTCATCCATTTGTTTGCTTCCATTCACTCGCTAAGGTACAGATATTCTGCCCTTCTTGTAAGGAGCCTTCGTTTCTCTTAATCTCTTGTTTTGATTCGTTTAGGATTTCCCAAGCCATTTCTATGTTCCCCTTGTATTGTGAACCTTAGATATGATTCCTTTGACTTGAACCTTTGCTTTGAACCCTTGCCTTGATCTTTTGCCTTGAACCCTGCTATGAACCTTGATATGAACCTTGCCATGAACCTTGACTTGAACCTCGATTTACTTGATGTGATAATTGATAAGAAAACCTTTTAATTATATATGAAAATGTTTTAAGGAAACCATTTTTAAAACTATCATTATGAAAACCGTTCTAAAAAGACCATTTCTATGAAAAATATTTTGAAAGATCATTTTAACTAAAATCATGATTAAAGAATTTCTTTTAATTAAACTTTTGAATTGAACCCTTACTATAAACCTTTGCTATGACATCTTGTCTTGAATCTTGTCTTGAACCTGGATACACTTAAATGGGAAACTTGACTTGAACAACTTGATATGGAACTTGAACTTGAACTTGACACTTGATACTTGGTACTTGATACTTGACCTTGACCCACAGTTTGAGACTACGAGCCATACTAGGCATGAGGGTTTCATGTCCTTGTCATTGATGCACCAATGACTTGACTTTTGGGTAGGAAAGTGATTACCTATCCCGTCCCTGCCATTGACTTGATATTTGACTTGTACACGTAGATGAAGACATTGTGGCAGCCTACAGGGGCGTATGGATGCATCCTAGATTTGTATTGTACATGACTTGACTTACTTGTATTGTTTAGTGACATGATGGGTGTGTGCGATACACGTCATTCACTCTTGGGAGCACGCGACTCCAACCCTTGGAGGTATCCCCTCATATTATACTTGGCATACCGAGGTCACCCCTCCGTATACATGTATACTTGTTTACTTGATTGATATGATATGTTCTGGGCTCGTAGAGGATTTCTGTTTCTGTTACCCTATAACCTATGCTCGATTTGATACTTGACTTGACTTGAATTGAACATTGGGCTGGTGGTGGGTTATGGTTTCCTTTACACTTAGACCTTGTAACCAATTCTTGATAACCTTTCTCATTTCTTTCTTAATCATGTTACACCTTGTATTATTTCCTTTACTTCACTATCCCTTTACTACTGCTTTGTATCGTTATATCTGTTCACTGAGCTTTCGTAGCTCAGCCGCATTTCTTTTCGTAGCTCAGCCGCACCAATCTTTAAGAATTGCATCCTGTTGTTGATCAGGGCCTCTTGTGGAAGTGGAGTCATGACAAATCAACGCTTCTTGGTAGCTAGTTTTTTGTTCAAACCAACTGATTTTGAGTTGGCAAGGGTTTGCTGCGTTGCAAAGCTGATGTTTGTCATGTAACAAACTGGGATTAATGATTACATAATAATGGCACATTTAACAGTACCTTAATTGCGCAACATCAATGTTCTGAAATAATGGATACATTTAGCGGAATGATAAACACCGTCTCATAACCGTGGGTCATTTGCTTCTCTACAAAAAAAACGCCTGAAATCAGAATCAAATCATATGTTATTATTGTAAGTTGCATAAATGCGTCCAAACTACTTCAGCTTAACTTTAAATACCAACATGAAAATCGTAAATGTTGGTATTATGTTTTTTCTGCTTTATATATTATCATAAAAAATTGAGTTATTACCGAAAGGTATAACTAAAGATACTTTGAGACGCTTTCATATGTTGTAAGCATGAAATTTTTTTTGTTTTTACACTTATATGCAATTTTGTATAAATAAACATATAAAAGCAATAAATCAGCAAATTAAATGTTCCAGTACAAAACAAAAGAGTCCAGGGAAAATTGTAATTTCTACGATTTAGCTGACCAATGGGGTACAAATCCTAAGGCGTGCGATAAAAAAAATTGACCTTAAGAGTGGCGAAGATTATCTGGTACTCGTAAACGTACTTCTACAAAAAAAGTCGTGGTCAACAATACAATTGAATTCTGAAAGATCAGTGAGAAATGAAATAGGATGGTGCGAAAAAGTTATTTGCACCAAATCACTTGTCACACCATCCTCTTCCGTTTCGCACCAATCTTTAAGAATTGCATCCTGTTGTTGATCAGGGCCTCTTGTGGAAATGGAGTCATGACAAATCAACGCCTCTTGGCAGCTAGTTTGTTGGCCAAACCAACTGATTTTGAGTTGGCAAGGGTTTCCTGCGTTGCAAAGCTGATGTTTGTTATGTAACAAACTGGGATTAACGATTACACAATAATGGCACATTTAACAGTACCTTAATTGGGCAGCATCAATGTTCTGAAATAATGGATACATTAAGAATGATAAACACCGGATCATAACGGTGGGTCATTTGCTTCTCTACAAAAAAAGGCTGAAATCAGAATAAAATCATATGTTATTATTGTAAGTTGCATAAATGCGTCCAAACTACTTCAGCTTAACTTTAAATACCAACATGAAAATCGTAAATGTTGGTATTATGTTTTTTCTGCTTTATATATTATCATAAAAAATTGAGTTATTACCGAAAGCTATAACTAAAGATACTTTGAGACGCTTTTATATATTGTAAGCAGGTTTTTTTTTTTTTTTTTTTTTTTTTTTTTTTACACTCATATGCAATTTTGTATAAATAAACATATAAAAGCAATAAATCGGTAAATTAAATGTACTAGTAGAAAACAAAAGAGTCGACGGAAAATTGTAATTTCTACGTTTCAGCTGACCAATGGTGTAACACCCCCGTTTTCGCTAATCGCAGCGGAATATAAGTTGGGGTGTTACTTCAAGCATCACAGTCATGAAAATAGAAAACGACTCGAAAAGAGATGTTTTATTTAAATTGTTATCATTCATTAATTTAAATCAGAGTTACATTATAGAGGTCCCAGCGGGAAGTTTCGAAATACGTTATAAAAGTTACATTATTCGTTGAATGATAACAAAATGGACACCCTTTTATAAAAAGAAAGTCCACTGCCACTCCGTGCCAAATCGTACTTCTAGTTACCTGAGATAAAACATGCTTAAAAGGTCAACACAAAGGTTGAGTGAATCCATAGCGTTTAAAGTTATAATCAGTTGAACACAAGCTAAGTAGAAAGTAAATAAGTAATATTGCAGTTCAATATATTACCCTAAGTCTCATGACACGCAAACGTTAACAAGATGGACATCATAGCAATTAACGATGGATGTAATTACTACATAATTAAATATAGTAATACTGCCCTCGAGTAGGAGTTTGCCGGACTCTTTATTAATCTCAAATAAAGTGCATTTGGTTACTTGTCCAGCAACACAAATGGGACGTCAACTGCCAATAGATCTATTCACTATATTCGCGTTCACCCGCAGGTGATTAATGGTTCATGATAGAGGGTCTTTTAGAGGCAACAATTAAACTTAGGCAATATCAATCAGGATAGCATACAGAAAAATACTTGTGTTCGGTTTAAAGCATGTACCTCCCCACAAATTTGGAAAACGTAAGAAAAGTGGGACTATGAACTCACCTTAGCAGTCTGGATAGAAAACAAAGTTAAATAGAGTTGATAAACATCTCCGGTACACAACCTGGGTTGGTATGTCAAGTTTCAGTAATCGTATTCCAGTATATATATAAGTTTTAATGTTCGTTTCCGTATCGTTTTTGGTTGATAGTTAAATGTTAAAATGAGACAACATGAAGTTTCTTCAAAAGTTGGATAAGATTTTATCTTATTTCTCATTTATATGTTTCCGTGGGTTCGTTATCGAGATAAATGTATTTTGTTTGTTTGTTATCGTATTTCGTTTATTAATTTTTCTATTATAAAACGATTAGAAATATATTTCTAATAATAAGTATAAAATGTTACGTTTTTTACCCCTATAGTTTTTTATATTGGCAGTTTATACCCTTGAACTTTCATAAAATGACAATTTTTACCCTTCAACTTTTATAAAATTATAATTTTTACCCCTGAACTATGGTAAAATGACAGTTGCTACCCTATAGTTTCAAAATTGACACTTTTTACCCCTGAGCTGCATGTCGACAACAATTAAAGTCCAAGTTATAAAAACTAGTTGGAGTCTCGACTCTTTATACCCTCCAAGCATTTTATGGTTTTCGTTCGACGTCCTTATTTCATTAAAACGCGTTTTACACTTCGGGAAAAGGCACGACTTTCTACGACTCTTTTATACACATTATTATAAGTTTGTAAACTACATTTCTACAATTTATTAGCTCATGATTCGAGCTTATGAGCTCGAATCAATTTAATAAGGGATGTTCGAAACAGTTTGCGAATGACCACAAAAGAACTCGAATAACTTTGAGACGAAGTAACCTTTTTACGACGTTCTTTTTCCTATTAGTAGCTAGCTGGGTGGTCTTTAATATGACAAAAATTCAGATTTTATTAACATCATTTAGTGGTCGAAATATTTGTTCAAAGTGGGTCGAATTGGGGCACTTATTTGGTGCGTTTGGTTTTGTTATATCTCGCCCCAAACAAAAATTAATATAGGCGAGACCATGCGTCATGTAGAATTTAAATAGCATGATCAACATCTAATTAAATAAACACATCAAGAGTAGTAGCGGAAGCAAGATCGTATTTAACACGTATAATGAATTACATAAAAGTAAATTAGAATTACCTCAAGATCCTAGCAAGAACAAGGATCGGTCTTCCCTTCTAATCATAAGATCAACAAATAGGATTAGCGTGGAACCCCTTACCATTTTGTTCCACAATCGAAGATGAACAACTAATTAAGTTGTTGCCGAATTCTTGTACACACGTACTATAACCGATCAAGCAATGATGCTAGTGATTAGACACGTAAAACCAAACAATATTTTTGCTACACAAAAAACTATGGATCGATCTTAAGAACTAAGATCCGATCGGTTTGGGGTTTAGGAGAAGAGAAAAACACAATCTAGGGTTATAGTAAGTGCACAAGGTAACATAACAAATAACCCTTGATGTGTATTTATAGGGAATGGATAACTTGCTCCCAAAGCCAATCAATTTAGGGTTTAATTAACCCTTAGGCCGATCGGCCAAGCTTGGTCTCCAATCTTTCTAGATCCTTCCAATCTCCTTTTTCACTAATAGTCCTTTAACTATTCTCTAACGGTCGTTAGTCAACACCGTTAGTTTACATAACGTCCGTTATGTATCATTTCGTGTCCAAATAATTAATATATATAAAATAATTATACATATTAATTATTTACTTGATCATCATACATAAAGTGTGCAATCCCTCGGTCTCGTGTTCGAATCTAGACATACACGTTAATATTTTTCCATTTAACTCTAACATCTCCCACTTGGAAATCTATTAAAAGTGTAATGACATTGGTTAGCGTCTAGCAACACGCAAATGCCCCTAGAACAACTCGGGTGTGTGGTCTCCTGGAAAAACCACTTGATGATAACTCATCATACTTATCCTTTTGTTTCTAATACTACATTAATAAAGATATGGATCTAAGTCATTCTTTATTAATAATTCTGTTTCTCGTTATTCATGATTAAATAAGATTACCAAATCTTCTGAATCATTAGGGGAGACTTTGGGTGTGGCCACACAAACATCTTATTAATCCCATGAGGGGCCCAGTAGTATTAAACTTCAAATAAAATTTGAAGGAACAAATCCCATTTTGACTACGAGCATAACTCATACACTTCGCAACACTTCCGAAAATAATCCGTATAGCTACCAGTTACGTATAGCGTTAAATTGAATCACAGAAATGCACTACATGCATGAACGATTATCTGGTATCTCAAGTCTGAGGATAAATATATACATGATTTACTTAATGACAAGATCCATAAAGTAAACTCATGAAGTTAGGATAAGTCCTATATTCAAATCCTTGAATATCATGTGATATTGGCATCTCAACACATCCATATACCTTCAGTACATTCTACCAATCCTCACATTTGTCTTTGTTTAATGATATTCCCATATCATTAATCGACAATGGACAGTTTAGAATATATAAATATATTCACGGATATAAACATGCAAATATATGATATATTATTAAGATAATGATAAATAAACATAACACCGTATTTTATTTCATTAAAATAATAACTGTTTTACAACATCCCATTATCCAAATACTACTCACAGATATGCATGAAACTATCAGCTAAATGAAGTCCTATACCCTCTGAAAGTTGTTTAAGCTTTCCACCAGGTAGAGCTTTCGTTAATGGATCTGCTAAGTTGTTATCTGTGTGAACTTTGAGTAATTTGATCTCTCCTATCTCCACTTGTTTTCTAACATAGTGGTATCGGATCGGGAAATGTCTGGTACCCTTCATTATTTCAGGCTCATTGGCAAATGTTATTGCGGCTAAATTGTCACAATACATTTTTATATGTCTATCGATTGAGGGCATAACTCCAAGCCCTGAAACGAACTTCCTAATCCAGAATGCTTCCATTGCGGCATTTGAGGCAGCAATATACTCGCTTTCTGTAGCAGACATCGCGATAGTACTCTGATTCTTGCTCTTCCAATCCAATGCACCTCCATTCACGACAAAGACATAACCCGTCTGCGACTTCGTATCATCTTTATCACACTTCCAGGATGCATCGCAGTAACCTCATCGCAGTAACCTGTAACACACAGTTCTGCGTTTGGATTTCCCCGTACACTAAAAACATTTCTCTCGTAGATCTTAAATACTTGAGAATATGTTTCACTGCAGTCCAGTGGAGTTCATCTGGATTCTGCTGATATCGACTGGTAATGTTTTGAGCAAATGCCACATCGGGCCTTGTACATCGAACCACATACATAATCGATCCCACAGCCGAAGCATAAGGGATTCTCTTCATGCGTTCCACCTCTTCAGGTGTTGAAGCACAAGCTTTGCTACTCAAGCCATGTTCTACTTGCATTGGAAAAAATCCCTTCTTGGAATTTTGCATATTGAATCTCTTCAATATCTTGTCAATGTAAGCACTTTGGCTTAAACCAATCAACCGCCTAGATCTGTCTCTATAGATCTTGATTCCTAGAATGTATGTTGCTTCTCCTAGATCTTTCATGGAAAAACACTTCCCAAGATAGGCTTTCACCTCATGTAAACTTGGAATGTTTTTACCCATGATTAATATGTCATCAACATAAAGAACTAGGAAAATAACATCACTCCCGTTAGCTTTGTGGTATACACACGGCTCGTCAAGATTTTGATTAAATTCAAATCCTTTGATTTCCTCATCAAATCTTTTATTCCATTGTCGTGATGCCTGCTTCAATCCATAAATGGATCTTTAAAGCTTGCATACACGATTAGGGAATTTTGGATTCACAAACCTTTCAGGCTGCGCCATATAGATGTCTTCATCTAGGCGACCATTTAAGAAGGCAGTTTTGACATCCATTTTCCAAATCTCATAATCATAGTGTGCAGCTATGGCTATGAGAATCCTAATAGCTCTAATGTCAGCTACAGGAGAAAAAGGTCTCCTCATAGTCGACACCATATGTTTGGGTAAAGCCTTTGGCCACCAAACGAGCTTTATAGGTGTGTACGTTGCCATCCATGTCCGTTTTCTTTTTGATGAGCCACTTACTCCCAACAACCTTAGCATTGGGAGGAAGGTCTACATCAATCCAGACTTCATTGTCTCTCATGGATTGCATCTCCCCATTCATAGCAACCTGCCATTTATCCTACTCTGGACTATTAATGGCAACCCTATAACTAGTAGGTTCATCAAGATCCCCTAGTATAGTTTCCTCACACTCTACGTTTAAACATAGACGTTCAGGAGCTTTTACAGATCTTAAGGATCTGCGAATGGGAACCACTTCAACTTCAGGTGGAGGACCTAAACTTTCAGGTTCCACAGGAAGTGTGCTAGTGTTCTCAGAAGGTGACGTATCTTCATGATCACTTTCAAGATCATATACCCTCCCACTGAATTCTTGAGATATTAGATTCTCCTCAAGGAATTCTCCATACCTAGCCACAATGACTTTGTTCTCAGGTGGGAAGTAAAAGTAGTAACCCCTTGTTTCCTTAGGGTATCCTACGAAGATACACTTAATAGATCTTTGTTGGAGTTTATCTGGTGAGTCACGTTTAACAAACGCCTCACAACCAAAGACCTTTAAGTAAGACAAGTTGGGAGCCTTTTCAGTCCATAATTCATATGGAGTCTTATCAACCTTCTTTGTCGGAACCATATTCAATATGCGAACAGCACTTTCAAGAGCATAGTCCCAAAAGGATAAGGGAAGAGTTGTCAGATTAAACATAGATCGCACCATATCAAGCAATGTACGATTTCTCCTTTCAGATACACCATTTTGTTGTGGAGTATAAGGAGATGTGAGTTGCTGGACAATGCCACACTCAGCTAGATAATCTTTAAACTCTTGGCTTAAATATTCACCACCACGATCGGATTGAAGAGCCTTAATATTCTTACCGAGTTGTAATTCTACTTCACTTTTAAAAACCTTGAATGTCTCAAAGACTTCATGTTTATGTTTAAGTAAATAAACAAAACCATAACAACTATAGTCATCCGTAAAGGTTAGGAAGTAGCTAGCACCGCGTTTTGACACATGTCTAAGTGGACCACACACATCAGTGTGTATAATTCCAAGTAGATCTTTAGCTCTTTCCATTTGATGTGAAAAAGCTTTCCTTGTCATCTTCCCAGATATGCAAGATTCACATTTATCAAATGAATCATCATTGATATCTTGCAAAAGCCCATCATGTTGCAGCTTTTCCATGCGTTTCTTGCCTATATGAGCAAGACGACAGTGCCAAAGATAAGATGAATCCAAGTTAGACTTGATTCTCTTATTGCCAATGCTATACATAGAATTATTTCCATTGGATACATGATTATCCATGTCGATTTCAAACACACCATTTATAGGAATTGCATTAAAGTAAAAAACAGAATTTAAAGAAACCGAAATTCCATTTTTATTAAATGTGTGATCAAAACCATTATCCAACAATAAAGAAACTGAAACAACACCTCTAATAATAGACGGTGCATAATGACAATTGTTCAATACTAAAATTAAATCCGAAGGTAAAACTAAGTCAAATGTCCCTATGGCTTCAACTGCCGTACGTATGCCATTGCCCACGTACAAGTAGCATTCCCCATAGTTCAGCTTCTTCGCTCCTCTAAGTCCCTGCGATGTATTACAGATGTGAGTACCACATCCTGTATCATATATCCAGGAATTCTGCTTGCGAGGAAAAGAAAATAATTCAATCATAAAAATACCTGAAGTGCTCGCGCCATTTGCAGCCTTGGCATTTTCATTCTTGCGACACTCCTCAAGCAGGAATGGATAGTCTGATATGTGTCTAAATACACATATATTTTATATTGTTTAACCCCACAAAAATGACCAAAAACACACAAATGACCATATAAATGTTACAAATATCATTAAAATGTGTTTTTATGTGATTCAGGTACAAAAAGATTGAAAACAAGTGAAAAACATGCAAAGTTCACAAACTGTCAATTTCAGTCCCTGAAGTATCACCAATTTGCAAAACTAGTCCCTGAAGGTTTAAAATGGAAGAAAAGTCAACTTTAGTCCTTGGATAATCAAACTTGTTCACTATTACTCCCTGGATGAAAGTTTTCACAAATTGGAAACTTCGACCCCTCAAGTTACAAAAATGGCGAATTTAGTCCCTGGGTATTTAAAAAAGTATAATTTATCAAATAATACCCTTGTACTATTCATAACTTATAATTTGAAACCTTTTGATAACTTTTGGGAAATTTACAACTTTTACCCCTCAAAATCCAAAATTGACACAAATGGTCCTTAAAGTTTTAAAATGTTAAAATTATCAACTTTGGTCCTTGTGTTATTGTTTATTGGCAGGTTTAGTCCCTTGAAGGAAGTTTGGATAGTTGGTAAACAAGGCCCCTCAAGTTTCAGCAGTTTACAACATTGGTCCTTGGGCTTTATTACTACAAAACCAAACGGATCCCTATTATTAATAAACCCAATCCAACATAACCCAGCCCAAGCCCAAAGCACAACCCGACCCAACCTTATATTTAAACCCAGAGTTTGACTTCGGTCAAACTCTTATCCCTTTCCCCTAAACCGCCAAAACCAGTCACCACCACCACCTCACCCCCCAGCTGGCTATCTAATCCTCCACCTCATTCCCCCTCCTCAACAAGTTACCTAACACTCCCAAATGCAATTAATGCTCCTTCATCATCACAGTTATCAGAGATAGTGGTATTTCCCACTATCTCATTTTGGCGCCAAAAGTCTAAATCAATGGCTAGGATGAATTCAGAGCAATCAAAGGCCAAGATTACAAGTGGGATTCACTCAGAGGTCGACAAGGAATACAAGAGTCTATAAAAAAGAGAAGAGAGGCAAAGAGGAAGACTACTTTGGATTAGCCATCGTCATGTAGTTTAATTAAATTTACAGCTTTCTTTAATTTATTGTCTTTTAAATGCTTTTGATGTCTTGTTAAACATTGACAATGTATAACAAACATTATTTACAGTTTTAATTAGAATCATCTTTAAGTTTCATGTTATGTTCAATTCGTACCATTTAATTCTCCAAGTCTTTTAAATTATTGTTAATCCTATTTGTTTAGTGGACTCTTTAAGCTCATATAAGCTCCTGACAAAGCTTTAAGGCTTTTTAGATACATTAAAATCAGTCTTAGTCTTTAAAATTCAAAATACCAAAAAGAAACAAGAAAAATGAAAAATCCCAAAAAAATAAAGTGTTCTTGGTGAAACTGCATGGAGCAAGGTTAATTGTGGATTGCCTTTGGTTTAGTGGCTTATTGGTAAGCTATAGGATGTGTTCTATGGCCTTGGTTCTCAGTTTCAAGCAGGATTCACTTGTAAGCCATTTTTATCCAATTTTGCATTTTACTGTTTCAGTCTGTTATGTGCTTTAATTTTCATGTTTTTATGTTTCTTTGCTGTTTCTTAGTCATAATCTAGCTTTTGATAATCTTAGGCTTGAACATTTGTGACTACTTGTTTATGCTTAAAAGGGTCTAATTTGACACATTGTGACCCCTGGATTTGATGAAAGTGGTTTATACAGTCCAATGCTTTGAAAACTTAAATTCAGTCCAATTTAAGGGTTGTTTGGATCTAATAGCTAATCTGTGTTAAGGGTTGTGTTTGTGGTTGTTCTTGTTTGATGTACTCCTTATATGACCTATTTGATTCAGAGAAACCTTAATCAAGTGGTGTAGCATTTGAGAAAGTCAAATTGACACTTGATGATCTCTAAATGAGCACTGTGAGATTGTTAGATCCCAGAACCTTGCATATCTGTTAAATTGTTGTTTATCTAGCTTTATTTCATGTTATTATTGCTTAATATAACATATTAAGTCAGTAGATTAGGATCTAAATTCAGTTTAGTCAACTTTTTAGTTTTTAGTTAAAAGTCAAATTTTCAATTTTGTCATTTTTGAATAAACTAGATAATTTTCTCTAGGCTTTAATATTGAGTTTCACAATCTATGCTTTTAGGATATTGTAGTTTTGTTGCTAATCTTGTTAGTTATATTTTTGTTAATGTTAGTTTTCCATGTTTTATAGCTTATTTATGTGCTTATTTTTAGTTGTTTTTGCCCTGTACCAAGGTTTTTCTGTCAACTCCATAAGCTTGCAGAAGCTTATAGAGTTGATCCTAGCCTGAGTATTTGGCTTCTTTGTGTTGCCTTTGTGGCTTATTTGTTATTTCTATTCTTACTTTCACATTTGTAGCTTATTTAGATAGCTAAATCATCATCCTTATTTTGTTACAACCAAACTCACTTCACTGAAGCAAACAGTGAAGTGGAGTGATTTTCCTAAGTTCATTAAAAGCCCTCATTGAAGCTTGAGCTTGTGATTTTTGGTTTCATGTGAAGCTAACCTACCACACTCAGTGTTTCAGTGCTTGTGTAGCTTTTATGAGCTTATTTGATAAGTCTATAGGAGCTTGTTGTTTGCCCACTCATAACAGTTCACTGAGTAATCCATGAACTTACACCATTTCCACCAGCTCCTAAAAAGCTCTCCAGTGATCCATAGCTTGTGTGGTTTGGCTTTTTGTGAAGCTCATCCACCCAACTCAAGGATCTTGTGCTTAATTTTCACCTTGCAGCTTATTAATAAGGGCTGCAAGTAGCTTGAACTTATCACCATTTTGATAAGTGTACTGAGTAATCAGTATACACTAGCTCTTTCATAAGCTCACAAAAAGCTTATTCCTGGGACTTAGCTTGTGATTTTGGTTTCTTTTAGAAGCTTATCCACTAGTTAATAAGGTCCAATGATTATATTCCATGTTGTAGCTTGTTAATAAGGGCTGCAACTAGCTTTTTGTTTGTCCCATGTTTCTGAGTCTACTGGTTCACCAGCATACTCAGTACTTGGGAGATTTTTCATAAGCTCCTCAAAAGCTAACCTGTGGACCTCACAGGTTGAGCCTGGGCATTTTGGAAAGCCAACCAACCCAACTTGCTACCTCAATCTCCTCTTTGTGCTTTAAAGCTTAATGCATAAGCTTGTTTAGCCTCTAAAGCTAGCAGTACCTTTGGTACTCTAGCAGCAGGTTGATTTTTGGATTTGCTTATTAGCTTATTTCAAGCTTATGGGTGAAATCCAGTACACTAGCTTGTTTATATCACTTGTACACATACTATTTTATCTTTTGTTCCTTGTGTGGAGCTTATTCCAGGCTTATTCAAGCCTTCACTCAATCCAAGTTAAGCCTAAAGCTTAACTGTCTAAACCATAAGCTCACACTTTGCTTATTTTGAAGTTTGTAAAGTTTCTTTTTTTCTTTAAACTTGTATAATATTAGTATTTAGTTAGTCCAGAAAAAGAAAATACCAAAAAGCTCCACTTTAAAGCTAAGTGATAGCTTCTATTTAAGAAGCTTATTGCTTATTTGCTTATTTTCGTTAAGCACATATAGTTTTTAGATTTTTCAGATTCTTTATTTCATTTATTTAAGTTAATTTTAGATTTTCTTATTATTTAATTCATTATTAAATACATTTAATTCATTTTTAATTTATAATAATTAAGTAAATAGTGTAAAAATTTATTTTAATTTTCTAATAATTTTCTTATCTTTTTAGGATTCCAAAAATATGATTTTCACATTTGTGGGAGTTGTATTGGACTGAATTCACTTTTTATTTTGTACGTTTACGTAATTGTTACGTAAACATACGCGTTTTAGGTTTTTAGGTTTTCTTAACTTTTATATAAGTTTGTAAATTATAAATAAATATTTTAAGTTTGTTTAATTTGCATTTAAGCCCCTAAGACATGCAAATCCTTACTATAGTTATAATCATTTTGATTTTGTACGTTTACGTTTACTTGAACCTAAACGTACGTTTGTATATCTTTACATTTTTAGGTTTCTGATTGTACGTTTTTAACGATATAGCTGTGACAGAGCTATTACTATTCACATCCCTAGTGTTAGTCAATCAGATTCCTGTTTTTGTACATTCTCCATTTCAGCACACACATTCGTTGTATTACAGTTTACACACCTCGTTGGGACATAACGACCCGGGGATATAATTCTATACTCCCATGGATTTAAATTGCATTTGGTCCTAGATTAGTTTGACTTTTATGGTTGACCATTCACAAGTGGTTGACTAATATAAAGATGACTGTTTAGGACCGATCAAATTTTGGCGCCGTTGCCGGGGAGGTGTGCTGCGTATAATGAATTTGTGTTTTGTTGAAATATCTATCCCTTGTATATATATTATATATAATATCATATTTTATTTCCAAAAACAATATAAAACACAAAAATATATTTCTTTTACTTTGTATATATATAAAAGATAAAATCAAAAACATTTTCCCTTTTCTGTTTATATTATAAAATCAAAAATCAAAAATATTCTACTTACCAATATTCATAAATTCTGTGAGTGGTGACCCCACTCCAATTTCTCATCCAATCAGTTCCCCATGCACTAATTAATTCGGGGTCGAGTCAAGCTAGCGACTCGGTTATCAAAAACAGTAGCTTCCTCATGAACTAATTAATTCGGGGTCGAGTCAAGCTAGCGACTCGGTAATCAAAAACAGTAGTATCACATGGGTTTTCACCTATGTCTCTGTCTTCTTTCCCCCTTTCTACCACTTAAGTGTGGGGGATGCCCCACATGTTGTATATAGATCTAAAAAATGAATGAGAAAATTGTATAAATTAAAAAAGAGAATAATTGTTGTGTTACCCCACTTGGCTAGTAATGTTATCTTTTTACGTTCAAGGATTCGACATAATAGCCGGGACTTTGAATATTGAGGACAATATTCAGTTCTAAGTGTGGGGGGGAAATTCTGGCGAATTTGATCAATTATGTACCCTTTTATGCCCTTTTTCCCCGTTTTGACCAAAATTTTAAATTTTTTTTTTCATTTAGTGGAAGTGCTATGCACTAAACACAACAAATGGTTATCAGTCCACCATGTCTAACCCACATAAGGATTGGCTAATCCGAGAGCAAACGGCTCTTGGTAAAGATATATCAAATCCGTTTATGGCTTGCAATTTGCCAAAAATTGTATGGTATTCGACTCACCATATCTTTTATAAGTAAAGAGTTGGCTAGCCCGCAAGGTTATGGCTTGTGGTAAAGGCAAGTGGAAAACCATGATTGGTAATCAGCTCACCAAAGATAATATGGATAATTTATCTAAGAGTTGGCTAGTCCAGAAGCAAACGGCTTTTGGTAAAGACGAATCAAATCCGTTGACAGCTGATGGTTTGCTTAAAATCATTTGGTTATCATTGTACCAAAGTATCACATACTAAAACAATGGCTACTCCAGAAGTAATGGCTTTTGGTAAAGAGATAAAATCCATTAAATTTTCATAAAAGATTGCTAGGGACTATCAATAGTTTAGTGTGGGGGATTTGATATGTGTCTAAATACACATATATTTTATATTGTTTAACCCCACAAAAATGACCAAAAACACACAAATGACCATATAAATGTTACAAATATCATTAAAATGTGTTTTTATGTGATTCAGGTACAAAAAGATTGAAAACAAGTGAAAAACATGCAAAGTTCACAAAACTGTCAATTTCAGTCCCTGAAGTATCACCAATTTGCAAAACTAGTCCCTGAAGGTTTAAAATGGAAGAAAAGTCAACTTTAGTCCTTGGATAATCAAACGTGTTCACTATTACTCCCTGGATGAAAGTTTTCACAAATTGGCAACTTTGACCCCTCAAGTTACAAAAATGGCAAATTTAGTCCCTGGGTATTTAAAAAAGTATAATTTATCAAATAATACCCTTGTACTATTCATAACTTATAATTTGAAACCTTTTGATAACTTTTGGGAAATTTACAACTTTTACCCCTCAAAATCCAAAATTGACACAAATGGTCCTTAAAGTTTTAAAATGTTAAAATTATCAACTTTGGTCCTTGTGTTATTGTTTATTGGCAGGTTTAGTCCCTTGAAGGAAGTTTGGATAGTTGGTAAACCAGGCCCCTCAAGTTTCAGCAGTTTACAACATTGGTCCTTGGGCTTTATTACTACAAAACCAAACGGATCCCTATTATTAATAAACCCAATCCAACATAACCCAGCCCAAGCCCAAAACACAACCCGACCCAACCTTATATTTAAACCCAGAGTTTGACTTCGGTCAAACTCTTATCCCTTTCCCCTAAACCGCCAAAACCAGTCACCACCACCACCTCACTCCACAGCTGGCTATCTAATCCTCCACCTCATTCCCCCTCCTCAACAAGTTACCTAACACTCCCAAATACAATTAATGCTCCTTCATCATCACAGTTATCAGAGATAGTGGTATTTCCCACTATCTCATTTTGGCGCCAAAAGTCTAAATCAATGGCTAGGATGAATTCAGAGCAATCAAAGGCCAAGATTACAAGTGGGATTCACTCAGAGGTCGACAAGGAATACAAGAGTCTATAAAAAAGAGAAGAGAGGCAAAGAGGAAGACTACTTTGGATTAGCCATCGTCATGTAGTTTAATTAAATTTACAGCTTTCTTTAATTTATTGTCTTTTAAATGCTTTTGATGTCTTGTTAGACATTGAAAATGTATAACAAACATTATTTACAGTTTTAATTAGAATCATCTTTAAGTTTCATGTTATGTTCAATTCGTACCATTTAATTCTCCAAGTCTTTTAAATTATTGTTAATCCTATTTGTTTAGTGGACTCTTTAAGCTCATATAAGCTCCTGACAAAGCTTTAAGGCTTTTTAGATACATTAAAATCAGTCTTAGTCTTTAAAATTCAAAATACCAAAAAGAAACAAGAAAAATGAAAAAATCCAAAAAAATAAAGTTTTCTTGGTGAAACTGCATGGAGCAAGGTTAATTGTGGATTGCCTTTGGTTTAGTGGCTTATTGGTAAGCTATAGGATGTGTTCTGTGGCCTTGGTTCTCAATTTCAAGCAGGATTCACTTGTAAGCCATTTTTATCCAATTTTGCATTTTACTGTTTCAGTCTGTTATGTGCTTTAATTTTCATGTTTTTATGTTTCTTTGCTGTTTCTTAGTCATAATCTAGCTTAATCTTAGGCAATTATGTTTTGGATTTGATTGTGGTTTGAATTGGTAACTTGACTGTCAATATGCTAGTTTTTGATAAACCTAGGCTTGAACATTTGTGACTACTTGTTATGCTTAAAAGGGTCTAGGTTTACACAGTCCAATGCTTTGAAAACTTCAATTCAGTCCAATTTAAGGGTTGTTTGGATCTAATAGCTAATCTGTGTTAAGGGTTGTGTTTGTGGTTGTTCTTGTTTGATGTACTCCTTATATGACCTATTTGATTCAGAGAAACCTTAATCAAGTGGTGTAGCATTTGAGAAAGTCAAATTGACACTTGATAATCTCTAAATGAGCACTGTGAGATTGTTAGAACCCAGAACCTTGCATATCTGTTAAATTGTTGTTTATCTAGCTTTATTTCATGTTATTATTGCTTAATATAACATATTAAGTCAGTAGATTAGGATCTAAATTCAGTTTAGTCAACTTTTTAGTTTTTAGTTAAAAGTCAAATTTTCAATTTTGTCAGTTTTGAATAAACTAGATAATTTTCTCTAGGCTTTAATATTGAATTTCATAATCTATGCTTTTAGGATGTTGTAGTTTTGTTGCTAATCTTGTTAGTTATATTTTTGTTATTGTTAGTTTTCCATGTTTTATAGCTTATTTATGTGCTTATTTTTAGTTGTTTTTGCCCTGCACCAAGGTTTTGCTGTCAACTCCATAAGCTTGCAGAAGCTTATGGAGTTGATCCTAGCCTGAGTATTTGGCTTCTTTGTGTTGCCTTTGTGGCTTATTTGTTATTTCTATTCTTACTTTCACATTTGTAGCTTATTTAGATAGCTAAATCATCATCCTTATTTTGTTACAACCAAACTCACTTCACTGAAGCAAACAGTGAAGTGGAGTGATTTTCCTAAGTTCATTAAAAGCCCTCATTGAAGCTTGAGCTTGTGATTTTTGGTTTCATGTGAAGCTAACCTACCACACTCAGTGTTTCAGTGCTTGTGTAGCTTTTATGAGCTTATTTGATAAGTCTATAGGAGCTTGTTGTTTGCCCACTCATAACAGTTCACTGAGTAATCCATGAACTTACACCATTTCCACCAGCTCCTAAAAAGCTCTCCAGTGATCCATAGCTTGTGTGGTTTGGCTTTTTGTGAAGCTCATCCACCCAACTCAAGGATCTTGTGCTTAATTTTCACCTTGCAGCTTATTAATAAGGGCTGCAAGTAGCTTGAACTTATCACCATTTTGATAAGTGTACTGAGTAATCAGTATACACTAGCTCTTTCATAAGCTCACAAAAAGCTTATTCCTGGGACTTAGCTTGTGATTTTGGTTTCTTTTAGAAGCTTATCCACTAGTTAATAAGGTCCAATGATTATATTCCATGTTGTAGCTTGTTAATAAGGGCTGCAACTAGCTTTTTGTTTGTCCCATGTTTCTGAGTCTACTGGTTCACCAGCATACTCAGTACTTGGGAGATTTTTCATAAGCTCCTCAAAAGCTAACCTGTGGACCCCACAGGTTGAGCCTGGGCTTTTTGGAAAGCCAACCAACCCAACTTGCTACCTCAATCTCCTCTTTGTGCTTTAAAGCTTAATGCATAAGCTTGTTTAGCCTCTAAAGCTAGCAGTACCTTTGGTACTCTAGCAGCAGGTTGATTTTTGGATTTGCTTATTAGCTTATTTCAAGCTTATGGGTGAAATCCAGTACACTAGCTTGTTTATATCACTTGTACACATACTATTTTATCTTTTGTTCCTTGTGTGGAGCTTATTCCAGGATTATTCAAGCCTTCACTCAATCCAAGTTAAGCCAAAAGCTTAACTGTCTAAACCATAAGCTCACACTTTGCTTATTTTGAAGTTTGTAAAGTTTCTTTTTTTCTTTAAACTTGTATAATATTAGTATTTAGTTAGTCCAGAAAAAGAAAATACCAAAAAGCTCCACTTTAAAGCTAAGTGATAGCTTCTATTTAAGAAGCTTATTGCTTATTTGCTTATTTTCATTAAGCACATATAGTTTTTAGATTTTTCTTAGGTTCTTTTATTTATTTTAGAATCATGTAAAAAGTTTCAGATTTTTCTTTATTCATTTAATATTTATAATAAATCATTAATAGTTTTTAGTAATTAATAATAGTAAATAATTAATAATAAATAGAATAATTGTGTAATAAATATATTTTTAGTTTTAAAATTCATTTTATAATATTTTAGATTTTTCAGATTCTTTATTTCATTTATTTAAGTTAATTTTAGATTTTCTTATTATTTAATTCATTATTAAATATATTTAATTCGTTTTTAATTTATAATAATTAAGTAAATAGTGTAAAAATTTATTTTAATTTTCTAATAATTTTCTTATCTTTTTAGGATTCCAAAAATATGATTTTCACATTTGTGGGAGTTGTATTGGACTGAATTCACTTTTTATTTTGTACGTTTACGTAATTGTTACGTAAACATACGCGTTTTAGGTTTTTAGGTTTTCTTAACTTTTATATAAGTTTGTAAATTATAAATAAATATTTTAAGTTTGTTTAATTTGCATTTAAGCCCCTAAGACATGCAAATCCTTACTATAGTTATAATCATTTTGATTTTGTACGTTTACGTTTACTTGAACCTAAACGTACGTTTCTATATCTTTACATTTTTAGGTTTCTGATTGTACGTTTTTAACGATATAGCTGTGACAGAGCTATTACTATTCACATCCCTAGTGTTTGTCAATCAGATTCCTGTTTTTGTACATTCGCCATTTCAGCACACACATTCGTTGTATTACAGTTTACACACCTCGTTGGGACATAACGACCCGGGGATATAATTCTATACTCCCATGGATTTAAATTTCATTTGGTCCTAGATTAGTTTGACTTTTATGGTTGACCATTCATAAGTGGTTGACTAATATAAAGATGACTGTTTAGGACCGACCACAGTCCCTCTTCCAATGTCCAGGAGTGTTGCAGTGGTGACAAGCAGCCGTATCCTTCTTGAGATAATCCTTCTTCACAGGAGGATTCTGCTTCTTAGGCTTCTGCTGATGGATCACAACCTGTTTCCCTTTATCAGCTTTACCTTTGCCCTTCTTGTTCGCATGTCGCGGTTTATTGGGCTTAGTGATCCTACCACCATGAACAGCCATCACAGCCGGTGTAGGTGCCTTCTTTGAGAGTCCCTTCTCAAAGTCAATAAGCATTGCATGCAAATCACTTATTGTCTTCCCCGTGCAATGCATATTGAAGTTGCGCACAAACTCACCATACAATTCCTCATTGAGGGATCGATTGATGAGGCCAACTTGCACATCTTGCACATACCCGCATCCGAGTGCTTCCAATTGGTCTAGATATCCTTTCATCTCCAATACATGGGCACTCACGGGTTTACCAGCTTCCTGCTTGCACTTTTGCAAAGAGTATAAGACATCATACAACTCAGCCATAGGTGGCTTCTCAAACATGCGTTTGAGTTCGTTGATCATGTCCTGGGGGCCATAATGCTCAAATTGCTTTTGCAATTGAGTATCCATGCCAGACAACATTAGACAAGCCACATCATTGTGCTTTTCCCAAGTGTCGTTATACTCTTTCAGCACCTCATTAGATGAGTTGGCAGCAGGGGCTGTAGGAAGAGGCTCACTAATAATATCAAGTCTTTTAGCCACTCTAAGAACAATCCTCAAAGAGCGGTACCAATCATTGAAATTTTTAGTCCCAGTCAATTTTTCTCTTTCAATCATAGATTTGAAAGCAGAAGTCATGTTTGACATGTTGTCGGGTTGGGCCATTTTTACAGAAAAAAGTTCAAAAGTTAGTGCTTTCGATAATTAAATTTTCAAGAAAATTAAACACCCATGGTAAATAGACATTTAACCATTTAATTTTCATTGAAAATTAGGATCCAAATTGACGTTGTTTCATCACATCAGCTGAGGCTGCTAGCAATGAAAGTACTCAATAAGGTAGAGTGAAACTCAATTGCCAATATCCAATTGCAATTCCTAAAATCATGGGACTTACATATTTTGCCAACCTCGGTTGCAAATGTAAGAATGTTTCATCCCCATTACTTTATGCCTTGACGCTGTTTCATCACATCAGCTGAGGCTGCTAGTGATGAAAGTGCTCAATTAAGTTAACCAACTTAAGAAACTGCAAATTGACGTCGTTTCATTACATCAGCTGGGGCTGCTAGTAATGAAAGTACTCAATTTACCCTTTGATTATCATCCTTTGACCATTACATCAGCTGAGGCTGCTAGTAATGAAGGCATCTAATCTTAGGTGTTTCCGTTTCATTGGGTGGCATATAACTTAAATTTTAAGGGTATTTTATTTTAATGTGAATAAAAAATATGTACAAGATGTCATGCATTCATCTTGTAACATATGTTTTCTACAAAAACCATTTACTCATTAGCAGCTTAAAATCAACAAAATTTTAATTGATGGGGTTGAGAAACTTACAACATTGCCTTAAGATGCTTCGTACATATATAATGGTGTACTTGGTAAGTCTAATGTGATGCACAGGCGAGCGGAGAGACAGAATGGAGTCTCTTTAAGGCCACAATTTAATGCGAAACCAACCTTATACCCACTTTATAGTTTGCCAACATTAGGTCCGCCGCTTCGACCATTATGTACAGTCGCATCAATCAATTAAAAACTTTAAGATTTTAAAGCTTAAAACATTTATGTAGTAAATTATTAAATTGCTAGTCTCGCCTGGGAGCAAATTACTGTGCGAAGCGAACCACTATCGGCACATAAGACTTGGCAATAAATAATTTACCACAAATGTTTCATAGTTATTAGGTTCATTTATTTTTATTCAAAAATTACCCTTTTTGATGTTTACAATCCATCATAATTAAAACACAAAGATCAAGTAATTAAAAATAAATAAACACATAATAACACATATATGATAAAAAAAATCATATAGCCACATGCAAACCTTTTGATAAAACCTATTAATAATCTCTATGTGAATTTATTAATGTATATAATTAATAAAACTTCCATTGGTTTTCGAGCTCATTGTACCCAATGGACCACAGACGCCAATAAATTGACCGCGTAAGTTTTAATAATTACATACCACATTGCACATAACCGATTCATTAATATATAATTAGGTCTTCCCTAATTTTAGATTTATCTAAAATCATGTAGCACATAAACAAAATCTAATCCATAATTCTTTGCATGAAGAATTATGGATCAACCAAGATAGTAACCCTAATTACTCAAATAAACACATAGCACATCATGTTCTTAATTTAGGGTTACAAACTAATAATTAATTAGTTAAAAATAGGGTCGAAACCCTAACCCTAAATTCTATTCGATTTTTAGTAGAATATTTTCTACAAAAACAAACCCTAATTAATAAAAATCGACATTAACATGTGTATCTAAATCAAGATTTGATTTTTATTATGCGTTTAGGTAATATCATTAACATGTTAAATTGGCTCATGATGCCACTGTCAGAATTTAAATAGCATGATCAACATCTAATTAAATAAACACATCAAGAGTAGTAGCGGAAGCAAGATCGTATTTAACACGTATAATGAATTACATAAAAGTAAATTAGAATTACCTCAAGATCCTAGCAAGAACAAGGATCGGTCTTCTCTTCTAATCACAAGATCAACAAATAGGATTAACGTGGAACCCCTTACCGTTTTGTTCCACAATCCAAGATGAACAACTAATTAAGTTGTTACCGAATTCTTGTACACACGTACTATAACCGATCAAGCAATGATGCTAGTGATTAGACACGTAAAACTAAACAATACTTTTGCTACACAAAAAACTATGGATCGATCTTAAGAACTAAGATCCGATCGGTTTGGGGTTTAGGAGAAGAGAAAAACACAATTTAGGGTTATAGTAAGTGCACAAGGTTTGACGTGTATTTATAGGGAATGGATAACTTGCTCCCAAAGCCAACCGATTTAGGGTTTAATTAACCCTTAGGCCGATCGGCCAAGCTTGGTCTCCAAGCTTTCTAGATCCTTCCAATCTCCTTTTTCACTAATAGTCCTTTAACTATTCCCTAACGGTCGTTAGTCAACACCGTTAGTTTACATAACGTCCGTTATGTATCATTTCGTGTCCAAATAATTAATATATATACAATAATTATACATATTAATTATTTACTTGATCATCATACGTAAAGTGTGTAATCCCTCGGTCCCGTGTTCGAATCTAGACATACACGTTAATATTTTTCCATTTAACTCTAACAAGTCATTTTTGCAACATTCTTGATCCATTCATTAGTCAGCTAGGAGGTCTTTAATTGGGCATGTTTTCAGATTTTATGGGATTCGTTTGGTTGTTAAAACAATTATCCAAAATGGGGCGTTTTTATAAAAGGGCTGTTAATATTTTGAATAAAAACACCATATGTTAAGCGTTTTCAGGATCGAGCTCTAAAGAGTTTTTGAAGAAAACTTCATTCCGGAAAACTTTCATGTTTTAACTTTTTGACGAAACTGACCAAAAATGCCTCGTTTTGCGTGATTTAGCATTCTGTAACAGAATGTTTGTTTCAGATTTTCAGAAATTTCGATTTGCTATAACTTTTGACTCGTGTACTCGTTTTAGGTGATTCAAATTGCTAAATCTTTTTTTTAATTGTCTACAACAATATGTAAACTACTTAATTATTATGCAGTCGGTTTAATAGGAAATTTGGATAGAAAGTTGATTATTTTGACACTTATAAATCCTAAGTTAACATGTAATTTCTTATAACTTATATTCTAAAGATCTTTGAGTTAGCTTGCTATTAGGGTTTGATTAATGACATTTTTAGGAGTATTTAAAACTTACAAGAGAATTGAAATAGGTTTAGTTTACTTACTTGATCACTTATTCGATTTATAGGGTTTTTGTGATGAAATGGCTTGTAAATGGAATGCCAAGATTTCCTTTCCTTCTAGGCTTCTTCAAATCTCCTTCTTAGCTTCTATACGGCTGTTTGATCAGTAGCTATTGAGAGTATGGCTGAGTTTTGTGTCAGTTCGAAATGTGGTGAAGAAAAAGAAAAGAGTATAGATCGATATATATAGAAAAAGAAAAAGTTAGGGTTTTCAATGAGGCTATGTCACCATGTTGTGTAGGAGGGGACATGTTGAGGTGGAGCATGGAAGGTTTTGTGGTGTTGATGAATGAGGCGTGGGGTTTTGGGAATGGTGGTGATGTGTTTTGTTTCTAAACCTTAAATATTAGCTACTTGTGTGACTTGTGGTAAATGTCTATGAAACTTAGTGATGTGTAGCAAATTTTGGACACATAGAGGTTTTGTGGTGTATGGTTTTCTTAAGTGTTAATGAGGGAATGATTTGGTTTTTGTTTTAATTAGGATCGAACTATGGAATTAAGATATGGTTCGAATGGCTTTAGAGAGTAGTATTATGGCTATAGGTGGTTGTACTCTAGGGTTTAGGGAAGTAACTAATTAGTTACTAGGATTTTGTTTAAGGAATTATTGGTTAGAAAAATAATTAGGGCTTGTCTATATATTATATGTGTCGAATTAGTGTAAAAAAAAAAAAAAAAAAAAAAAAAAAAAAAAAAAAAAAAAAAAAAAAAACTTATGGTGCTATAAAGGGTTGTACTATAAGCTTAATAGGGTTGTACTAAGGTATGAATAATATAGAAAATGTATTTTTAATGTTGGTTAAGTTATATTAATTATATATTAATTTTATTAAGTTTAAAAATGCAATTTTTGAGTTTCATGCATTGGGCACTTGTATATTAGGTTTAGAGACTTGTACTAATATTAAATAAGTTTAGAAAATTTATTTTTAAAGCTAATGCATAAAATATTTGGACATTAGGCTTTAAAATAAATACATGTAAGATTAAAATGAGATTTTTATTAATATTATGTTTTTATGCTTAAATGACTTGTACATTGTTCTGAAGAACTTATACATTTATATTTTACAAAAATTATATATATACTATTTAGGGTTTGTGATTTTATTACATAAAATCATAGTGTTATGAATTTAGGGTCTGTATCAGGAGTCAAAGTGGTTTTAGGGTTTCTGTGCTTTAGCAACTTGTACCTCAGTTTAAATGAGTTGTACTTTTAGTGTTTTTAGGGTTTTGTTATTCATATTTATTATTATAATGGTTTAGGGTTTCGTTAGAAACTCTAATAGATAAGAAATGTTTAGTTTTGTACGTTTGTTAACGAATTAACGTAAAATGGCAAATGGTATATCGTAAGATTTTATATGAAAATGTTTATGTAAAATAAACATTAAGTAAGTTAAGGTTGGTCTGCGTGAGAGCACATTTATCGAGGATGTGAGTTACGTCACATTAGATAATAGTTATGATCAGATAACAAATAATATATAAAAAAAAAATTACACGTAGAAAAAGGATAAGTATTTAAGTAAGATAGTTTATTATAATGTAGGATTTTTACAGTGGTTACAAATGGGGTACTAAATCCTAAGGTGTGCGATAAAAAAAAATTTGACCTTAAGAATGACCGAAGATTATATGGTATTTTTTTATTTGCCAATATTAAAAGTTGATATTCTGTGCCTGTGAGAGTTAATTTGATTTTGCATATTCGCAATTGTAGTTACATAAAAGGTACTGATCAATAGTATGATTCAATTATGAAGGAAAGATGGGAAACGGAAGAGGACACTGCGAAGAAGTAATTTGTTTCAAATCACTTGTCACAGCATTCTCTTCGGTTTCCAAAACATATTCTATATAAACACCACTATCCTCATTTCCATGATTAACTTTTGCCAATTCCATGATTAACTTTTGCCATACCTATTCAGATGATTGACAAGGTTCAGGAGGAAACCAAGAACCGCACTGTTATGCTTCAGATCAAATTTACTTTGTAACAAAAAAACAATATCTTCAGTCTGTGTGCACTTAGGTTTTAGCTACCAAGGTTATAGCAGAAGTACATGAAAACTTTCGATTCAATTGGAGTTACTGCTTGCTCAAAAAAAAAATTGGAGTTACTCCTTAATCATTCATGCATTAGTCGATCAAATATCTTCTTGACAATTATCTGTTCATTTCATATATACTAGAAGAGTACCCGTGCATAACAACGGAATTTTATAGCGATACATAATTATGATTATGATATTTTGGTTAGTCGTTTCCTATAACATTTATTCATACAACGTAAAAAAATCAAAATGTAACAGAAAATATGATTAGTAAAGTATAAGTTTCAACTCTTAGATAGAATTAGTCAACTTTCAAGTTTACATTAGTTTTAAGTTTCCTTAATTAATTTTAAGTTTTCAAGATTCCTTAATTAGTTTTAAGTTTTCAAAATTCTTGAATTTTTAATAAATTGGATACACTCATTATATGTAGTATATAGATATAGATTTAAAATAATGTTGCAATTAATTGTTGTGTGCTTGAATGTGTATGCATACTGATGCATTTGTAAGTCTATTTTGCTATTCATTTGGATTCTATTATGAGTTTGTTTTGTTTTTTTTTTCTTTTTTTATTTATTTTAAATAAAGGTATATTTAACTGTTTTTATTGTGAAATTGGAACGTGATCTTTGTTTCATTTTTTTCGTACGTATCTCGCGTTGCGACACATGTGAAACCCGATTTTTGAATTAGTAGATTTGAAATGTCCTCTACGTTTCAAAATTCCTTGTGTCAATTAGCATTGAAAAATAGTGTGTTGCAATGGTATTTCATGTTATGTGAGAAGCTCCCTAACCAAATAATTGCTAGTTCAAATCCGTGAGATAGATTTGTGGTGTAAATGTTTTGAAATAGTTAAAATTGTCGTTCTAAAAAAAATTGAAAAATATCAAATCAACTAGCTTATAGACCCTTGGAGTCCACGAGATTTTAGAGATTTTTTGATTAAAAAAAGTAAGTACGTGAATAAAGTAAGAAAGAACAACGAACGTAAACGCTATGAAATTTTTTTGTAACGGAATAATAAGTTATAAGTGACTGATAGTATAAATAAAAATCCTTGTAAATATCTGTGTAAGAGTCTTAGAATTTGATTCTAAGAAAACATGAAAGCCAAAGTCCAATAAGGCATTCGCTTGTAGTACATTTGAAAATAATATCATCTTCCTTACAAATGACAACCTTCAATCACCTTTTGCTTTTGACCCTGGAAACGGCATGTCTTGAGCATTAGAAAAGGGGTGTTTCGGGTAGGCTTATGCTTAAAAGTTTTATTTTCATTCCATGTGTGAAAGAGTGATAAAAAGTAAACACGATATTGTGTATTGCACAATAATATGTTGGAAAGAAACCAAAGTGAATAAATAAATTAGAATAAGTTGTTACATAACAGATAATAACAAACAAAATTTCTAGTTGCCTTCGTTCAATCCTTTTTGACTTTTGGGTCAAGTAACTTTCCGTTGGTGTTAGATTCTCCATCCACCGATATAGCCTCGCCATCACGATTCCAAGTTAAACACTTTTCGAGAGGACAACTCTCAGTACTTTTCAATGGTTTTGGAGGCGTCCCATCGTCATAGATAACACAAGCTAAATCTAATCAAAGAGAATAAAAATGGTTTTCATAATGTGTACATTTTTAACTTCAGTGAAACGGGTCAAACGTGTAAAAACAAAAAAGTTATATATGGAAGGGAATGAGTCAAATTAGTTAACTATTTGTACTTTGTAGCTTCGTAACAAAGAGATTAAATCAGTATTCTAATACTAAGTTCTGAAATCGTATATGAAATGTTTAATAGATGGCCAAAAAATATTTGAGTGTGTCAATCCAACCTGTTCCAACCCGCCCTACAAATATATACCCTTTTTACCCCCATTAATAAACCCATCAGATTTTCCACCTATACTGGAACAAAAAAATTTACTCCTATGATCCCCGAGCACCCGACTGGATGCAATGTCCAGAACATTTTTTGCATGAAATTTTTAATTGATTATCAAGTACCCTAAAACACGTATCTATATGACCATGATAAATGAGAAATAAGGAAACCTTGTAGCCTTGTGTAAATTGAAGGTGGCACACGACCAGGACCATCAGCATCACCATCAAGTATTCGTTGATGAACCTTCAATAAAACATCCATTAAAGGAGGGATAGGAAGATCAGGTTCCTCCCATGCGCACTTTCTCCAATTGTAACTGAAGTTTCCTGCCAATTCCTTCCAACATTCTTTGGAGTCCCATCTGTCCAATCATTAAAGCCGTTATAGCTTTCCTGCTGCCATTCTTTTCTCTCGCCTTCATCAACCTGGTCTTGCTACTCTTGTTCATCAATACTTACTTCTTGATTTGTACTTTGAACAGCCGCAACACTTTCTAAGTCTCCAGTTCAATCTGTAACCTGAGAAAGGCATATAAAATTGCATGATACAAAATATGTGTAAGCAATAAAATAAGCCTAAACTAATAAGCTCATAAGCTGGAAAAAGTAAGCTTATTGGTTTTCCAAATCTCAATAAGCCAATAAATCCAACACAAATTTAGTTCAACTCGTTACCATAGTGATCGGCAAAACACAGTCTGTCACAATCAAAACCCACAATCCTAAACAAAATTAAACTTAACCCATTAAATGCCAGCTTAGTTAGGCCTCGAATATAATAAAACCCAAACGAATCTCAAAATGTAAGAAACCTAAAATCGACTCACCATTTTCTGTCAACCTAATCACCACCAAATTCCAGAAACCCACAAAACTTAACAATGTTCAGCGAAAGGTTAGCACAAATATTGTTGATAAAAAGAAATGAAAGAACCAAACTCGAATAGGATGCGTCCGCCAAGGCTTACAAAAGGGATACCCACTTTTCCATTGAAGTGTAAAAAACAACAGATGATTAAGAACTTCCTATGCCTTTTATAGTAAACAATGTACTATATTTAGAGATAGTTTTACTTCTGGGGTATTTGGTTTAGCTTGTGTAGAAGAACTTACGCAATTTTTAAAGGCCACATAATAAGCGTGTTAGCCTTAAATAAGCTCATTATGGGTCTGTTGCGTTTTATAGCTTAGTTGATAAGCCTAAAAATTAAGCTATTCCAAACACCCCTTAACCACCTAATGACTTATTGCCATTGCTAATTACTTCCAAAGCTAACGTTTTCAACAAATATTTGATCACTGGTACTCGAGGTGCAATATTGATCCATTTATTCATCAATGGGACGGTTCGGTTCAAACTTCACTTCTGGCGGGTCAAACGATTTATATCATAGACTTTATTAAAGAAAATATGGGTTGAACAGTTAAAAGTTGCCCAAAATGTGTCCCTTTTATTAATTAGTTAACACAACTTTCCACCATCCGAAAATCGATTATGGTTACTAAACCCTTTAAATAGCCATATACACACAGCAAAGACGAATTACCTCTTGGTAACTCTTTTACAATGCTCTGTTCGTATAAATGTCATCAACTTTTCAGTTATTTGAGTAGAAAACTTTCAGATATTTTTTCTCCTTTTATGATCATGTGTAGCATCCTTTTCGGTAGGACTCGATTGCATTCATTGATGAGCTATGAGATGAACCCTGCACATGCAAGTTATAGATTGCGTTAGCTGTTATTACATAATATAGAGGGTAGTATAAAATCAGAGGTTTAAAGTAAAAAAATGGCACTTTAGATAACCCGTTGTAGATATAATGAAACCCAAATCGACCCATTTAAAGTAAGAAGGTCAAAACAGATACATCTACAATAAGCACCTTTTATTTTTGTGTGAAAAAAATTACAGACCTCAGTAACACGAAGTGCGATTTGAATATCATAGTTGGCATGTGGATCTTGAATCAACTGTTCGAAATGAGTAGCAGACATAAGCTCACGGATAATGGTTGACCTGACTTGACTATCTAACATGGCTAAACATTTCTCGACCACGTGGCTCCTAATTTTTTGGGTTGCAAGGTGAACGTAGTTACCCTCAAATTCCAAGATCAGCTTGGACACGACTGAGGGAATCTGCATCTCAATGATGTATTGTACAACATAGTTTCTGCATTGCACGAAAAGAGTTAGAGTTATTAATGACTGCATAAAAATGAAAAGTCACACGATCTTGGTTAGCCTTACCCGAATAGATCACAATCAGGAACGATCACGATCAGGAAATAACAAAGGGGAGTAGTAAATCATAAGAACGATCACGATCAGGAAAAAAAAACAAAATTATAGAGCTGCCTATAAATGATCATAACAATCATGAATCAAGGATAACTGTGATCAATGGGAAACAGATCACGGCTACCATGTATAGTCATAAAAACTTGATTAAAATATACGCATATGATTATAAGTTATAGATTAGACCAAAAAAAATTTAACTTGTTTACTTATGCATGGTTCGTTTAGATATTTCATGCGGTAGCTATTACTATAATAAATGGGTTAGAAATTCGAGTGGGCTTACCCAACTTGACACTTGTAAACAATTTGGTTAAAAAAAATTCAAAGTAGCAAGTCAAATTCTTTTGGTGCGTCTTGCATAAAAAGACACAACACAATTTCTTTTTCAGACCTGATACTCAGGAGTCAACCACGTCATTAACCCAGGCTTATTCCTCACTGGCCAGATGTATGTCCTCAATTTACATATACCCTTTCCTAGTATATATTCCCCATTTTCCAAGTCTCAACTTCATATCTATTCGTGACAAGTAAAAAGGACCACAAAATGAGATGTAAAATGGTCGCCCTCTATAACACAGTCAAAGTTTTGCAAATTGATTAAATGGAAAAGAAAATCCATGTTACTTACCCTGACTAACCGATGAATCCTACCCAAAGTTGCACCACATGAAGCTGCACCTCAATATATCCCTCTTTCGGCACCAACTATGGTGGTCATAAACACGATAGATCCTCCTGTTTTGTTATCCCTAATTTTCCTTGCTTTTTTCCCTTCATCGGTGTGTTGGCCCCAGTAAGTGGCGACATCTTGCCACACAGTAAATTCTGTAATATTCATATTAGGGGTATTGTTTAAAAAACGTACGCAACTATACGTGAAAATTGGTTTAACGTAGTGAACTAAAAATTTTCCCAAATTTTTATCCAAACTCAACAAAACCCCCTTGAAAACGCATAATGTGACCTTTGCAGCCCATTTTTGCCACTTCAGCTGGTTGATGCCACTTTGGCATTTCTATTTTTTTTTGAATCCACGTGTACAATTAATTACTCCGTATTAGAAATACCCCCAACCCCAATATTCTCTCTTTCCCTCTTCTTCTTCACCCTTCACTCACCAAGAACCCTAATTAAATTTCTACGAATCACAACAAATCACAAGAACGAGGTTACAATTAAATTCTTGTAATGTCTTCATCTACTTCAACAAGTCGTTATTATAGAAGGAGATATACCAAAGAAGAAATTGCTCGTATGACTCATTGTAGTTGTAAATTCCCAATCTATAAACAAGTTGTTTGGACTCCTGAGAATCCTGGTCGAAGATTCAAAGGATGTCCCACACGTGTAAGTTTCCAACTTTTAACCATATTCATAACTTGTTTGTATTTCTGTTGATTGATTTATGTTTACTGGTGTTATTGTCATAGAATAAAGACAAAAAATGTGATGTTTATGGATTTCTTGATGATGAATTACCTTCACAATACTACAAGGACCTTGTGTACAAGTTGTATAAGGATAACCAGTTTTTGGAGTGCAAGGTAGACACCCTTACTCACCAAGATGATGTTGATAATCAAGTTGCAAACAACTCATCATGTCAACTACCCATGGAAGTAATTTACAAAGATTTGAATGAGTTAAAGGTGAAGGGTAAAGTGTATGATATTCTCTTCGTTGGTTCCACATCTTTGATCATTGTCTTGGTGGTTTTGCTTGCATATGTTATTGTCGTGTCCGTTAGCAAGTAGTTCTTGATATAATCTACTTTCAACTACTTAATGTTATTGTAAAGGACCATTTTCTTGTAATGATGTAATGTAGTTAGGTTATGAACTACTTAAGCAATGTAAAGCACCGTTTTGTATGAACTACTTAATCAATGGAAAGCTCCATTTTGTTGGCAGTAATACATGAATGGTAATTTACATTCTGTTTTGTTTATTTTGTAACTACCATGGGGTTCTATTTCTTGTTGTCTTTTGGTGATGGTTTTGGTGGTTGTTGTTTGTAAACTTGGTGTGCCTGATGAGTACAAGAGGATACTTTTGTCATGAAGACCTTCCCATTAGTAGCGGCACATATCTCATTCACACTACAACAAACTATGTATCATTATTACCTAACCGGAAACTCAACACATAAATAAAATGACAATTTCTTATATCAACATATGTTCTTTCATAACATAAATAGTTTCTACAATGCAGGTTAGTATGTTACAACAAGAACACATCCTTCTAACTTTCTGTACATAGCCCTTCTGTGTACAAAATAGGGCTTTGTAGTGGCATATACAGCAGCACTACTTTAGCTATCTTACACGTCACAATAGTGGCAATAATTGCTGCACTATTGTACTTTCATAACCTAACTACATTACGCCCTTTTGTGGACAAAATAGGGCAGCTTAATTACACATAATTATCATTATACCTTATGTTTTTAAGCACATACAACAGTTAAACAAAATATGTGCAGTCTTAGTTGATTCTAAGTGTTACTAGTCAACTAGTATTTCGTCGTCGATACTTGAACCTGGTCCAGTTACAGGTTTTGACAGTTTTCTTTTGTAGAACTCTTTGAATCATCCTTGGTGGTGTCATTTGATGTTCAAGTGACCTTGATTTCCTAGCAATGGATTTCTTTCTTGGACTATGCCTTGCTTCTTCAGGTCCCGTTGATCCAATTGCTCTTGGTACGTCTGGGCAGCTTGTTTGTTGGGGTGCACTTGCTTTGGCTATAGTTGGTCTTGGAATCTCTGATCTTGTTGCCCTTGTTGCTCTTGCTTCTTGTATTCCTCCTGATGTACTGCCTCCTCTTCTTCCCATACCAGTTGATGTTCTTTCTGCCTGATTAGCTGCACTTGTCTTTGATGATGTCGTTCCTTTCTTTAATGATTTGCTTTCCCTCCCAGGCTTCAATATCCTTGTTTCAACAATCTCAGCTTGCGCCGCTTTTCTAGACCTTGTTACAACCTTCCTGCTCACTCCAACGGCTCCACCAACTTGTGATTGTTGTGTTACTGCATTCACATTCAACATATGTGTATGTAAATTGACAATTGTTAAAACAAACACTAGTTATTTATTTGATGATGTTGTTTTGTCAATTCATGTCTTAAACAAACACAACTTGTATTTGTAATGTAACGAATGTGTACCTGCTATGTTTTCTGGGTTTGTATCTGTTTCGGTTGTGGGCGGCACTGATGCATTGAATTCTTGATGATCCTCAATGGTATCTGAGGGTGCAGTATCCGTAGCCAACCAAGTTCCCATCCTACTTACTCTCTCTGCTGGTACAAGTTTACCAGATCTACTTTTCCCTCCTCTCATCTTCACATGACCTGTCTTTCAACCAACATCACCTCTCTTGTTAGTCATTCTTCCCGTATAAAACACTCTTCCATCACTAAACCTCCCACTCATATTCCTTTCTCCCATCTCAAACTCATTAATCTCATTGTTTACAAACGTAGGGATATCATCCTCATCAACTAAACTAGGCTCAACTGTTTGTTTCTTTTTCGGCCTTCCTGGTTTTCCCTTTGCTTTTGGGACCGAAGAGGTGGGTTCTTTGTGACATCCTGATTTGTTATGCCCAGTTTGGCCACAATTCCTACAACTCATTGCAACACCGACCTTACTAATCCTACTACCCGTAGTCCCCGATGGTTCATGGGTTGCCCTGACCCTCTTTCTCTTAGGCCTACCGGTCATTCGCTTTCTAATGGGACCCAAAATCCTAGACAGGTTACTACAATCGGACCAAAAGTCAATACCGTCAACAGGTTGCATGTATTGGCTGTAAGTCAACATGTACCTATCCTTCCTAAAACAATCTGGCACATTGATGCGTGGTTTTGCAACCTTACAACAGGTTTTACCTCTCGAGGGATCTCAAGAGGCTTACAACCCCACCAGGCAGTGTACCTGACCGATGTAGTATAGTGTAGTGGTAAGTACGGGGGATTGATCGTTCTCCACAGGGAATAGTGTTCGTTAGGTATGAAAGACTACTCTAATAGGTCTAAGGGTTGAGGAAGATTCTTTTTTATGTTTTTATATTTTTATGAAAGCAAGTAAAATCTCGGGTTTGAAGGAGTAGGCGGAATTAGTTGCTAGTCAACTAACCCAAATAACTACAAATGCAAATAAAATAAATAACTGAAAATAAAAAGTTTGGTGAAAACTTATGTGTAGAGAAATGTGTTTACTTAGATTTCCTTACTCCCTAACTATCTTTTACCGGTTGATTAGTGTGTATTAGTCGCGTGGATGACGGGTGTATTCCTTAATACCAATCGTGGGGTGGCGTACGTACTTCCCCAACTCTACAAGCTCCTACTTCACTCCTATGTCGAGCCGGCTAGGAAGCTCCTAACATGGGATCACTAGAATTCGCTTGTGCATTAAATACAACCATAAAAACCTTTAGTACGCATTTGGTTCATGTTTCTTAAGACGTTCAAGCAAGTTACCGAATAGGAAGTTAGCCAGTTTTCTTAAGCCTAACATAGATAAACAATCATCCAATACAACTAATAACACACTAATAACCAATAATCAATAGCTAGGTTTCATTAGATCTAAGCAAACACAAGATAAATCTAGCCTAACATATTAACAAAAAGACAAGAACAAGATAGAATCAAACAACACATAGACATATTGAATGATTAATTGATAACTTATCTTCAATGTAACATGGAAGATCTCAAGGCAAAAAGCCTTGAAAAAGATGCTAAAATCGTCTTAGGGTTTTCTCCCAAAAATTCCACACTAAGTTCCACACTAATGACAAAGAATTGCAAAACTATATATAGATTTTTACATCTGACGGCGTCACGTTATGGAGTGTGACGCCGTCACCTCGCCGCTTTTAGGGTTCCCGGATGACCTTCTTGACGCCGTCCCTCTTTAGCTCTCCAAAATCCGTTCTGGCTTATCAAGGCTTGACGCCGTCAGACCTTGAATGTGACGCCGTCCCTCTTTGAATTAAGCCGTGACGCCCTTGATCAGGTTAAAGCGTGACGCCGTCAGAATTCACATGCAATTTTCACTGGCTTATCATGAGTAAATTTCACATCCACCTTTTCTTGCCAAGCCATGACGCCGTCCAGGGTAAATCCTGACGCCGTCAAAGGTAACTTTTAGCCGATTTTTGAGACTTTGTCGTTTTCTTCACTTTTATGCTCCAAAAACGTCCAAAATGCCTCCTTTTCCAGATTTCTCCTCAAAAGTACCTAAAATGACAAAAGGAACGATTTAGGGCAATATTTGATCAAATAAATACGATTTAGGGCTTAAATGACCCCTTAAAAGCGGTACACTTTTCGCTTCATCAAATACCCTTACACTTGAGATTTGCTTGTCCTCAAGCAAATGCGCTTTTATTCTAATCAAAATACAAGTTAGGGGTCATTTAATGCAAACATAAAAGTAATTACAACAAATATTCGTTCCACTTCAATCATAATAAGCACGGAGATTACATACTAGCACCTCACAAGTAGTGTTTAGATACTCACATCTCTCAGGTGTCATCAAAATAAATCTCATAAATGAAAACGGATAATATCTCTCACTACCTGTCATAGCAAATAGATTACCATAGGCTTGGGAAAGGATCGAAAACCTCCTCCACTAGGCGTAAGCACCTAAGATAAACTATCAAAGAGGGCTTTTAAATGGGTTATAACGTTAGGTGTAGGGAAAAGGAAAACACGGTTTTGTTGGATAAGGGATATTTTACTGGTGGCGAGTTAAAGATCTTGATCAATTACATGTACTATACAATGTTGCTAAGCCAAGACTCGACTCAATCTTGAGCTAAACACAAAATAACAAAAACATAAAATAAAAATAAAATGAAACGGGATGGTAGTCCGTATGTTTTTTCTACTTTTCTTTTTCTCATTTTTTTTTTGTATTTTTCTTGATTTTTTTTTTTTTTTTTTTTTTCATACACTCTTGCCCTACCATCCAAAATAATACATCATAGGGGCGTTGCATTCCCCTTACACTTGAATTTTTACATAACTTTACAAATAACTATTCTAATGACTCGAATTAAGATAATTGAAAAACTTAGAGTACTTTTAAAATATTTAGCACATATGGGGGTAATAAATGATGTTCTTCCCCATTACTCCATTACACTAGTACTTTACCCATGAGTCCCAATCGTCCCAAAACAATATGTACAAGGATATGACTCGACTTAGCAACCATGTAATCAATTAGATAATTAACTTGGGGTTTAAACAAATGTTGTCACAATAATGCACTAAAAATGAGTGCATACAAGGTAGGCTAAGGCGATTTAGGTGTACATTTTAGTGGGGTGTAACAAATTCTTCCTTTAAGTAAAATGCTTAAAGGTCGAAACGAAAAGATAGGCTCTGAGGGGTGTACTAGGGGTATCGTGTACTAAAAATGAGTACAACGCAAAGGGTGTGGGAGAATTACTTGACCAATGTAGTCAATGTAATTATAACAAAAACACAGGTGTAAAACAATGGGTTAATCCTAATGCCTCTTATCATGTAGTAAATCTAACTACACGAATGTAGTCTCACTTGTGGCCTCGGAATGGTCCTAACGCAAGTTCTAGAATCTAAGTGCTACCGGTACACACATCATAGCATAAATGCTTTTCCTACCAATTCTAGGGGCGAACCTCACATATTTGGGGGTGGAAAATTTTTTAGTGGTACGGTTTTTGTGCTAGTCATATAACTCCTATCCGTGAGACGCTCATTAAGATCAAAGTTTCACTCCTATATGTTGTAAAAAATTTTAAATTTGGTACTAAAATTGCCCTAACAGGTATTTCTCTCAGTTTTATTACACATCAACTTTTAAACAAACAAAAATCAAGCGTAATTGTATTCTCTAATCGTACTTTTACCCCCCCTTACACTTAAGATGAACATTGTCCCAAATGTTCAAATAACAAGATGTAAAAGCATAAAGTAAAAGAATGAAATCAAATACTCCCCTGATTCGCTCGGTGGATAATGAAGTTACACGGTTAGATCTTCTTCCAAGGTAATGTAGAAGCTCCATGACTAATGCATCGCCATAAGCTTGATCCAAAAACATTTCCTTGTCCAAAATAACCTGTTAAACCTGAGAAAACAAACACGAAAACCTGCATAACATCGGCGGGATAAATCTATATATAAAGATATAATGCTTGTGGAATGATAATTTTGCAGATTCCTGGAGATTATAAGTTGGAGATTTAATAAAAACTTTTATGAAAACAAAACTTTCAAAAATTTCTGAAAATTAAATCTGACGCCGTCAGGTTATAAACCCTGACGCCGTCAGGAATGACCTGACAAAAATTCTCATTTTAAGTTTCCGGAAAAATTTTGGAAAAACCTATACCTTACTTCCTGGAATTCCTGCAAAACATCATTATGACTCGATACAAGCATTTGACTCAAACAAATACTAATATGTATGCTAATTTAATATTATTACGATTCATGTTAATTTGTGTTCTAATAAACCGATTTAGATTTCCCTTACACTTATCTTTTGCAAAATACCTTTATATGTAGTTAAGACGAAGTTAAAAACAAAATAAAGCATTTTCACAAATTAGTTTTTGAACATGAATCAATAAGAATAAAAATTAAACACACATACGGAAACAAATAAAATCAAACAAACAAACAAAACAAACAAACAACGCAAATAAAGATTGGGTTGCCTCCCAAGAAGCGCTTGTTTTTGTTCGAGTCATGAGCCTGACTCTACCCTTATTTAACGGAAATAGGGGAGGTTTTCCCTACACTTAGGATTAAGTGTGGGTGAAAGTAGCGATACACACCCTTAGGGTGGAAATATGCCACGTGAGGAAAGAGTGACGGGTGAATTATATGCTCAAAGGTGCGGGATCCTATCATCATAACCTTACCTAATTCAATTGGGTTAGTGGGCGGATTAAGATTTTCTCCTAGAAAGGGATCATCTTCTATCAACTTCGAGAGACTCCAAGTTAAGAATCCACTTTGACCTAATAAACCCGGTTTAAACCCATAATGTTTCTTGTGATCAATCATAAATGGGTGATGTAAGTATGTAAGGTCATGGTTCACTCCTATGTTAGCTTCCTCTCTACAAGGCCTAGAGTCTACTACCTTAATCTTAACATTACCCGGACTACATGGTTTGATGGGTGGATCGGGACCTAATTCAATTCCTAAGTTCACATCTAAGGATGGAAGATTAGGTAACGGTTTTGGTTTAGGCTCCGGTTCATCAAAACTAGGAACTTCCATAGAACTAAAAGAAAGGTTATGACTACAAGTATTCAAACCTATTTCTTCTAGTTTTGTTTCTTCCAAAGGTTCTACTTCAATTGGGGTTCCTATAGTCCCTTCTACTTCTTCCGGGTAAGTCACGGGCGGTGTGTATGCCTCGAATGATGGTAGGACTTGTGGGGTACTTTGTAGGTTTGTGTTATTTACCTCATCATTCCTTATGTCAAGATCACCTATATCCTCATCATGTGTTTTAGTAGGATCTAACCCTAACATTTTACCAAGTATCTCAAGTGCTTCTCTAGGCATCTCAACTTCAATGTCCGAATCATAAGGATCATCCTGAATATTCTGACTGCTATATTCAAATTGCCCAAAAGATTCATCATGTGTTTCTTGAGATTCATCGTCATCGATCATAAAACCTAGGTCTTTTTGATCAATGTGATCATGCTCGGCTAGATCCTCCATCACATCAAGATCACCTAAGTGTTCACCCTGTATTATGGTAGTGCCTAACCATGACATGCAGCTAGGTGGCTCAACTCTATTAATGTTTGTTGGGTTGTCTACCATATAATAATATTGGGCACAATTCTCAATAGCTTCCCATGCTTTCTCATCACTTAATTCCCTAATATCCCTGCCGGCAATATGGTAAATGTCCCTTTGGGCATGTCGGTCGACATGATTGTAAAAGATTTGAGTTAGGGACCAAAAATCGAAGTTATGATGAGGGACTTTTTGGAGTAAATATTTAAAACGAGTCCATGCATCATAGAGAGGTTCATCTTTATGTTGTTTAAACATCAAGATGTCATATGGAGTGGGTGAATTACGTGGTTGGTGGTATGGTGGATTCGCGTTCTCCATAATGGTGAACGGAAGAGTCAATGGAAATTACGAACAAACAAACAAAGAAATAAGATAGACTAAAGAAGACCTATAAAAATAAAATAAAAATCTCACTAGAAAGGAATCTAGTGAGTAGACCTAATAAAATAAAAATTCAACCTAAACAATAACTATTCCCCGGCAGCGGCGCCAAAAACTTGATGCGTGGTTTTGCAACCTTACAACAGGTTTTACCTCTCGAGGGATCTCAAGAGGCTTACAACCCCACCAGGCAGTGTACCTGACCGATGTAGTATAGTGTAGTGGTAAGTACGGGGGATTGATCGTTCTCCACAGGGAATAGTGTTCGTTAGGTATGAAAGACTACTCTAATAGGTCTAAGGGTTGAGGAAGATTCTTTTTTATGTTTTTTATTTTTATGAAAGCAAGTAAAATCTCGGGTTTGAAGGAGTGGGCGGAATTAGTTGCTAGTCAACTAACCCAAATAACTACAAATGCAAATAAAATAAATAACTGAAAATAAAAAGTTTGGTGAAAACTTATGTGTAGAGAAATGTGTTTACTTAGATTTCCTTACTCCCTAACTATCTTTTACCGGTTGATTAGTGTGTATTAGTCGCGTGGATGACGGGTGTATTCCTTAATACCAATCGTGGGGTGGCGTACGTACTTCCCCAACTCTACAAGCTCCTACTTCACTCCTATGTCGAGCCGGCTAGGAAGCTCCTAACATGGGATCACTAGAATTCGCTTGTGCATTAAATACAACCATAAAAACCTTTAGTACGCATTTGGTTCATGTTTCTTAAGACGTTCAAGCAAGTTACCGAATAGGAAGTTAGCCAGTTTTCTTAAGCTTAACATAGATAAACAATCATCCAATACAACTAATAACACACTAATAACCAATAATCAATAGCTAGGTTTCATTAGATCTAAGCAAACACAAGATAAATCTAGCCTAACATATTAACCAAAAGACAAGAACAAGATAGAATCAAACAACACATAGACATATTGAATGATTAATTGATAACTTATCTTCAATGTAACATGGAAGATCTCAAGGCAAAAAGCCTTGAAAAAGATGCTAAAATCGTCTTAGGGTTTTCTCCCAAAAATTCCACACTAAGTTCCACACTAATGACAAAGAATTGCAAAACTATATATAGATTTTTACATCTGACGGCGTCACGTTATGGAGTGTGACGCCGTCACCTCGCTGCTTTTAGGGTTCCCGGATGACCTTCTTGACGCCGTCCCTCTTTAGCTCTCCAAAATCCGTTCTGGCTTATCAAGGCTTGACGTCGTCAAACCTTGAATGTGACGCCGTCCCTCTTTGAATTAAGCCGTGACGCCCTTGATCAGGTTAAAGCGTGACGCCGTCAGAATTCACATGCAATTTTCACTGGCTTATCATGAGTAAATTTCACATCCACCTTTTCTTGCCAAGCCATGACGCCGTCCATGGTAAATCCTGACGCCGTCAAAGGTAACTTTTAGCCGATTTTTGAGACTTTGTCGTTTTCTTCACTTTTATGCTCCAAAAACGTCCAAAATGCCTCCTTTTCCAGATTTCTCCTCAAAAGTACCTAAAATGACAAAAGGAACGATTTAGGGCAATATTTGATCAAATAAATACGATTTAGGGCTTAAATGACCCCTTAAAAGCGGTACACTTTTCGCTTCATCACACATACTCCTCAACCATTCTATTTAATTTAAAGATAGACGCTATTGCGTGGGTACAAGGCAAACCTGAAAGTTGTCACATTCGACATGAGCATTTCCTATTCGGCTCATCAACCTTGAAAGCGTCACAACCCTTCCTAACTTCAAATTTGTTCCCACCACTTGGTATTACATGCCAAAACCTACAAACCAATGACTTAAACAGATTATTCATATGCAAAAAAAATATTAGTTACTAACAGGATAATGTGTACCTTTGTTGATCCTTAGCCAATTCCAAAATCTTCTGAATGTTTGGACATATATCACCGGTCCACTTTTCCATCAATGATCGCATAGTATTCATTCTCTCCATTACGATCACTCGATTTGACTCCAACTTTGTTATAATTGGTTTGTGTCTGACACTAACCAAAACTGAGTTGAAGAATTCGCTAAAACCATTCTCCACTGCTTCACAACATACGCCTTCCCTGAAAAACACTCGGGACCAGGTCTTATGTAACCTCCCGTAATTTTCCCTATGAATAGTAGATGCTAATAAATGATTAATAAATCATTACGTTATTTAATAACCCTTTCTACTAGTAACAAAATTTCTTTTGTTATTTATGCTACACTATCTTAATCACAACGATACTTGTGATTACCGATTACCTAGAAACGATGCTTACACACGAGCCTGGATAGTCTAAAAATCACGAATTATTTAAAGCATTAACGTTTAATACTTAACGTCTATACGTTTCGACAATTAACCGAATGTGATCAAATACATTCCCGAGCTCACAAAAATTATCACGAACACTCAGTAAATATATTGGACCCCTAATGAACCGTTAAACTCACTGGGCCTCGGCCCAATCTCGCTACAAACCAAACAAGCCAAACGAACCTTATTACTTCCATTTCTTTTCTTTCTCGGCCCAATCCACCAACGAGCCCAACCAAGGCCCAAAACTTTAGCATAAGAATTTCGGTTTAAATTGCCTCAAGAGTCGATTACATTGGCCATTTTACGCGTACTATAGCTTAGTAACAATACGATATTTTTACACCCCTCGATTCCTAACCCAACTGATAATCGAATGCAACAAACGTCTCACACCAACTCGAACAAATACTTGTTTAAAAATAAACCAAACTTGACACACTCGACATATGATAAACACCACCTAAATTTTATCATTTAGCCTAGTTGATTTTCAACTCGATTCAATCCATATTATTGACTAACAAATAAATTCGAAACATGCTTCTATCGAACGTATTAACTAACAAATGAATTTCCACACTAAAATTTTCAGCATATCTAAATGAGTAGATGCATGAAATACTCGATCAAACCATAGGAACCCACATGTAAAAATTCATTTTTGTCCTCTCCTTTTGTTTCATACGTCGGCTAGTAGCACCAAAGCCAACATTATTTGGATGACTGCTACACTCTATCATCATGGGAATTCCTTGGTGAAGATAACACAACAAATAGGGCCAAGACAAAGCACAATGATGCACAATGATGCTATGTTGTTTTCTTGCTCTCGTCTAGACACCAAAGACCACAAAGATCATACGCCACTTCCTTAACTATTCTTGGACTCAATAGAAATCAAAATACACATGTGCTTTAAAAGAAGTTGACCTCCATGCATTTACAAAAATAGTTAACGCAAATCATGGGAAGATTTGGCTTCATCTCCTTGTTCGAACATTAACAAGAGTGCATCATTTCATTTACATGCACACGCCATTGACCTCAACCTTACCTATCTTATGATTTTGTTCCCCCACTTGTGTCATTAGTATTCTACATGCATGCACCAAACGACTCTATATAAGCTCCCATGCAACCGGCTTAATTCATGCACACCAAAACATTTCACTTACAAATATTACTAAGTCTTTAAACATGCTAAACACGTCTAGTTTTGGTACGGATTGAGAAGGTTTGAGTCAAGCAACGAGCCACATCTTACACGCTCTTAAATCTTCGAAGTCTAAAGAATCGAGCTACACCATTTCTTTCGTCCTAACTCCGTCTCATCATAGTGATACGCCCCACCATCGAGGAGAAGTAAGCACGTCTCAACCCATTTTCATTTTATTAATTTCATTTCTATCGCGTATCATGCTTTGCTTCGATACAATATTTTGTTATTCATATTAACGACACACGTAAGTAAAACAACATCTTAAATATTTGCTATGCTAACTATCAAGAGCAAAGGTCATTCGAACACTATATAAGCGTATACATCTTAAACATCACACGTTTGCATGTCACCTTGACAACCTTCGAATTCTATAAAAACACTTAGAATATTTTTAAGTTCTTAAAAACTGTTTTCGACAATCTAAGTCACTTAGCTTTGGCCTTATATTTCTTTAACTCGACATGCAACTCGTATATCTTATAACTTGACCTAATAGACGAGCAACCAAACTAACAAACCATGTATTTCATTCGACCTATAAAAACTAAATTCGAACTATGCTAAACCTATAGTAATCGATCAAACTCTATCTTACACAAACTAAATATTAGCGGTTTGGACTAATAAGCCCACTAAGTTAATTATAAGCTTTTCAAATAAGCTGATCGAATAAGCTCACTCAATATGAAAATATAATCATTAAACAAGCCCGTAACCAAGCCCAACTTTCCCCCTAAACCATCGAATCGTAAACCCATAATGGGCCTTGTTTTAACTCGATTAGAAGCCCATAAGCTGAAAAATAAGCTCTTAACAAAATAAGCTGTTCGTATAAGTTACAAAAGTTATTTTTTAAACTTAGTATGAAATAAAAATAATAAACTTTGATTTTTATAAACTTTGGACTCGATTTGCAAAGAATTGCTAACCGAGGGACTAAAGTTGTCAAAATTGGAAACTTTCGGTAAAAACTGTTATTTTAATAACTTTGTGATGAAAACTGTAAATCTAGAAACTATTGAGTATAAAATGTAAATATTAAAAGTTTTGGACCTAAAAGGTTATAAAACTTAACCGAGGACTAACGGTGCAAATGTTATACCGTTAGGGCCAAAAGTGTAATTTTGTAAAAACCTAAAGGGTATTTCTAATTTATACTTGTGGTAATATTTTACAAACCCAAAACCCGAACCAAATATGTTTAGTCGACGATTAATAATTCTATCTACGTAGTTTATTAACTTATATATATATATATATATATATATATATACAAAATCACTTAACGAAATCGTTAACGTAGAATCTAACTTATCGTCAACCAACTTGATTTATAAAACGACGATCCCTTTTGTCAACCATTACACTCCGACGAACGAGCTCGCATCCAAAAATGTTATATATATATATATATATATATATATATATATATATATATATATATATAATATATATATATATATATATATATATATATATATATATATATATATATATATATATATATATATATATATATCCATATATATATATATAACTCTATATATTCATTTTTATATATAAAACTTTACATCTTTATATATAACTTCATAATCCTTTTTATATATAACATTTTAGTTTATATATAACTTTGATCATTTAAACGCGCACATTATAATGTGACAAACAAAACAATAAAACCTTAAACGTTATGATTCGCGAATAAACCAAAACTTAGACTATCAAACCACTAAAACTTGTCATATACTATATAGGTCGTGTGTTGAAGCCGTTTTCTTTTCATCGTTTGAATAACGATACTACTGCCACTCCTGTATTACAAGGTGAGTTCATAGCCCACACTTTAACTTTTAAATCTTTTGTGGGAGATACATGCTACAAAACCTGAACACAAGCTTTTCGTATGCTACGACTGTTATTATTATTGCTTAAGTAGCTATTGCCGAAAGTCCCTCAATCATGAACCTTAATCACTTGCGAGTGAACGTAAATAATTGTGAATAGATCTATTTGGGACTGACAATCCCCGTTTGGGTCTGCTAGGATGAGCCACCCAGGCGCACTTTATTTGAACAAACTTATTGGTTATTGGCAAATACCCATCATGAGGGCCTTTATACTTTACATCATATTTGATGCCCGTTAAGCGTTGCGTGTCATGAGCTTAATGCAATAATAACTTGATTTTAACTTGTTTAATTGTAATTCGATGCAATTAACACTTATACTTGTGTTCAAACTAATAAACTTAAACCTATGAACATCACTCAACTTTTGTTGACTTTTAGCATGTTATCTCAGGTAACTAAGGACTGGAACTCAAGGCAACGGAGTGGGCATTAAACCCTGTACGGGTGGTTTAAATAAATGTTTTATCATTCAAATTTAAATAAACATGTTCAACTATGAAACATCTTTGTATTCTAAACACTTGTATTTTGAATGATAAACTTAAAACGTCTTTTAAAGTCGTTTTCTATGATTATGACGAAAGATCCTCTACGTAACACCCAATTAAGTCTTCCGCTGTTGCTATCCAAAATTGGGGGTGTTACAGATTGGCATCAGAGCTCATGGTTATAGAGAACCAGATGTATTTTAAACATTGGACTATAACTACATTTTTTTTAAAACGGACCATTGTAAACCACCTTATGCCCTCCGTGCCTACACACTTCCAGCATGTTAGATGTTGCTTACTATACGAGTTCTTAATAAAGTTTAACATAGTTATGATTATGTTAATAGCTTACATTTACTATTCGGGATTATTACAGTACTATGTCTTCAAAACCCCATCCCATCGCTGTATCATCTGATTCAGAGAATGAGGATCCTATGCCATTTACCTCAGACTTTGCTACGACAGCTATTCCAATGTCACCTGCTACTGACCGGTACATGGAAAGCCAGCAATTTCTACCGGCATCCGACTTGGAGATTTCCCCTCCAGTATCACCCATACCATCACCTAACCCGATTCGCCAGCATGGACGAGTACGACAACTCCAGCCGTATGAACCCGAACCCTTTGACCAACTTTACCGACGCCCCGGAGAAGGTTTTGTTCGCAAACACACTCCCCGAAAACGAGTACGTACACCACCAGCACTGATCGTACCACCACCAGTCCCACTCATACCAACTTCGACTCCTGTAACATCACCGCCCCCAGCTCCTGAGCATACCAGGACACCACCGCTTACACCACTATCTTCAGCTCTACCACCTACTATTTTCTATCACCAGACCACCACTATTCCATTACCATCTTCTATTCCACCCCTTGCTTCTCCACCCTCAACTACTCTTAGCGAGCCTCTGCCACCTTGCAAGAGGACATACCGTTTGGTTCCATCTTTATCGGACCCCTATGCCCAAGTTAGAAATGAGACTACAGTTCGCACCAGGACCCACAGGAGGGTCGATGCACGCCGATGGTCTTACTTGCTACCTATCATCCGTCACTGGAGATCCCAGGAAGGAGCACCAAGAGCCATGGAACTAGGAGAGAGTTCGGCTACAGCTACTTCGAGGATTCTTCCGGTTACCGGAGAACCTATCCATCACACCATACCTCTATTGGCAGCCAGATTAGTCAGACATGAGGATCGTCTGGATGACATTGCAGAGATTCTTGATGACTTACCATTAGAGCAGATTGACGCACTTGGGGAAGAAGTGGAGAACCTTGTGATTGGTCAGTTGGCGATGGAGGCAGTCTTTGATCGAGTAGGTACTAGTTTAGAAGAAGCCATTGAGACTATTTCTATACTAGGAGAGGCCACTACTTCGATGCAGACAGTGATTGAGACATTAGATTCTGAGCTTGACCGAGTTAGCTCTCAGGTTCTGATTCTTAGACTTATGGTTGAGGATTCCCAGGCTAGAGAAAGAGCTCGAGACCAGACCGTGAAGACCTTGATGGCAGCAATTGCAGGTCTTCAGCGCCGCTTAGATGGTGCACCAGGAGGACCATAGATCAGAGACGTGTCAATATAACTAAGAGATGTCTTAGTCTACCAATGTTGTATTAATAAATAATCTTGTATCTTTATGTTTTGTAAAACAAATCGAACAAGTTATTAATCCTATGTTGTGTGGATGTATTATATTGATGTTGATTTATGTATTCCATGGGTGTTTCTTGCATATGCGTTATGATTTGCCATATATTGTCTCGCGAAATTTTGGTTCATACAGTGCAATTCAATCATTTATGTTCTCATATGTGTTGTGAATTGATTCAGACATATTGTGAATGAATTTATGATGTGACATTTGCTGTACCTACAGAGATAAACCAGAATTATTAAACTCAATTGTTATGGTTAAAAATTATATTATTATAATCCATATTCAATTACCTTCCAAAGTAGCCTAACCTAACGTAATCATTATGAGATTCTAAAAATATGCTTTTGCAATATTGATAGAACTATGGTACGTACAAGGAAAGCAACCTCCGCCACAAATCATGAAACTTCAACTGCTACGCCTACAATGACTCCAGAGGCTATCCGAAAAGCAATCGCTGACGGTGTAAATGCAGTCTTGACAGAACAGGCGGCAGCAAATGCTCGCAACAGTGGCACTAGTCTACCGACAGGAGAAAGTGTAACTGCAGCAAACCGCAAGTGTACCTACAAGGATTTCATAAGTTGTCAACCAACTTCCTACAAAGGTACTGAAGGAGTAACTGAACTTGCTCACTGGTTCGAACGATCTGAAACTATTTTCCGGAGAAGCGGTTGTACCGAGGAGAACAAAGTTACTTTCGCTACTGGAACTCTCATGCAAGATGCTTTGTCATGGTGGAATGCTACAATCAAAGCCATGGGAATGACGGCAGCCTACCAGCTCCCTTGGACTGAGTTTAAAACCAAGATGCTGAAGAAATATTGTCCCCGTTCCGAACTAAGAAAATTGGAGGATGAATTCCATCTACTAGTAGTAAAAGGAATTGATCTTAAAACATACAACAGGAGATTCCAAGAGCTTAAAATATTATGCCCTACTGTTGTACCAACTTTCGAAAAAGAACTGGAGAAATATATCAAAGGACTTCCCCGTAGTATTGGGGGAAATGTCACTTCATCAAATCCGTCAACTCTAGAGGCAGCCATCGAACTTGCCCAAAAACTACTGGACCGAGAGGTCAAGTACAACAATGAGCTCAAGAGAAAGCTCGATGACAAAAGAACCACTCACCACCACAGTAACAATAACCACCGTAACAACAACTTCAATAACAACAACCCTAGAAACAATAACCCGTATCATCAAAACCGAAACACTCGTCACCATCATCAAAACCAAAGACAAGAAACCGCCATGGCTTATGCTGCTACTGAAGGCAAGGGATACCAAGGTCAGAAATCCCAGTGCAACAGATGCAAACTACACCACAGTGGACCTTGCACAATCAAATGTCTGAAATGCCAGAAGGTGGGCCATCAGACAAAGGATTGCAGGAATCCTGCTACTGGTAGCAACCTACAGCCTGTAACTCCGACTTGCTACTCATGCGGAGAAGTAGGTCACTTCAAGAGCCACTGTCCGAAAGGAAACGGTCAGCCAAATAACGCTCGAGGAAGAGCATATGTGTTAAAAGAGGAAGATGCCCCACTGAACTCTGACGTCGTCACGGGTACGTTCTTACTCAATCAACATAATGCTAGAGTATTATTTGATTCTGGAGCAGATAAAAGTTTTGTGTCAACTACGTTTGCTTCTTTGCTTAACATTACCCCTTCCAAACTAAACGCCACTTTTGAAATCGAAATGGCGGACGAAAACCTAATTGGTACCGACACCGTAATCCGTGGTTGTACCATAACCCTACAAGACAACCCTTTTCCCATCGACCTCATGCCTATTTGATGAGTGTGTAAATACTCATCATTTCTTTCACATTTAAGCTACAGAAACAGTCAAAAACACTTTAAAAAGTCTAAAAATGTATAAAAATATCATCTGACTGTGTTTTTATAAGTTTCAGGGAAAAACAAACAATAAACGTCATAATTTGCATTTTAGTCCCTGAACTTTCATAATTTGGCAAATCTAGTCCCTAGAATCTAAAAAAGTGGAATTTTATCATTCAAGGGCCCTGAAATATTCAAACTTGGCAAAATTGGTCCTTGAATGAAACTTTTAAACAAATGGCAGTTTTAGTCCCTGGGGTTTTAAAAAATGACAAAACAAGTCCCCGGGTGTTTTTAAAATGGAAAAATATGTTTTGTGGTCCTTACACTTTCAAACTTGGCAATATTGGTCCTTTGGAGTAACTTTGGAAAAGTACAACATCAGCCCTTCACAAATCAGGAAATTACACTTTTGGTCCTTGTTGTATTTAAACTATAAACCAAATCCGGATCTAATAATAAATAAAACCCAACACCCTATTAAAACTAAACCCAACCCAAAGCATAAACCAAACCCAGCCCAACCACTAAATCCTTTGACCCGGCCCAATCCCAACTTAACTAAAACCCACCCAGTATTTAAATACTGGGTCAAACCCAGTCAACCCTCTTCCCTCTCACACAAAACCGCCAAACCACCATTAAAACCCGGAAAACCACCACCACCTGTCCTCAACTTTCCAACTCACCCTCCAGGTGTCTAACCACTCTCCTCCACCTCCACATATCAACAAAAATCCTTAATTAACAAAACCTGCTCAAAACCCACTAGCAAGAATTTTCCCGCCAAAATGCCACTTGGACGGATATGATGAATTTCAAGCAATCAAAGGTCAAGAATTGGTGGGAAGTACTCAGAGATGTCGACAGAGATTATCCCAAGAGTTTTTTTTAGTATTTATAAACATGTAATAGACTAGAATAATAAGTTAGTTTTTATTTTTTAATCGTTTTTTTTATTTTAAGTCTTAATCTTTTGTAAACTTTAAATTCCAGTGATTAATATAAGTTGTTTTCAGTATCATTGTTCTTATTTTAATCCATATTGAACTCAGTTGCAGTTATAATGTAATTTCAAGTTAAGTGGTAATTCGTATAAGCTAAAAGTCACCTTACAATACAATAACAAGCTTAAAAATACCCTGCAATAAGCTTACAAAAGCTCTACATAGCTTTTTGTAAACTTATTTAGTGAAATTCAGTTCTAAGTTTCAAATATGGAAGTTGGTCAAAGAAAGTCAACATTTGGTCAATTAAGCTACTATGAGGTCAACAAGCTGGAATTAAGGAAGCTTATGGTTTAGAGGTTCTGTGGAGAGCCTATAGGAAGTTTCTTGGTACTTGTTTCTCTGTTCCACAAGCTTGGCAGTTGTAAGCTCTTTCTAAGTTTTTGGTCAAATTTTCATTTCTACTGTTCTAGTGCTTATTGCTAGCTTATTGTCATTATTCCTAGCTTATCAGTTACTAGTGATCATAGTTCATCAGTTCTTTAGTCTATTTAGCTTGTTTCTCAGTTTAACTCATATAAACTCAAAAAAGTAAAAAAAAAACAGTCACATAGGCATAGCTTAATTCAACTGCTTATTTTAACTTTCTAAGTTGTTTAATCTAGTTAGTATAAGTTATAAATCAGTTAAGATTCATTATCATAGCTTAAAATAATCAGTTGTTAGTTCAAACTCAAAACAGCCCACTCTAAAGGGGTGTTTGGTTCAGCCATTCAAATAGCCAAAATCAACAGGTACTGTAGATTGGTCATAAGCTCACTTTTGAACCTGCTTTTCTAAGCCTATATAAGCTACTTTCTAGCCCTGATAAGTTCTATAGGTGGAAAATCATATTTGGGATCACCTTTGATCATTTCAGTCAACAAAAAGCTCATTCAAGCCATATTAAGCCAAAGGCTTCTTTAGCCTGCTACTTTGGTGTTTTTGTGCTCTATTCAGTCTCTTTAACAAGTCCACAAAATCCTAGACCTAGTGCACAAGTGTGCACTGAGTTGCACACACCTCAGTCAAACAGACTGCATCAGCAGTCCTTGTGATTTTTGTAGACTTTGTAGAATTTTTATCTCACTCATCACAAGCTCCCACAAGCTAATTTTCTGGATTACAAAACTCACCCAGCTTGTGTGTATTTAGAATTTTTTACAAGATTTTTAGATCTCCTTTAAGCCTCTAAAATTAGAATTGAAAATGGGCAATTTTGCCCTGTGCAGAGCACATCAGCAGACTCAATAAGCATTTGGCTTATTTTTGAGCTTTTGTGGCTTATAAGCCTGGCTTTTTTGGTTCCTTTAACTCATTCACAAGTGTCTCAGTACATTTCATCCTTGTTCCATAAGCTTTAAGCTTATTTTCAAGCTTTTAGCTCACAAAGCTCAAAAGCTTGGCTGTTAAGCTTTTAAAGTCCAAACTGCTTATTTTTTAGGTTTCAAATTTTTTGTCTTCATTAAAGTTCCTTCTTTTCAGTAGTTAAACAAGTTTGTAGTTTATAGTTTTTGATAAAAACCACTTTTTATAAAGTGATAGCTTCTATTTAAGAAGCTTGAGCTTTTTAGCTTATTTTTCTGCTTTTTACTTAAGCACTTTCTGATTTTATATTTTTCATAAGTTTCTGTCACTATTGGATAATTATAGAAAAAGTTTCATAATTTTCTGAGTTTGTTTAGTATTTATTAGAATTAAAAATAATTAAAAAATAATTAAAATAGTAATTAAATCATAAAAAATAGAAAAATAATCAGAAAAATATAAATCCAATTTTCATATTTTTCTTTTGTCATTTTTAATCTAGGAAAAATAGAATTATATTTTTAGTCCTTAAGAAAAACCAAAAACATAAATATAGTGATAGCTTCTATTTAATAGAATTTATCTTTTTAAATTTTAATTAAGTAGATTTCATTTTTATAATTTTCTTAGCTTCTTGTCACTTTAAAGTATTTATAGAAAAATTTTCAGATTTTTATTTGATCTTTTAGTATTTATTAGAATTTTAATTAGTTTAAATAATTATTAAATAGTTTTTAATTAATAATAATTAATTAATAAGTTAAATAAATAATTTTCTTTTTCCAATAATTTTCTTTTATTATTAGGGTTGTAAAAATTTAATTTTCATATTCGTAGGCTTTTAATTTCTTAAATCTCACTTTTTATTTCGTACGTTTACGTTTGTTTAAATTTAAACGTACATTTTTAGGTTTTTATACGTTTCTAGTTAACTTGTTTTTACATTCTTGTTTATATAGCTTGTTTAAAGCTATTTTCTTATCTCTTTAGTGTAATCAAAACCATAATCCCTTTTCTGTTCAATAACACTTGATCACGATCCGTTTTTAAGCACAATTTCGCATCTCGCTGGGACTTAAACGACCCGGGGATAAAACTATACTCCTTGGTAAATTGCATTGTGCCCTAGATTGTTTGACTTTTATTTGACCACATCCGTGGTTGATTTAAGTTGACTGTTCAGAGCCGATCAAATTTTGGCGCCGCTGCCGGGGAGGTGTGCTGCGTGTTAAACGTTTTGCAGTATCGTGTCTTTGAACCCCAATCTGTGAATATCTTCTCTCTCTCTTGTATATTTATCATATATAAAGCAAAACGCTTGTGAAGTTAACTCATTTAACGGATCAAGCACCAAAAATATCGTATTCCTATTCCCCATAAACCATATAAAAAACAAAAATATTTTCTTTTCTTTTCTATATATACTATCATATAAAAAATAAAAACATCAAAAATATTTTCCATTTTCTGTGTTAAATAATAAACAATAAATAAAAATTAACCATCGAGAACCAAGACTGAGCACTACCTAACTGGGGGTGCGGCCATAATAAGTTCCCAAACCTAAGATAAAAACTTGCCTTTGTATCACTTGCGAATATCGGCTCACCTTTAATTGATAAACAAACTCTAACGGAGGTTCTAGGATAGTCTGACATTAAATTGTCGGACTGAAAGAAGCGGGTTTTTAAGGAGCGTAACTGCCCACCTTTGCTTCTCCGCCACTCTGTGCGTTTGTCAGTTAGAGAGCTACCGTACGCCTGTTGATTATTGGTTTAAGTTCACTTGTGTTTTTTCTCGATCTTGATTTTTAATAGAAAAATTTTGTTTTCATAAAATCCAAAAAGAATCTTCTTACCCCTTTTCTGAGTTTCCTCCACTATAAAGGATTCTTAGACTCGTCTTAGTGTATGCGCACTCGTTCTTCTAGGTCATCAAGCCCTCTCCGTGAGCTTGGAAACATACCTCGAAGACGTCGTAGACGTTCTGCCCCATCAGTCGTATCTGAGGAACGTACTGATCCTGTCGTCATGGCAGATTTGCCGATGAATGAGCTTCTCCAGGCACCCATCGAGGGTTATGGAGATGCCATTGTTGTTCCAGCTATTGTAGCTGAGAGTTTTGAGCTCAAAACCGGGTTACTGAATCTTGTAACCTCTAGCCAATTCTACGGTTTTGAGAGGGATGATCCTCATGCTCACATTCGATGGTTTAACAAGATTACATCTACCATCAAATACAAGAACATCCCTGCTAGCTCAATCAAACTTCTTCTATTCCCATTTTCTCTCGAGGGACAAGCCCGGATATGGCTTGAAAAACAACCCCCTCGTTCAATTGAGACATGGGAGGACTTAGTTACAAAGTTTGTGAACGAATTTTTTCCACCGTCTAGAACGACAAGTCTTAAAAATGAAATCATCAAATTTACACAAAGATTTGATGAATCGTTTAGTGACGCGTGGGATCGTTTCAAAGAATTGCTTCGTAAATGTCCTCATCATGGTTTTACCGAGTTGATGCAAATCGACACTTTCTATAATGGAGTGAGCCAATCTGACCAAGATTCTCTCAATGCCTCCTCAGGAGGTAACTTTTTGAGCAGAACTGTCAAAGAAGCTTTAGCGATTATTGAAAATAAATCTAAGGTCCGTACTGCACGAACAAAGCCATATCATTCTCAGGCTAGTGCCGGTCCCTCTACTTCATCTTCCGTGAATACTTCTAGCACCGATGCTAAGATTGACAAACTCACAGATGCTATTCAAGCTTTGGTTCTCTCAAGCCAAAAGAAAGTCACTTTCACACAAACTCCTTCACATGCTGAAGTGAAGAAAGTGGAAGTCTGTGTTACTTGTGGTGGCCCTCACGCATACTACGACTGTACTGCCACCGATGGTAGTCCTTTTGAAGTTAATGCTGTAGCCGGTACTTCAAATCAAGGGGGTAATCAATACCGTCCTCAAATGGAACCATACCGAGCTAGCACCTACCAAGGACCACCCGGTTTTAATCAGAACCAGAATTTGCAAAACCGGAACCAAAATCAACCTCGAATGAACCAAGGTTATCAAAACCAAGGGAATTTCAATTCTGGACAAAATCAAGGTTTCCAACACCAAGGAAACTTTAACCGAAACAATTCCAATCAGGGAAATCATTTTCAGGGAAATGGTAATCCAAATCAAGGGAATTTTCAACATCAAGGTTATAATCAAAATAACCGAATGCAAAATTTCCCTAATCAACATCAAGCCATTCCAGCCCAACATCCATCATCTGATGAGTTATTGAGGCAGTTCATGAAAGCTCAAGAGGACACAAACAGGTTGTTGGTCAGCCAGATCTCTGAGATTAAAAAATCTTTAAATGATCAACCTTCGGGCTCAGGAAAACTTCCGAGCAACACGATCGTCAACCCGAAGGGCGATGCTAAGGCGATCACAACCCGAAGTGGTGTTTCATATGAGGGACCCACTGTTTCCACTACCACTTCTTCTTCTTTCCCCAAGGTAGTGGGAAGTGAGCCTGAGGTGACTAAAGACCCGGTACTCCCTACTAATAACGGAGGTACCAACAACTTCCGACCTCAAGTTGTCCCGAAACCCAAGACTAAACCTCAAGTTGTCTTTGAACATCCTGAAACCCCGGTTGAAAACCCTAAATCCAAACCTTCTATTCCCTACCCATCACGTTTAAATGAGCAAAAGCTCCGCGAAAAAGCTAGTCAACAAATGGATAAATTCTTCAAGATTTTTCAAGAATTACACTTTGACATAAGCTTTGCGGATGCTATCATTCTGATGCCCAAGTTTGCATCCACAATCAAACACTTGTTAAGCAACAAGGAAAAACTGTTTGAAATGGCAAAGACTCCATTAAATGAGAACTGCTCAGCAGTTATATTGAAAAAGCTTCCTGAGAAGCTTGGAGATCCTGGAAGGTTTCTACTACCTTGTGTCTTTCCAGGAATGGTTGAATGCTATGCCTTGGCCGATCTTGGTGCAAGCATCAACCTGATGCCTAAATCAGTATGGAAGAAACTTTCTCTTCCTGAACTTACTCCTACCTGCATGACTCTTGAGCTTGCAGATCGTTCAATATCTCGTCCACTCGGCATTGCTGAGGACGTATTTGTGAAAGTAGGAAAGTTCCATTTTCCAGCTGACTTTGTGGTTGTTGATTTCGATGCTGATCCTAGGGTTCCTCTCATTCTTGGAAGAGGATTCCTAAGAACGGGCCGTGCTCTCATAGATGTATTTGAGCATGAAATCACATTACGTGTGGGTCATGAAGCTGTTACCTTTAACCTCGATCAAACTTCAAGGTACTCCTCAAATTACGATTCTGAATCGGTTAACCGAATCGATGTCATTGATATTGTTTCAGAGGAGTATTCTCAAGAGTTTCTTGGTTATTCTCATAATTCTGTGAGTGGGGATACCACCACATCTTCTCTACCTGGCATTTCCGACTCTTCCCCTTCTCTCACTCCGTTTGAGGGAAGTGATTTCAATCTGGAAGAGATCGATGATTTTCTAAAGTGTGATTCATTCCTAGAGGGGATTGATGACGCTGAGATTGATCTGGAGGGAGATATTCTTCTTCTTGAGACATTGTTAAATCAGGACAATTCTCCTCCACTCCCTCCCGTTGAACTTCATAATGAGGAAGTCAAATCAGTTGAGAAAACCGATGAATTTCCTGAGGTCGAACTCAAAGACTTACCGCCTCATCTTGAGTATGCATTCTTGGAGGGTGATGATAAATTACCCGTCATTATTGCTAAAGATTTAAGTGATGAGGAAAAGACTGCTCTCATAAAGGTCTTAAAGTCACACAAGCAAGCAATTGCTTGGAAACTCTCCGACATAAAGGGTATTGACCCTGAATTTTGTACTCACAAGATTTTAATGGAGGATGACTTTAAACCAGCAGTCCAACATCAAAGAAGGGTGAATCCTAAAATCCACGATGTTATCAAACAAGAGGTTCTTAAACTTCTTGATGCAGGATTGATTTATCCCATCTCTGATAGTCCTTGGGTTAGTCCCATTCACTGTGTTCCAAAAAAGGGTGGCATGACTGTTGTCACAAATGATGAAAATGAGTTGATTCCAACTCGATTGGTTACGGGGTGGCGTGTTTGCATTGACTATCGTAAGTTAAATGATGCTACCCGTAAAGACCATTTTCCTCTACCTTTTATGGATCAGATGCTTGAGAGATTAGCAGGGAACGAGTACTATTGTTTCCTTGATGGTTTCTCGGGTTACTTTCAAATTCCCATTGATCCACAAGATCAAGAAAAGACTACCTTCACATGCCCTTATGGAACCTTTGCTTATAAACGTATGCCTTTCGGCTTATGTAATGCTCCAGGCACGTTCCAGAGGTGTATGATGGCTATATTTACCGACATGATCGGTAAAACAATGGAGGTCTTTATGGATGACTTTTCGGTCATTGGGGATTCGTTCCAAGCATGTCTCTCCAATTTAGAAAACATGTTGAAAAGGTGTAAAGACACCAATCTTTGTCTAAATTGGGAGAAGAGTCATTTTATGGTTAGAGAGGGCATTGTCCTCGGCCATAAGATATCAAAGAATGGGATTGAGGTTGACAGAGCTAAAGTTGATGTCATTGGTAAATTACCTCATCCCACTACCGTCAAAGGAATTAGGAGTTTTTTGGGTCATGCCGGTTTCTATCGCAGATTCATACAAGACTTTTCTAAAATCGCCCGGCCTATGACTCATCTTCTTGAAAAAGATGCTCCTTTTATCTTCTCACCCGAGTGCATCAAAGCTTTTGACATATTAAAGAAAAAGCTTACTGAGGCACCCATTCTAGTTGCCCCCGACTGGGATTTTCCCTTTGAGCTCATGTGCGATGCAAGTGATTTTGCAATCGGTGCAGTCCTGGGGCAACGAAAAGCCAAACATTTTCAGCCTATCCACTACGCAAGTAAAACTATGACTGAAGCTCAAACTCATTACACCACTACAGAAAAAGAATTATTGGCTGTGGTGTATGCCTTTGAGAAATTTCGGCCATATTTGATCTTGACAAAATGTGTAGTGTATACGGATCACTCGGCTCTCAAATATCTCTTTGCAAAACAAGATGCAAAGCCGAGATTACTCCGTTGGGTTCTCCTCCTGCAAGAATTTGATATCATTATACGTGATAAAAAAGGAGCTGAGAACCTAGCTGCTGATCATTTATCCCGATTAGAGAACCCACACCAAGATGTTTTCGAGAAAAAGGAAATAAATGAAACATTTCCTCTCGAGACGCTCAATGCGGTTACTTTTCGAGGAGATTCTACTACCCCATGGTTTGCCGACTTTGCAAATTACCATGCAGGTAACTTCATTGTGAAAGGGATGTCGACCCAACAGAAGAATAAATTCTTCAAAGATGTTAAACATTACTTCTGGGACGACCCCTACTTATTCAAAATCTGTGCGGATCAAGTCATTAGACGGTGTGTTTATGGACAGGAAGCTATTGATATTCTCAAAGCTTGCCATGCTGGACCCACGGGGGGCCATCATAGTCCAAACTACACCGCCAAAAAGGTGTTTGATTCCGGGTTTTATTGGCCCACAATCTATAAGGATGCTCAAGATCTCATCAAAACTTGTGAAGCTTGTCAGCGTCATGGAAATATTTCACAACGAAATGAAATGCCACAAAATGCAATTCAAGTCTGTGAAATCTTTGATGTCTGGGGCATCGACTTTATGGGGCCATTTCCATCATCTCGAGGAAACAAATACATTCTCGTGGTTGTTGACTATTTGTCAAAATGGGTTGAAGCAAAAGCTTTACCCACCAATGATGCCCGAGTTGTTGTAAAATTCCTGAAAGCTCTTTTTGCCCGTTTTGGAACCCCACGTGCTATAATCAGTGATCGTGGTACGCATTTTTGCAATGACAAATTTGACAAAGTCATGCAAAAGTATGGTGTAACTCACCGTCTTTCTACTGCGTATCACCCACAAACAAGTGGGCAAGTTGAAGTTTCAAATCGGGGGATTAAAAGAATCTTAGAAAGGACTGTAGGAGAAAATCGTGCATCCTGGTCGGATAAATTGGATGATGCACTATGGGCCTTTCGTACAGCTTACAAAACACCCATCGGGTGTACACCTTACAAGCTTGTGTACGGAAAGGCATGTCATCTTCCTATCGAATTAGAGCACAAAGCCTACTGGGCCTTGAAACATGCAAACTTTGACCTTCAAACTGCGGGTGATCACCGTAAAGTTCAAATGAATGAATTAAATGAACTGCGTGATCAATCATACGAGAACTCTTTGATTTATAAAGAAAAGACAAAGAAGATTCATGACTCAAAAATCAAGAACCGCGTTTTCAACGTTGGTGATCGAGTCCTTCTTTTCAATTCAAGATTGAAGATTTTCTCGGGAAAACTCAAATCCCGTTGGTCTGGTCCATTCTCTGTTACAAAAGTTTATCCATATGGTACCGTTGAGTTATCTCAAAATGACGGACCAAATTTCAAAGTGAATGGTCATCGGTTAAAACACTACTTTGGAGAGGACATACCATTCATGGTTGTCCCGGATCTTCAAACTTTCCCCATGAACCAATGAATGCGGGGATCGAGTCAAGCTAGTGACTCGGTGATCAAAAACATTAGCAAAACATGGGTTCTCACCCGTGTCTCTGTTTTCTTTCTCTTTTCTACTACCAAGTGTGGGGGAGATGGTCTCTTCCACTTACTTCCCCGTAGACTTTTAAATTGCTTTTTCTCCCGGGCTGTTCAGGAACACTTTATTACAGTTGGCCGTTCACAAGCGGTTAGCTTGCGTGATAAACCTGACTGTTCGGAGGAATCAACTTAATTCGGGGTCGAGTCAAGCTAGTGACTCGGTGAACAAAAACATTAGCCCGCACCATATGGGTTTTCACCCATATATTCTAACTTCTTTCTATTTTCTACCATCTAAGTGTGGGGGAGATGCCCCACAGGTTGTATATATGTGTATAAGTTCTCCAAAAAAAAAAAAAAAAAAAAAAAAAAAAAAAAAAAAAAAAAAAGAAAAAAGAGGGAATTTGCATGCCTTAACGGCTTAAATGCAAATTAAATAAAAATAAAATAAATATGTATATAAAAATAATGGCTATTCAGTATTTCCCTTTTACGTTCTAAGTGTTGGTTTAACAACCGGTTCTTTGAATATTGAGGGCAATATTCAGTTCTAAGTGTGGGGGGGAAATTCTAGCGAATTTTATCAAATGTATCATCTAGCACCCCCATTTTAGCCAAAATTTTTAAATTTTTTTTTTTCTCACTTAGAACTCAGAAAATGGTTATCAGTCCGCCATGTCTAACCCACATAAGGATTGGCTAATCCCGGAGCAAACGGCTCTGGGGAAAGATATATCAAATCCGTTTATGACTTGCAATTTGCCAAAAATTGTATGGTTCTCGACTCACCATATCTTTAATTAGTGAAGAGTTGGCTAGCCCGCAAGGTTATGGCTTGTGGTAAAGGCTTTGGAATACCATAATTGGTAATCAGCTCACCAAAGATAATAGTTGTAATTTATCTAAGAGCTGGCTAGTCCAGAAGCAAACGGCTTTGAAGACATCAACCTGAAGTGGGTTGCTCAAACATGGTTATCATGTCAAAGTTATAACAATGGTATCCAAAAGTTGAAGAAACAAAACCGTTACAGCTGGTGATTTGCTCAAATCACATGGTTATCAGTGTGCCATAGTTCTTACTTGAACTGAAACATTTGGCTACTCCAGAGGTGATGGCTTCTGGTAAAGAGATACATCCATTAAAACTTCATAAAAGATTGCTAGGGACTAGCAATAGTTTAGTGTGGGGGATTGATGAGTGTGTAAATACTCATCATTTCTTTCACATTTAAGCTACAGAAACAGTCAAAAACACTTTAAAAAGTCTAAAAATGTATAAAAATATCATCTGACTGTGTTTTTATAAGTTTCAGGGAAAAACAAACAATAAACGTCATAATTTGCATTTTAGTCCCTGAACTTTCATAATTTGGCAAATCTAGTCCCTAGAATCTAAAAAAGTGGAATTTTATCATTCAAGGTCCCTGAAATATTCAAACTTGGCAAAATTGGTCCTTGAATGAAACTTTTTAAACAAATGGCAGTTTTAGTCCCTGGGTTTTAAAAAATGACAAACAAGTCCCCGGTGTTTTTAAAATGGAAAAATATGTTTTGTGGTCCTTACACTTTCAAACTTGGCAATATTGGTCCTTTGGAGTAACTTTGGAAAAGTACAACATCAGCCCTTCACAAATCAGGAAATTACACTTTTGGTCCTTGTTGTATTTAAACTATAAACCAAATCCGGATCTAATAATAAATAAAACCCAACACCCTATTAAAACTAAACCCAACCCAAAGCATAAACCAAACCCAGCCCAACCACTAAATCCTTTGACCCGGCCCAATCCCAACTTAACTAAAACCCACCCAGTATTTAAATACTGGGTCAAACCCAGTCAACCCTCTTCCCTCTCACACAAAACCGCCAAACCACCATTAAAACCCAGAAAACCACCACCACCTGTCCTCAACTTTCCAACTCACCCTCCAGGTGTCTAACCACTCTCCTCCACCTCCACATATCAACAAAAATCCTTAATTAACAAAACCTGCTCAAAACCCACTAGCAAGAATTTTCCCGCCAAAATGCCACTTGGACGGATATGATGAATTTCAAGCAATCAAAGGTCAAGAATTGGTGGGAAGTACTCAGAGATGTCGACAGAGATTATCCCAAGAGTTTTTTTTAGTATTTATAAACATGTAATAGACTAGAATAAAAAGTTAGTTTTTATTTTTTAATCGTTTTTTTATTTTAAGTCTTAATCTTTTGTAAACTTTAAATTCCAGTGATTAATATAAGTTGTTTTCAGTATCATTGTTCTTATTTTAATCCATATTGAACTCAGTTGCAGTTATAATGTAATTTAAAGTTAAGTGGTAATTCGTATAAGCTAAAAGTCACCTTACAATACAATAACAAGCTTAAAAATACCCTGCAATAAGCTTACAAAAGCTCTACATAGCTTTTTGTAAACTTATTTAGTGAAATTCAGTTCTAAGTTTCAAATATGGAAGTTGGTCAAAGAAAGTCAACATTTGGTCAATTAAGCTACTATGAGGTCAACAAGCTGGAATTAAGGAAGCTTATGGTTTAGAGGTTCTGTGGAGAGCCTATAGGAAGTTTCTTGGTACTTGTTTCTCTGTTCCACAAGCTTGGCAGTTGTAAGCTCTTTCTAAGTTTTTGGTCAAATTTTCATTTCTACTGTTCTAGTGCTTATTGCTAGCTTATTGTCATTATTCCTAGCTTATCAGTTACTAGTGATCATAGTTCATCAGTTCTTTAGTCTATTTAGCTTGTTTCTCAGTTTAACTCATATAAACTCAAAAAAGTAAAAAAAAAAACAGTCACATAGGCATAGCTTAATTTAACTGCTTATTTTAACTTTCTAAGTTGTTTAATCTAGTTAGTATAAGTTATAAATCAGTTAAGATTCATTATCATAGCTTAAAATAATCAGTTGTTAGTTCAAACTCAAAACAGCCCACTCTAAAGGGGTGTTTGGTTCAGCCATTCAAATAGCCAAAATCAACAGGTACTGTAGATTGGTCCTAAGCTCACTTTTGAACCTGCTTTTCTAAGCCTATATAAGCTACTTTCTAGCCCTGATAAGTTCTATAGGTGGAAAATCATATTTGGGATCACCTTTGATCATTTCAGTCAACAAAAAGCTCATTCAAGCCATATTAAGCCAAAGGCTTCTTAGCCTGCTACTTTGGTGTTTTTGTGCTCTATTCAGTCTCTTTAACAAGTCCACAAAATCCTAGACCTAGTGCACAAGTGTGCACTGAGTTGCACACACCTCAGTCAAACAGACTGCATCAGCAGTCCTTGTGATTTTTGCAGACTTTGTAGAATTTGTATCTCACTCACCATAAGCCCTCACAAGCTAATTTTCTGGATTACAAAACTCACCCAGCTTGTGTGTATTTAGAATTTTTTACAAGATTTTTAGATCTCCTTTAAGCCACTAAAATTAGAATTGAAAATGGGCAATTTTGCCCTGTGCAGAGCACATCAGCAGACTCAATAAGCATTTGGCTTATTTTTGAGCTTTTGTGGCTTATAAGCCTGGCTTTTCTTGGTTCCTTTAACTCATTCACAGTGTCTCAGTACATTTCATCCTTGTTCCATAAGCTTTTAAGCTTATTTTCAAGCTTTTAGCTCACAAAGCTCAAAAGCTTGGCTGTTAAGCTTTTAAAGTCCAAACTGCTTATTTTTTAGGTTTCAAATTTTTGTCTTCATTAAAGTTCCTTCTTTTCAGTAGTTAAACAAGTTTGTAGTTTATAGTTTTTGATAAAAACCACTTTTTATAAAGTGATAGCTTCTATTTAAGAAGCTTGAGCTTTTTAGCTTATTTTTCTGCTTTTTACTTAAGCACTTTCTGATTTTATATTTTTCATAAGTTTCTGTCACCATAGGATAATTATAGAAAAAGTTTCATAATTTTCTGAGTTTGTTTAGTATTTATTAGAATTAAAAATAATTAAAAAATATTTAAAATAGTAATTAAATCATAATAAATAGAAAATAATCAGAAAAATATAAATCCAATTTTCATATTTTCTTTTGTCATTTTAATCTAGGAAAAAATAGAATTATATTCTTAGTCCTTAAGAAAACCAAAAAATAAATATAGTGATAGCTTCTATTTAATAGAATTTATCTTTTTAAATTTTAATTAAGTAAATTTCATTTTTATAATTTTCTTAGCTTCTTGTCACTTTAAAGTATTTATAGAAAAATTTTCAGATTTTTCTTTGATCTTTTAGTATTTATTAGAATTTTAATTAGTTTAAATAATTATTAAATAGTTTTTAATTAATAATAATTAATTAATAAGTTAAATAAATAATTTTCTTTTTCCAATAATTTTCTTTTATTATTAGGGTTGTAAAAATTTAATTTTCATTTTCGTAGGCTTTTTAATTTCTTAAAACTCACTTTTATTTCGTACGTTTACGTTTGTTTAAATTTAAACGTACACTTTTAGTTTTAAACGTTTCTAGTTAATTTGTTTTCACATTCTTGTTTATATAGCTTGTTTAAAGCTATTTCTTATCTCCTTAGTGTAATCAAAATCATAATCCCTTTTCTGTTCAATAACACTTGATCACGATCCGTTTTTAAGCACAATTTCGCATCTCGCTGGGACTTAAACGACCCGGGGATAAAACTATACTCCTTGGTAAATTGCATTGTGCTCTAGATTGTTTGACTTTGTTTTGACCACATCCGTGGTTGATTTAATTGACTGTTTCAGAGCCAATCAAATTTTGGCGCCGCTGCCGGGGAGGTGTGCTGCGTGTTAAACGTTTTGCAGTATCGTGTCTTTGAACCCCAATCTGTGAATATCTTCTCTCTCTCTGTATATTTATCATATATAAAGCAAAACGCTTGTGAAGTTAACTCATTTAACGGATCAAGCACCAAAAATATCGTATTCCTATTCCCCATAAACCATATAAAAAACAAAAATATTTTTCTTTTCTTTTCTATATATAACTATCATATAAAAAATAAAAACATCAAAAATATTTTCCATTTTCTGTGTTAAATAATAAACAATAAATAAAAATTAACCATCGAGAACCAAGACTGAGCACTACCTAACTGGGGGTGCGGCCATAATAAGTTCCCAAACCTAAGATAAAAACTTGCCTTTGTATCACTTGCGAATATCGGCTCACCTTTAATTGATAAACAAACTCTAACGGAGGTTCTAGGATAGTCTGACATTAAATTGTCGGACTGAAAGAAGCGGGTTTTTAAGGAGCGTAACTGCCCACCTTTGCTTCTCCGCCACTCTGTGCGTTTGTCAGTTAGAGAGCTACCGTACGCCTGTTGATTATTGGTTTAAGTTCACTTGTGTTTTTTCTCGATCTTGATTTTAATTAGAAAAATTTTGTTTTTAAATAAAAATCCAAAAAGAATCTTCTTACCCCTTTTCTGAGTTTCCTCCACTATAAAGGATTCTTAGACTCGTCTTAGTGCATGCGCACTCGTTCTTCTAGGTCATCAAGCCCTCTCCGTGAGCTTGGAAACATACCTCGAAGACGTCGTAGACGTTCTGCCCCATCAGTCGTATCTGAGGAACGTACTGATCCTGTCGTCATGGCAGATTTGCCGATGAATGAGCTTCTCCAGGCACCCATCGAGGGTTATGGAGATGCCATTGTTGTTCCAGCTATTGTAGCTGAGAGTTTTGAGCTCAAAACCGGGTTACTGAATCTTGTAACCTCTAGCCAATTCTACGGTTTTGACAGGGATGATCCTCATGCTCACATTCGATGGTTTAACAAGATTACATCTACCATCAAATACAAAAACATCCCTGCTAGCTCAATCAAACTTCTTCTATTCCCATTTTCTCTCGAGGGACAAGCCCGGATATGGCTTGAAAAACAACCCCCTCGTTCAATTGAGACATGGGAGGACTTAGTTACAAAGTTTGTGAACGAATTTTTTCCACCGTCTAGAACGACAAGTCTTAAAAATGAAATCATCAAATTCACACAAAGATTTGATGAATCGTTTAGTGACGCGTGGGATCGTTTCAAAGAATTGCTTCGTAAATGTCCTCATCATGGTTTTACCGAGTTGATGCAAATCGACACTTTCTATAATGGGTGAGCCAATCTGACCAAGATTCTCTCAATGCCTCCTCGGAGGTAACTTTTTGAGCAGAACTGTCAAAGAAGCTTTAGCGATTATTGAAAATAAGTCTAAGGTCCGTACTGCACGAACAAAGCCATATCATTCTCAGGCTAGTGCCGGTCCTTCTACTTCATCTCCGTGAGTACTTCTAGCACCGATGCTAAGATTGACAAACTCACGGATGCTATTCAAGCTTTGGTTCTCTCAAGCCAAAAGAAAGTCACTTTCACACAAACTCCTTCACATGCTGAAGTGAAGAAAGTGGAAGTCTGTGTTACTTGTGGTGGCCCTCACGCATACTACGACTGTACTGCCACCGATGGTAGTCCTTTTGAAGTTAATGCTGTAGCCGGTACTTCAAATCAGGGGGTAATCAATACCGTCCTCAAATGGAACCATACCGAGCTAGCACCTACCAAGGACCACCCGGTTTTAATCAGAACCAGAATTTGCAAAACCGGAACCAAAATCAACCTCGAATGAACCAAGGTTATCAAAACCAAGGGAATTTCAATTCTGGACAAAATCAAGGTTTCCAACACCAAGGAAACTTTAACCGAAACAATTCCAATCCAGGGAAATCATTTTCAGGGAAATGGTAATCCAAATCAAGGGAATTTTCAACATCAAGGTTATAATCAAAATAACCGAATGCAAAATTTCCCTAATCAACATCAAGCCATTCCAGCCCAACATCCATCATCTGATGAGTTATTGAGGCAGTTCATGAAAGCTCAAGAGGACACAAACAGGTTGTTGGTCAGCCAGATCTCTGAGATTAAAAAATCTTTAAATGATCAACCTTCGGGCTCAGGAAAACTTCCGAGCAACACGATCGTCAACCCGAAGGGCGATGCTAAGGCGATCACAACCCGAAGTGGTGTTTCATATGAGGGACCCACTGTTTCCACTACCACTTCTTCTTCTTTCCCCAAGGTAGTGGGAAGTGAGCCTGAGGTGACTAAAGACCCGGTACTCCCTACTAATAACGGAGGTACCAACAACTTCCGACCTCAAGTTGTCCCGAAACCCAAGACTAAACCTCAAGTTGTCTTTGAACATCCTGAAACCCCGGTTGAAAACCCTAAATCCAAACCTTCTATTCCCTACCCATCACGTTTAAATGAGCAAAAGCTCCGCGAAAAAGCTAGTCAACAAATGGATAAATTCTTCAAGATTTTTCAAGAATTACACTTTGACATAAGCTTTGCGGATGCTATCATTCTGATGCCCAAGTTTGCATCCACAATCAAACACTTGTTAAGCAACAAGGAAAAACTGTTTGAAATGGCAAAGACTCCATTAAATGAGAACTGCTCAGCAGTTATATTGAAAAAGCTTCCTGAGAAGCTTGGAGATCCTGGAAGGTTTCTACTACCTTGTGTCTTTCCAGGAATGGTTGAATGCTATGCCTTGGCCGATCTTGGTGCAAGCATCAACCTGATGCCTAAATCAGTATGGAAGAAACTTTCTCTTCCTGAACTTACTCCTACCTGCATGACTCTTGAGCTTGCAGATCGTTCAATATCTCGTCCACTCGGCATTGCTGAGGACGTATTTGTGAAAGTAGGAAAGTTCCATTTTCCAGCTGACTTTGTGGTTGTTGATTTCGATGCTGATCCTAGGGTTCCTCTCATTCTTGGAAGAGGATTCCTAAGAACGGGCCGTGCTCTCATAGATGTATTTGAGCATGAAATCACATTACGTGTGGGTCATGAAGCTGTTACCTTTAACCTCGATCAAACTTCAAGGTACTCCTCAAATTACGATTCTGAATCGGTTAACCGAATCGATGTCATTGATATTGTTTCAGAGGAGTATTCTCAAGAGTTTCTTGGTTATTCTCATAATTCTGTGAGTGGGGATACCACCACATCTTCTCTACCTGGCATTTCCGACTCTTCCCCTTCTCTCACTCCGTTTGAGGGAAGTGATTTCAATCTGGAAGAGATCGATGATTTTCTAAGTGTGATTCATTCCTAGAGGGGATTGATGACGCTGAGATTGATCTGGAGGGAGATATTCTTCTTCTTGAGACATTGTTAAATCAGGACAATTCTCCTCCACTCCCTCCCGTTGAACTTCATAATGAGGAAGTCAAATCAGTTGAGAAAACCGATGAATTTCCTGAGGTCGAACTCAAAGACTTACCGCCTCATCTTGAGTATGCATTCTTGGAGGGTGATGATAAATTACCCGTCATTATTGCTAAAGATTTAAGTGATGAGGAAAAGACTGCTCTCATAAAGGTCTTAAAGTCACACAAGCAAGCAATTGCTTGGAAACTCTCCGACATAAAGGGTATTGACCCTGAATTTTGTACTCACAAGATTTTAATGGAGGATGACTTTAAACCAGCAGTCCAACATCAAAGAAGGGTGAATCCTAAAATCCACGATGTTATCAAACAAGAGGTTCTTAAACTTCTTGATGCAGGATTGATTTATCCCATCTCTGATAGTCCTTGGGTTAGTCACATTCACTGTGTTCCAAAAAAGGGTGGCATGACTGTTGTCACAAATGATGAAAATGAGTTGATTCCAACTCGATTGGTTACGGGGTGGCGTGTTTGCATTGACTATCGTAAGTTAAATGATGCTACCCGTAAAGACCATTTTCCTCTACCTTTTATGGATCAGATGCTTGAGAGATTAGCAGGGAACGAGTACTATTGTTTCCTTGATGGTTTCTCGGGTTACTTTCAAATTCCCATTGATCCACAAGATCAAGAAAAGACTACCTTCACATGCCCTTATGGAACCTTTGCTTATAAACGTATGCCTTTCGGCTTATGTAATGCTCCAGGCACGTTCCAGAGGTGTATGATGGCTATATTTACCGACATGATCGGTAAAACAATGGAGGTCTTTATGGATGACTTTTCGGTCATTGGGGATTCGTTCCAAGCATGTCTCTCCAATTTAGAAAACATGTTGAAAAGGTGTAAAGACACCAATCTTTGTCTAAATTGGGAGAAGAGTCATTTTATGGTTAGAGAGGGCATTGTCCTCGGCCATAAGATATCAAAGAATGGGATTGAGGTTGACAGAGCTAAAGTTGATGTCATTGGTAAATTACCTCATCCCACTACCGTCAAAGGAATTAGGAGTTTTTTGGGTCATGCCGGTTTCTATCGCAGATTCATACAAGACTTTTCTAAAATCGCCCGGCCTATGACTCATCTTCTTGAAAAAGATGCTCCTTTTATCTTCTCACCCGAGTGCATCAAAGCTTTTGACATATTAAAGAAAAAGCTTACTGAGGCACCCATTCTAGTTGCCCCCGACTGGGATTTTCCCTTTGAGCTCATGTGCGATGCAAGTGATTTTGCAATCGGTGCAGTCCTGGGGCAACGAAAAGCCAAACATTTTCAGCCTATCCACTACGCAAGTAAAACTATGACTGAAGCTCAAACTCATTACACCACTACAGAAAAAGAATTATTGGCTGTGGTGTATGCCTTTGAGAAATTTCGGCCATATTTGATCTTGACAAAATGTGTAGTGTATACGGATCACTCGGCTCTCAAATATCTCTTTGCAAAACAAGATGCAAAGCCGAGATTACTCCGTTGGGTTCTCCTCCTGCAAGAATTTGATATCATTATACGTGATAAAAAAGGAGCTGAGAACCTAGCTGCTGATCATTTATCCCGATTAGAGAACCCACACCAAGATGTTTTCGAGAAAAAGGAAATAAATGAAACATTTCCTCTCGAGACGCTCAATGCGGTTACTTTTCGAGGAGATTCTACTACCCCATGGTTTGCCGACTTTGCAAATTACCATGCAGGTAACTTCATAGTGAAAGGGATGTCGACCCAACAGAAGAATAAATTCTTCAAAGATGTTAAACATTACTTCTGGGACGACCCCTACTTATTCAAAATCTGTGCGGATCAAGTCATTAGACGGTGTGTTTATGGACAGGAAGCTATTGATATTCTCAAAGCTTGCCATGCTGGACCCACAGGGGGCCATCATAGTCCAAACTACACCGCCAAAAAGGTGTTTGATTCCGGGTTTTATTGGCCCACAATCTATAAGGATGCTCAAGATCTCATCAAAACTTGTGAAGCTTGTCAGCGTCATGGAAATATTTCACAACGAAATGAAATGCCACAAAATGCAATTCAAGTCTGTGAAATCTTTGATGTCTGGGGCATCGACTTTATGGGGCCATTTCCATCATCTCGAGGAAACAAATACATTCTCGTGGCTGTTGACTATTTGTCAAAATGGGTTGAAGCAAAAGCTTTACCCACCAATGATGCCCGAGTTGTTGTAAAATTCCTGAAAGCTCTTTTTGCCCGTTTTGGAACCCCACGTGCTATAATCAGTGATCGTGGTACGCATTTTTGCAATGACAAATTTGACAAAGTCATGCAAAAGTATGGTGTAACTCACCGTCTTTCTACTGCGTATCACCCACAAACAAGTGGGCAAGTTGAAGTTTCAAATCGGGGGATTAAAAGAATCTTAGAAAGGACTGTAGGAGAAAATCGTGCATCCTGGTCGGATAAATTGGATGATGCACTATGGGCCTTTCGTACAGCTTACAAAACACCCATCGGGTGTACACCTTACAAGCTTGTGTACGGAAAGGCATGTCATCTTCCTATCGAATTAGAGCACAAAGCCTACTGGGCCTTGAAACATGCAAACTTTGACCTTCAAACTGCGGGTGATCACCGTAAAGTTCAAATGAATGAATTAAATGAACTGCGTGATCAATCATACGAGAACTCTTTGATTTATAAAGAAAAGACAAAGAAGATTCATGACTCAAAAATCAAGAACCGCGTTTTCAACGTTGGTGATCGAGTCCTTCTTTTCAATTCAAGATTGAAGATTTTCTCGGGAAAACTCAAATCCCGTTGGTCTGGTCCATTCTCTGTTACAAAAGTTTATCCATATGGTACCGTTGAGTTATCTCAAAATGACGGACCAAATTTCAAAGTGAATGGTCATCGGTTAAAACACTACTTTGGAGAGGACATACCATTCATGGTTGTCCCGGATCTTCAAACTTTCCCCATGAACCAATGAATGCGGGGATCGAGTCAAGCTAGTGACTCGGTGATCAAAAACATTAGCAAAACATGGGTTCTCACCCGTGTCTCTGTTTTCTTTCTCTTTTCTACTACCAAGTGTGGGGGAGATGGTCTCTTCCACTTACTTCCCCGTAGACTTTTAAATTGCTTTTTCTCCCGGGCTGTTCAGGAACACTTTATTACAGTTGGCCGTTCACAAGCGGTTAGCTTGCGTGATAAACCTGACTGTTCGGGAGGAATCAACTTAATTCGGGGTCGAGTCAAGCTAGTGACTCGATGAACAAAAACATTAGCCCGCACCATATGGGTTTTCACCCATATATTCTAACTTCTTTCTATTTTCTACCATCTAAGTGTGGGGGAGATGCCCCACAGGTTGTATATATGTGTATAAGTTCTCCAAAAAAAAAAAAAAAAAAAAAAAAAAAAAAAAAAAAAAAAAAAAAGAAAAAAAGAGGGAATTTGCATGCCTTAACGGCTTAAATGCAAATTAAATAAAAATAAAATAAATATGTATATAAAAATAATGGCTATTCAGTATTTCCCTTTTACGTTCTAAGTGTTGGTTTAACAACCGGTTCTTTGAATATTGAGGGCAATATTCAGTTCTAAGTGTGGGGGGGAAATTCTAGCGAATTTTATCAAATGTATCATCTAGCACCCCCATTTTAGCCAAAATTTTTAAATTTTTTTTTTCTCACTTAGAACTCAGAAAATGGTTATCAGTCCGCCATGTCTAACCCACATAAGGATTGGCTAATCCGGAGCAAACGGCTCTGGGTAAAGATATATCAAATCCGTTTATGACTTGCAATTTGCCAAAAATTGTATGGTTCTCGACTCACCATATCTTTAATTAGTGAAGAGTTGGCTAGCCCGCAAGGTTATGGCTTGTGGTAAAGGCTTTGGAATACCATAATTGGTAATCAGCTCACCAAAGATAATAGTTGTAATTTATCTAAGAGCTGGCTAGTCCAGAAGCAAACGGCTTCTGGTAAAGACAAATCAAAATCGTTGACAGCTGGTGATTTGCTCAAAATCACATGGTTATCAGTGTGCCATAGTTCTTACTTGAACTGAAACATTTGGCTACTCCAGAGGTGATGGCTTCTGGTAAAGAGATACATCCATTAAAAACTTCATAAAAGATTGCTAGGGACTAGCAATAGTTTAGTGTGGGGGATTGATGAGTGTGTAAATACTCATCATTTCTTTCACATTTAAGCTACAGAAACAGTCAAAAACACTTTAAAAAGTCTAAAAATGTATAAAAATATCATCTGACTGTGTTTTTATAAGTTTCAGGGAAAAACAAACAATAAACGTCATAATTTGCATTTTAGTCCCTGAACTTTCATAATTTGGCAAATCTAGTCCCTAGAATCTAAAAAAGTGGAATTTTATCATTCAAGGGCCCTGAAATATTCAAACTTGGCAAAATTGGTCCTTGAATGAAACTTTTAAACAAATGGCAGTTTTAGTCCCTGGGGTTTTAAAAAATGACAAAACAAGTCCCCGGGTGTTTTTAAAATGGAAAAATATGTTTTGTGGTCCTTACACTTTCAAACTTGGCAATATTGGTCCTTTGGAGTAACTTTGGAAAAGTACAACATCAGCCCTTCACAAATCAGGAAATTACACTTTTGGTCCTTGTTGTATTTAAACTATAAACCAAATCCGGATCTAATAATAAATAAAACCCAACACCCTATTAAAACTAAACCCAACCCAAAGCATAAACCAAACCCAGCCCAACCACTAAATCCTTTGACCCGGCCCAATCCCAACTTAACTAAAACCCACCCAGTATTTAAATACTGGGTCAAACCCAGTCAACCCTCTTCCCTCTCACACAAAACCGCCAAACCACCATTAAAACCCGAAAAACCACCACCACCTGTCCTCAACTTTCCAACTCACCCTCCAGGTGTCTAACCACTCTCCTCCACCTCCACATATCAACAAAAATCCTTAATTAACAAAACCTGCTCAAAACCCACTAGCAAGAATTTTCCCGCCAAAATGCCACTTGGACGGATATGATGAATTTCAAGCAATCAAAGGTCAAGAATTGGTGGGAAGTACTCAGAGATGTCGACAGAGATTATCCCAAGAGTTTTTTTTTAGTATTTATAAACATGTAATAGACTAGAATAATAAGTTAGTTTTTATTTTTTAATCGTTTTTTTATTTTAAGTCTTAATCTTTTGTAAACTTTAAATTCCAGTGATTAATATAAGTTGTTTTCAGTATCATTGTTCTTATTTTAATCCATATTGAACTCAGTTGCAGTTATAATGTAATTTCAAGTTAAGTGGTAATTCGTATAAGCTAAAAGTCACCTTACAATACAATAACAAGCTTAAAAATACCCTGCAATAAGCTTACAAAAGCTCTACATAGCTTTTTGTAAACTTATTTAGTGAAATTCAGTTCTAAGTTTCAAATATGGAAGTTGGTCAAAGAAAGTCAACATTTGGTCAATTAAGCTACTATGAGGTCAACAAGCTGGAATTAAGGAAGCTTATGGTTTAGAGGTTCTGTGGAGAGCCTATAGGAAGTTTCTTGGTACTTGTTTCTCTGTTCCACAAGCTTGGCAGTTGTAAGCTCTTTCTAAGTTTTTGGTCAAATTTTCATTTCTACTGTTCTAGTGCTTATTGCTAGCTTATTGTCATTATTCCTAGCTTATCAGTTACTAGTGATCATAGTTCATCAGTTCTTTAGTCTATTTAGCTTGTTTCTCAGTTTAACTCATATAAACTCAAAAAAGTAAAAAAAAAAACAGTCACATAGGCATAGCTTAATTCAACTGCTTATTTTAACTTTCTAAGTTGTTTAATCTAGTTAGTATAAGTTATAAATCAGTTAAGATTCATTATCATAGCTTAAAATAATCAGTTGTTAGTTCAAACTCAAAACAGCCCACTCTAAAGGGGTGTTTGGTTCAGCCATTCAAATAGCCAAAATCAACAGGTACTGTAGATTGGTCATAAGCTCACTTTTGAACCTGCTTTTCTAAGCCTATATAAGCTACTTTCTAGCCCTGATAAGTTCTATAGGTGGAAAATCATATTTGGGATCACCTTTGATCATTTCAGTCAACAAAAAGCTCATTCAAGCCATATTAAGCCAAAGGCTTCTTTAGCCTGCTACTTTGGTGTTTTTGTGCTCTATTCAGTCTCTTTAACAAGTCCACAAAATCCTAGACCTAGTGCACAAGTGTGCACTGAGTTGCACACACCTCAGTCAAACAGACTGCATCAGCAGTCCTTGTGATTTTTGTAGACTTTGTAGAATTTTTATCTCACTCATCACAAGCTCCCACAAGCTAATTTTCTGGATTACAAAACTCACCCAGCTTGTGTGTATTTAGAATTTTTTACAAGATTTTTAGATCTCCTTTAAGCCTCTAAAATTAGAATTGAAAATGGGCAATTTTGCCCTGTGCAGAGCACATCAGCAGACTCAATAAGCATTTGGCTTATTTTTGAGCTTTTGTGGCTTATAAGCCTGGCTTTTCTTGGTTCCTTTAACTCATTCACAAGTGTCTCAGTACATTTCATCCTTGTTCCATAAGCTTTAAGCTTATTTTCAAGCTTTTAGCTCACAAAGCTCAAAAGCTTGGCTGTTAAGCTTTTAAAGTCCAAACTGCTTATTTTTTAGGTTTCAAATTTTTTGTCTTCATTAAAGTTCCTTCTTTTCAGTAGTTAAACAAGTTTGTAGTTTATAGTTTTTGATAAAAACCACTTTTTATAAAGTGATAGCTTCTATTTAAGAAGCTTGAGCTTTTTAGCTTATTTTTCTGCTTTTTACTTAAGCACTTTCTGATTTTATATTTTTCATAAGTTTCTGTCACCATAGGATAATTATAGAAAAAGTTTCATAATTTTCTGAGTTTGTTTAGTATTTATTAGAATTAAAAATAATTAAAAAATAATTAAAATAGTAATTAAATCATAAAAAATAGAAAAATAATCAGAAAAATATAAATCCAATTTTCATATTTTTCTTTTGTCATTTTTAATCTAGGAAAAATAGAATTATATTTTTAGTCCTTAAGAAAAACCAAAAACATAAATATAGTGATAGCTTCTATTTAATAGAATTTATCTTTTTAAATTTTAATTAAGTAGATTTCATTTTTATAATTTTCTTAGCTTCTTGTCACTTTAAAGTATTTATAGAAAAAATTTCAGATTTTTATTTGATCTTTTAGTATTTATTAGAATTTTAATTAGTTTAAATAATTATTAAATAGTTTTTAATTAATAATAATTAATTAATAAGTTAAATAAATAATTTTATTTTTCCAATAATTTTCTTTTATTATTAGGGTTGTAAAAATTTAATTTTCATATTCGTAGGCTTTTAATTTCTTAAATCTCACTTTCTATTTCGTACGTTTACGTTTGTTTAAATTTAAACGTACACTTTTAGGTTTTTATACGTTTCTAGTTAACTTGTTTTCACATTCTTGTTTATATAGCTTGTTTAAAGCTATTTTCTTATCTCTTTAGTGTAATCAAAATCATAATCCCTTTTCTGTTCAATAACACTTGATCACGATCCGTTTTTAAGCACAATTTCGCATCTCGCTGGGACTTAAACGACCCGGGGATAAAACTATACTCCTTGGTAAATTGCATTGTGCCCTAGATTGTTTGACTTTTATTTGACCACATCCGTGGTTGATTTAAGTTGACTGTTCAGAGCCGATCACTATTCAGCTCGGTAGTTTTGACGTAGTCATTGGTATGGATTGGTTATCCAAACACCGCGCTAGAATACTCTGTGACGAGAAAGTTGTACATATTCCATGTAATGGTGAAACTCTCATTGTCCAAGGTGACAAGAATAAAACGCGATACGGTATCATCTCATATATCAGATTGGTAAAGTACATGAACGAAGGATGCCAAGCATTCATGGTTCATGTAACGGAAAACAAATCAAAAGATAAACGAGTTGAAGACGTTCTGATCGTTAAAGAGTTTCCAGAAGTATTCCCCGAAGATCTACCCGGTCTTCCACCTCCACGTCAAGTAGAATTCCAGATTGAACTTGTGCCTGGAGCGGCACCTGTGGTGAAAGCACCTTATAGGTTAGCGCCGTCTGAAATGAAGGAATTATCAGAACAATTGAGAGAATTTTCTGATAAAGGCTTTATCCGACCCAGCTCATCACCTTGGGGAGCTCCGGTTCTATTCGTTAAGAAGAAGGACGGATCTTTCCGAATGTGTATCGATTACCGGGAATTGAACAAACTCACTGTAAAGAATCGTTACCCACTACCTAGGATCGACGACTTGTTTGATCAACTACAAGGATCGAGTGTATACTCGAAGATCGACCTAAGGTCAGGGTACCATCAGTTGAGAGTTCGAGAGGAGGATATTCCCAAAACAGCTTTTAGGACACGTTACGGACATTACGAATTCCAAGTAATGCCATTTGGTTTAACCAATGCACCTGCAGTGTTCATGGACCTAATGAACCGAGTGTGCAAACCATACCTGGATAAATTCGTAATAGTATTCATAGACGATATCCAAATCTACTCCCGCAACAAACAAGAACATGCCGAACATCTAAAGATTATTTTAGAGTTACTCAAAAAGGAACAGTTGTATGCCAAGTTCTCCAAATGCGACTTTTGGATTAGAACTGTACAATTCCTTGGGCATGTTATCAACAGTCAAGGTATTCATGTAGATCCAGCTAAGATTGAGGCCGTCAAAAGTTGGACATCTCCTACGAATCCCACAGAGATACGCCAATTTTTGGGTCTAGCGGGTTACTACAGAAGATTTATTGAAGGTTTTTCAAAAATCTCAAAGCCTTTGACCGAATTAACTCAGAAGAACAAGAAGTTTATCTGGGGAAAAGAGGAAGAATCAGCTTTTCAGCTATTAAAGAGTAAGCTCTGTGAAGCACCAATATTAGCACTACCCGAAGGAAGTGAAGACTTCGTAGTGTATTGTGATGCCTCATATCATGGTTTGGGAGCTGTGCTGATGCAACGAAACAAAGTGATAGCTTATGCTTCACGACAACTCAAACCACATGAAGCAAACTACACGACTCATGATTTAGAGTTAGGAGCAGTAGTATTCGCCCTTAAGTTATGGAGACATTACCTGTATGGTACCAAGTGCACGGTATTCACCGACCACAAAAGTCTTCAGCACATCTTAGATCAGAAAGAACTAAACATGAGACAACGTCGCTGGTTAGAACTACTTAGCGACTATGATTGCGAAATCCGTTATCACCCAGGAAAAGCCAACGTTGTGGCAGATGCATTAAGTCAAAAGGAACGACTGAAACCTCTTAGAGTCAAATCGTTAGGAATAACCATTCGTTCACCCTTGCCCGCACAAATACTCACCGCTCAATCCGAAGCTCTTAAGGAAGAGAACCGACCTAGTGAAAAGATTCACGGTATGCCAGAAAATAGGAATGGCTTTGTGCAGAGAGCAGACGGGATGCTCTGTTTCAAAGAAAGAAGTTGGATTCCTCTATACGGAGGTATACGTGATCTCATTATGAATGAGTCTCATAAATCCAAATACTCCATTCATCCAGGTTCTGACAAGATGTACCAAGATCTCAAGAAGCTTTACTGGTGGCCAAACATGAAGGCTGACATAGCCGAGTATGTCGGAAAATGTTTGACTTGTTCACGAGTAAAAGCAGAATATCAGAAGCCGTCCGGATTACTCATACAACCCGAAATTCCTGTATGGAAATGGGAACGTATTACAATGGACTTTATCACTAAGCTTCCTAAAACATCAACTGGACTTGACACCATTTGGGTCATCGTTGATCGTCTCACAAAATCCGCTCACTTCTTAGCAATCAAAGAAACTGACGAGATGGACACACTCGCAACGCTATATCTAAAAGAAATAGTTTTGCGACATGGAGTGCCGATCTCAATCATCTCAGATCGTGACAGTCGTTTCACATCTCATTTTTGGAAGTCTTTGCAAAAAGCCTTAGGAACCAAATTGGATATGAGCACTGCCTATCATCCGCAAACCGATGGACAAAGCGAGAGGACAATCCAAACCTTAGAAGATATGCTCCGAGCATGTGTTATTGACTTCGGAAAAGGTTGAGATAAACACTTACCTCTAGCTGAGTTCTCCTACAACAACAGTTACCACGCCAGCATTAAGGCAGCACCATTCGAAGCACTCTACGGTCGAAAGTGCAGATCGCCTGTTTGTTGGACCGAAGTTGGAGATATACAACTTACCGGACCCGATCTCATTCATGAGACGACAGAAAAGATAGTTAGGATTAAGCAACGACTGCAAGCGGCAAGAGATAGACAAAAGAGCTATGCCGATGTGAGAAGAAAACCTCTAGAATTCCAGATTGGAGACAAGGTCATGTTGAAAGTATCTCCTTGGAAAGGAATGGTACGTTTCGGAAAACGTGGAAAACTTAACCCGAGATACATTGGTCCATTCAAAATCCTGGAGAGGATAGGACCAGTGGCTTACAAACTCGAACTTCCCGAGGAACTTAGTCGAGTTCACGACACCTTTCACGTATCAAACCTTAAGAAATGTTTGTCAGATGAATCTCTTGTAATTCCTTTGAAAGAGATTCGACTCGACGACAAACTCGTCTTTACAGAAGAACCCGTGGAGATCATGGACAGAGAGGTCAAACAACTAAAACAGAACCGCATTCCCATTGTCAAAGTCCGATGGAACTCTAAACGAGGACCGGAATATACTTGGGAACGCGAAGACCAAATTCGAGCCAAATACCCACACCTATTCTCGTAGACACTTCTATTACCTATCTTAGACTGGAATTCCGGGACGGAATTCAGTGTAAGTGGTAGGTACTGTAACCTCCCGTAATTTTCCCTATGAATAGTAGATGCTAATAAATGATTAATAAATCATTACGTTATTTAATAACCCTTTCTACTAGTAACAAAATTTCTTTTGTTATTTATGCTACACTATCTTAATCACAACGATACTTGTGATTACCGATTACCTAGAAACGATGCTTACACACGAGCCTGGATAGTCTAAAAATCGCGAATTATTTAAAACATTAACGTTTAATACTTAACGTCTATACGTTTCGACAATTAACCGAATGTGATCAAATACATTCCCGAGCTCACAAAAATTATCACGAACACTCAGTAAATATATTGGACCCCTAATGAACCGTTAAACTCACTGGGCCTCGGCCCAATCTCGCTACAAACCAAACAAGCCAAACGAACCTTATTATTTCCATTTCTTTTCTTTCTCGGCCCAATCCACCAACGAGCCCAACCAAGGCCCAAAACTTTAGCATAAGAATTTTGGTTTAAATTGCCTCAAGAGTCGATTACATTGGCCATTTTACGCGTACTATAGCTTAGTAACAATACGATATTTTTACACCCCTCGATTCCTAACCCAACTGATAATCGAATGCAACAAACGTCTCACACCAACTCGAACAAATACTTGTTTAAAAATAAACCAAACTTGACACACTCGACATATGATAAACACCACCTAAATTTTATCATTTAGCCTAGTTGATTTTCAACTCGATTCAATCCATATTTTTGACTAACAAATAAATTCGAAACATGCTTCTATCGAACGTATTAACTAACAAATGAATTTCCAAACTAAAATTTTCAGCATATCTAAACGAGTAGATGCATGAAATACTCGATCAAACCATAGGAACCCACATGTAAAAATTCATTTTTGTCCTCTCCTTTTGTTTCATACGTCGGCTAGTAGCACCAAAGCCAACATTATTTGGATGACTGCTACACTCTATCATCATGGGAATTCCTTGGTGAAGATAACACAACAAATAGGGCCAAGACAAAGCACAATGATGCACAATGATGCTATGTTGTTTTCTTGCTCTCGTCTAGACACCAAAGACCACAAAGATCATACGCCACTTCCTTAACTATTCTTGGACTCAATAGAAATCAAAATACACATGTGCTTTAAAAGAAGTTGACCTCCATGCATTTACAAAAATAGTTAACGCAAATCATGGGAAGATTTGGCTTCATCTCCTTGTTCGAACATTAACAAGAGTGCATCATTTCATTTACATGCACACGCCATTGACCTCAACCTTACCCATCTTATGATTTTGTTCCCCCACTTGTGTCATTAGTATTCTACATGCATGCACCAAACGACTCTATATAAGCTCCCATGCAACCGGCTTAATTCATGCACACCAAAACATTTCACTTACAAATATTACTAAGTCTTTAAACATGCTAAACACGTCTAGTTTTGGTACGGATTGAGAAGGTTTGAGTCAAGCAACGAGCCACATCTTACACGCTCTTAAATCTTCGAAGTCTAAAGAATCGAGCTACACCATTTCTTTCGTCCTAACTCCGTCTCATCATAGTGATACGCCCCACCATCGAGGAGAAGTAAGCACGTCTCAACCCATTTTCATTTTATTAATTTCATTTCTATCGCGTATCATGCTTTGCTTCGATACAATATTTTGTTATTCATATTAATGACACACGTAAGTAAAACAACATCTTAAATATTTGCTATGCTAACTATCAAGAGCAAAGGTCATTCGAACACTATATAAGCGTATACATCTTAAACATCACACGTTTGCATGTCACCTTGACAACCTTCGAATTCTATAAAAACACTTAGAATATTTTTAAGTTCTTAAAAACTGTTTTCGACAATCTAAGTCACTTAGCTTTGGCCTTATATTTCTTTAACTCGACATGCAACTCGTATATCTTATAACTTGACCTAATAGACGAGCAACCAAACTAACAAACCATGTATTTCATTCGACCTATAAAAACTAAATTCGAACTATGCTAAACCTATAGTAATCGATCAAACTCTATCTTACACAAACTAAATATTAGCGGTTTGGACTAATAAGCCCACTAAGTTAATTATAAGCTTTTCAAATAAGCTGATCGAATAAGCTCACTCAATATGAAAATATTATCATTAAACAAGCCCGTAATCAAGCCCAACTTTCCCCCTAAACCATCGAATCGTAAACCCATAATGGGCCTTGTTTTAACTCGATTAGAAGCCCATAAGCTGAAAAATAAGCTCTTAACAAAATAAGCTGTTCGTATAAGTTACAAAAGTTATTTTTTAAACTTAGTATGAAATAAAAATAATAAACTTTGATTTTTATAAACTTTGGACTCGATTTGCAAAGAATTGCTAACCGAGGGACTAAAGTTGTCAAAATTGGAAACTTTCGGTAAAAACTGTTATTTTAATAACTTTGTGATGAAAACTGTAAATCTAGAAACTATTGAGTATAAAATGTAAATATTAAAAGTTTTGGACCTAAAAGGTTATAAAACTTAACCGAGGACTAACGGTGCAAATGTTATACCGTTAGGGCCAAAAGTGTAATTTTGTAAAAACCTAAAGGGTATTTCTAATTTATACTTGTGGTAATATTTTATAAACCCAAAACCCGAACCAAATATGTTTAGTCGACGATTAATAATTCTATCTACGTAGTTTATTAACTTATATATATATATATATATATATATATATATATATATATATATATATATATATATATATATATATATATATATAATATATATATATATATATACAAAATCACTTAACGAAATCGTTAACGTAGAATCTAACTTATCGTCAACCAACTTGATTTATAAAACGACGATCCCTTTTGTCAACCATTACACTCCGACGAACGAGCTCGCATCCAAAAATGTTATATATATATATATATATATATATATATATATATATATATATATATATATATATATATATATATATATATATATAACTCTATATATTCATTTTTATATATAAAACTTTACATCTTTATATATAACTTCATAATCCTTTTTATATATAACATTTTAGTTTATATATAACTTTGATCATTTAAACGCGCACATTATAATGTGACAAACAAAACAATAAAACCTTAAACGTTATGATTCGCGATAAACCAAAACTTAGACTATCAAACCACTAAAACTTGTCATATACTATATAGGTCGTGTGTTGAAGCCGTTTTCTTTTCATCGTTTGAATAACGATACTACTGCCACTCCTGTATTACAAGGTGAGTTCATAGCCCACACTTTAACTTTTAAATCTTTTGTGGGGAGATACATGCTACAAAACCTGAACACAAGCTTTTCGTATGCTACGACTGTTATTATTATTGCTTAAGTAGCTATTGCCGAAAGTCCCTCAATCATGAACCTTAATCACTTGCGAGTGAACGTAAATAATTGTGAATAGATCTATTTGGGACTGACAATACCCGTTTGGGTCTGCTAGGATGAGCCACCCAGGTGCACTTTATTTGAACAAACTTATGGGTTATTGGCAAATACCCATCACGAGGGCCTTTATACTTTACATCATATTTGATGCCCGTTAAGCGTTGCGTGTCATGAGCTTAATGCAATAATAACTTGATTTTAACTTGTTTAATTGTAATTCGATGCAATTAACACTTATACTTGTGTTCAAACTAATAAACTTAAACCTATGAACATCACTCAACTTTTGTTGACTTTTAGCATGTTATCTCAGGTAACTAAGGACTGGAACTCAAGGCAACGGAGTGGGCATTAAACCCTGTACGGGTGGTTTAAATAAATGTTTTATCATTCAAATTTAAATAAACATGTTCAACTATGAAACATCTTTGTATTCTAAACACTTGTATTTTGAATGATAAACTTAAAACGACTTTTAAAGTCGTTTTCTATGATTATGACGAAAGATCCTCTACGTAACACCCAATTAAGTCTTCCGCTGTTGCTATCCGAAATTGGGGGTGTTACATCTTAGGATCTTTTTTCCTGCAAATACTCGAATGCTTTGGGATTGGCTCTATTGATTTTTTCCATAATCTTGTTATGTTGTTGTGGGTATGAGGATTTTGAAGCTGCCCAGAAGAGACCTCTAAAATCGACACCGCTGAATTGTTTTCTGAAGCCTTCATATATATGGCGAGCACATTTTCGGTGCTCTGCAAGTGGCATAATTTCCTTCACGGCTTCAATCAACCCCTACGAGAAAAGGTTAAACACATATTACATTACATGTATTATATTAGAGACACTCTATTGTGTATAACTGTAATAACTATCCTTCACACCATCAATTCTAGTATTGCTGTAATAAGTACACACAGTGTATGCTGTAATAACTACAGACAGTCTACCAAGTTTACAAGTTTTATTAAATTTTACAAGAAACTTTTAAAAACTAGATTACATGGAAAATTTTTACAAGAAAGACGTACCTTGTGCTGGTCAGACATTAGTGTAAGACCATGTCCATTTGGTATCTCCAAGTCGTCTCCCAATAAGCTCAAAAACCAAGTCCAGTTGTCTTTGTTCTCGACTGATACAACAGCCCATGCCACGGGGAATATGTGGTTATTCCCATCCCTACCTACTGCCGTCAATATCTCCCCATGGTTTGGTTTCTTTAAGAAGCAACCATCTAAACCTAGAATCCTACGACAACCTGATGAGGCGAAAAGTGTACCGCTTTTTGGGGGTCATTTAAGCCCTAAATCGTATTTATTTGATCAAATATTGCCCTAAATCGTTCCTTTTGTCATTTTAGGTACTTTGGAGATGAAATTTGGAAAAGGAAGCATTTTTGGACGTTTTTGGAGCATAAAAGTGAAGAAAACGACAAAGTCTCTAAATCTGCTGGAAAAGTACCTTTGACGGCGTCAAGCCCTAGTGTGACGCCGTCAGCCCTTGATAAGCCAGAGAGGATTTTGGAAGATTAAAGGGGGACGACGTCAAGAAGGTCGTCAAGCCTTGATAAGCCAGAGAGGATTTTGGACGATTAAAGGGGGACGGCGTCAAGAAGGCCATCAAGAAACCCTAACCGCGGCGAGTTGACGGCGTCAAGCTCTATAACGTGACGCCGTCAGATCTGTTTTCCTATATATACTTTCATAATTTTTAGTCATTAGTGTGCAACTTTGTGAGGAGAAACCCTAGACGATTTTTCTGCCATTTTTAAGGGTTTTATACCCTTGGATCTCCCATGTTCAATTGAAGATAAGTAATCAATTAATCATTCAATATGTCTATGTGTTGTTTGATTATATCTTGTTCTTGTCTTTTATTTAACATGCTAGGCTAGATTTATCTTGTGTTTGCTTAGATATAATGAAACCTAACTATTGATTATTGGTTGTTGGTGTGTTATTAATTGTATTGGATGATTGTTTATCGATATTTGGCTTAAGAAAACTGGCTAACCTCCTATACGGTAACTTGCTTGAACGTCTTAAGAAACATGAACCAATGCGTACTAAGGTTATTATGGTTGTATTTAATGCATGAGCGAATTCTAGTGATCCCATGTTAGGAGCTTCTTAGCCGGCTCGACATAGGAGTGAAGTAGGAGCTTGTAGAGTTGGGGAAGTACGTACGCCACCCCACGATTGGTATTAAGGAATACACCCGTCATCCACGCAATTAATACACACTAATCAACCGGTAAAAGATAGTTAGGGAGTAAGGAAATCTAAGTAAACACATTTCTCTCCATATAAGTTCCACAACCTTTTCTATTTTCAGTTATTTTGTTTTATTTGCATTTGTAGTTATTTGGGTTAGTTGACTAGCAACTAATTCCGCCCACTCCTTCAAAACCGAGATTTTACTTGCTTTTATAAAAATATAAAAAATACAAAAAGAATCTTCCCTCACCCTTAGACCTATTAGAATAGTTTTTCAATCCTAACGACACTATTCCCCTAGAGAACGATCAATCCCTCGGTACTTGCCACTTCACTATACTACATCGGTCAGGTACACTGCCTGGTGGGGATTGCAAGCCTCTCGAGATCCCTCAAGAGGTAAAACCTGTTGTAAGGTCGCAAAACCACGCATCACAACCTAACTTCCAACCTTCCTTCAAACCTTGGAAACATACATACATTCTATCGAAGTAAGTCTTCTCATCGGGATTGACTGTCACACCAATTTTCACTGTACTCCCTGGGTTTGAGTCTAGTAACGCCCTTGCGTATGACCTAAGCATACCATAATGATCTTGGATAGTTGCATCCCTTTCGTTCAATGCAAATACCTTAGCGTTCTCGCATTGGGCACGAGTTACTTTGCATTTGTATTTCTTAAAGACTAGTTCTCTTAGTTCATTTATAGTGATTTTAGGATTCATCCGAATCTTATCACCGAATGCCCTACCTATCCATTTTTTTGTGCTCCGCTCTAGCCATAGTGAGTACCCGTTTGCCAAAGCATAATGAGTAAGACACTCTTTAAAACTGTCGGCATTTGCGTACTTCTCCCCAAGCTGTGAGTACAAGATAACAAAAAATTACAGTGTCAAGTTTATAAGATAGGCATATTCAAGTTGGTACACATAAGATAAATAGAAAATGTGTGACACGTACCTTGGGTTTCTTCAATCTCCAATGAGTTTGGTCATCATGAATAGGGTACTTGTCATCGTTTTTGGAATTCTCCACAGCCGCAAATGGGTCTGTTAACCCCACTCCGTTACCTCTTAACTTCTTCAATAAATATGCCATGTGCCTCTCATGCTCCTTTACTAACGGCCCTAAATTATAAGAAGCAGAAGACTCAGAGTCATCACAAGACTCATCCTGATGTGCCTCTTCCGCATCTTCATCATCAGCAGTTGTATGTTTCCGCTCGAAGTAACGCTTTCTCAACTGAATTACCTCGTCTTCCCCATTACTTAAGTAATCATAAGACTTATCCGACTCAACAGACGACTCGTACGACTCGTACCCAGAAGAGTCGTTATCACTCGTATCAACAGTCGTATCAACATTCTCTTCACTATCAGTTTCTGAGGCCACCGGGTTGGTGTTCTCCCTAATGTTTATACCACTACCCCGACGTACGTTATTTGTAGACTTTGATTTTTGCTTTTCCTTTGCTGTCATTACAGACTTACCCTTATCTAATTTCTTTTGCCTAGCAAGCACAACTTCATCAATGTTGTCATGTGAAGCATCCTCATCATGGTTATCCTGTTCAGCCATATTCTTGTCAACATCAACACTTGGATCTGTTTGCTGAAAAGCAGCATGTTCAACGCCATTGTTATCCTGCCTATCCTCCATTACGATATCTGGTTCAACCTCATTGTTGTTCTGCCTATCCTCAATATCTACATACTCCGGAATCTTATCCACTTCAACACGTACTCCTTATAGACCTCATCCTCAGTGAGGAATGGGTAATCATAAGCATGCTCATCTTCATAATTCCACACTCTAGTAAACGTAACCTTTCCATCAAAGTCTTTTCTAAGAGGCCTATTCTTAAACGGGGGAGAAGACCTAAGGTATGGACTATGTTCTTCTTCCTCAGCCCAGGCAATCAACTGACCAGCAGACAACTCAGTTGCATCCTTTTTAAGCTTATCATGTTGTATTCTTTTCGATGTAACTTCTGAGTCTGAGCTATCTAAACACAAATTCTGGTGGTAATAAGGTGCCAAATTTTGGGGGAATGAGCTAGAAAAAGTTCAACCACCTTATGGCGTTTAGCATGATCATACAATGCATGTACATCTACATCCCTTTCTATTATTTTCAAGCCCCAACTATCAATATCTAGTCCAGGAATGCAGTAATACAATGCCCATATATTTTGCCTGCCCTTGGCTACTAACAAGTCTAACAGTGGACTAAACATGATCCTATCATTCGATGACGCCTCCATTACTAACTCCCTACCATAATCGTACCTTAAAGGGTCAAACATAATCACACAATTGTAGTGTATTTTGAACACCACATCAAGTGGTATGTCCATCATATCCCACCTGTTAGAACATATAACAAAAATTTAGCCTATATACACTAAGTTCAGAAAACCAAAAAAAAAAAAAAAATTATATTTTTAGTTAATTTAATTCAAATGGGGTAAGAAGATGTTAAAATAGACATGGAATATACCTTGTGTCCCCTCCAATTGTCGAATGGACCAATCAATTGAATGAATTTAACCTTCTTACCAATTAGGGTTTGGACCACTTTTTTGACACTGACGTTAAAATAAGATTGTGTGGGGTAAAGTTACGGATAAAGTTAGGATAAGGTTGGATTATAAAAATGGCATCCTCGTACCTAAACCTCGTACTTTGATGGGCATGTGGACTTTTGTTGGAGGCATGTGGTGGGGAAGATAACTCATGAGTTGTAATTCCAGGTTGGAATTAGAAATAATTAGTATATCTAAAAAAAACTTCTTACCGGCTAAATTGGTCACATGATGCGTTTTGAGGGGGTTTTGTGGAGTTTAGATAAAAATTTGAGAAATTTTTTAGTTCACTACGTCAAACCAGTTTTCACGTATAGTTGCGTACGTTTTTTAACCAATACCCCTTCATATTATTTTGGATACCATTTTAATATGCATCTGTTATTTTAAGAAATTATACAACAGATTACGTGTTTAATAATTTTGACTTGATAAATTAACACACTAATTAATTGAGCCAATCTTGTCCTCAAAGGTTGTTCCAAACCCACCCGTAAGTTTAACCTCCAAATCATATGGCTTTTTCGAGTTTTCTTTCAACTACATTTACATTCATTTTCATGTTTTGCTTTTAAGTGGCATATACAATTCTCTCTTTATATTCAAAAGTAGTAAACAGTAATTATATCTTCTAATCTTTAGATTTTAGTCTCTTACGATGATCTCTTTCTTTTCATGTTTTGATTTGAAGACGTCACTCCACGTATAGGTACATCTAAAACTTTTTTTAAGCTTTTTACGGTATTAGTTAATATATAATTATTATAGTGTTTCTAATGTTTGTCTCGAATTGAGATTTGAGAACGAGGTCACCTTTTTTTACTTCTCTTTTTCTTTGGTTGATGTAGGTGAAGAATGGCTAAAATAAACGGAAAAGAGAGCAATAGTATAACAAGTTGGTATGTGTTCAAAGGGTAAATTATTTTAGATCTTTTATTGGACATGTAAAGTTAAGATTCTTTTAATTCAATTGCAATATGCTATAATTATGCAAGCCTTAGAAAAAAAATTATCATTTAGCAATACATCAAAGTAACTCGGTAATGCTTTTATTAGGTAAACATTATGTTGTTATAATCTTCTTTGTAATAACTACCTAATACAAGGGCCTACATCAAGAGTTTTCTAAAGTTTCTAATGATAGTGTGTTACAAAATGTTGCCTTATAAAAGAGAGAACATTGGTAATGATAAATTGTATATTGTACTTCGGACTTTCGAAACATATATACCTTTTTTTTTTTTTTCTCTCTCTCTTTTTATTTTATTTTATTTATTTATTTATTTTTATTTTTTTTTAATTTTTGAACGGCATATAGACTACTAACTAACCTGTTTCTTTAACTTCCTTGAGTTCCTTCGATACATACATGCAAAAAAGTTGCTCTAATATTAAATAGATTAGATAATGGTCAAAAAATGTATCAAATTTAACACAATTTTCTTTTGTGTATATTTACTATTAAATGTACAAACTTTTTAATAACACTTATTGGGTGTATCGTTATTGTGATAAGATGACATGTCACTATTTAACTAACATAATCCTTCATGTATCTCATGTGAGGGCATTTTAGTTCTTTCTTCTTTTTTCATCTTCAACCTCTTTTCATCTTAAACCCCTTCTATGAAATTATATTATGTATGTTGCATGGTGCGTTTTACTACTATGATGCTTTTTATATCCACATTTTTTGAAGAAAAAAAAAAAAAAAAATAGTATGTTTCATCAACAAGTTTATGTTTTTAAATTATTATTTTTGCATATTTTGACGCACCCATGGAATTGTGTGTTGTATTTTGGATCTATAATCCCTTACCACATTTCTTTTGTTGTAAATTTTGGCTAAGAAATTTAGTTATATGCGACAAAACGTTAACCCCATGAACACCATGAAAAAGGTGGTTTGAAAATAAGTGCTACAAAATCTGAAAATCATATGTAAACTAAACGTACTCAACTTTTGGTTATGTGACTATTTGTTTAATTATATATTCCATTTCCATGTAGATATGGTTATTAAAGATCAACACAAGTTATCAAGTTATCGGCAATGTGAATCAATATAGCTTTCCAAATACTAGCTCATCAAAACTAAAAACTACAATATGTGCTTATATATTTAATCTTATGTTCTTTTTTTTAGTTATTTAACTATTTGTTTGATTACACACATGTTTTATTTGTACGAACTTTCCACTACCAACTGTGTATACTCGTGTGTTCGTTTTAACGGCAATTTGCGCAATATACAACTTATTATATCTTTTGGTTTCTCTTTAAAATACCCGTGAATTTCACGGGTCTTTTAGCTAGTGTATTTGAAAGGATGAAAAATCCTTAATGGATGTTTTGACCGCTTATTTTTGTTTCTTTAAGTTAGTGTAAAAGTGCTTAACACATGTAATTAATCTTTTGATAATGTATTAACTACTTGCTAATGATGCAAATAACTTTAACTATCATCACTAATTTCCAAAACTGGTGAATGATTGTTCGTGTATGTTTCAATATTATTAAAAAATTTAACGCTCTTAATTATATTTTAAATACTTAGAAAAACCCGTGACGTCACGGGTTCTGGACTAGTAAAGAGTAAAATTACGTTAAGAAGAGAGAATGAGATACAGGTAACTAGTATATGATGTAGTATGAAAATAGAAAAGATTAGGTTTTGAAGCACATTTTTGGAACAAGGAAACAAAACAAGCACAATGTCATAAATAAAAAGCACAAAAGTGGAATTTGGAATCTAGACACACTTCATCATCAACCAATAGTTTTTTTTAATTTAATGGACCAATAAATTATACAAAACATCCCATTACAAGTGACATGCAATTACAAGTGACATGCAGTTAAACGGGCCACAAGCTACGCCGCTACCAATAGTTATCCTTGTGGAACTCAGAAATATTAGTTGTCCACCTTGCAGAGAAGTTTGAAATGAGAGTAAATCCGAGATGTTTCAATAGTCTGGTCATTTCTTAGCTCTACATCTTGCAAGAACAGCCTCTGTCTGTGAGATTCATAGCCTTTCCTTGCTCGTAGCATCTCCTTAAGCTGGTAAATGGTCATATAGCTTTGTGTCCAAAGGGTGACAAATTCTCCATGGGGAATTTGCACATATATTTGCATTGCAGCAAAAACGAGATTAATTTGTGCTCCCTTATCAACATGGTATTCATTCAAAGTACGGTTGTCATGGGTGAGGCGCTGAAGCGGAAAATATAGCACCTGGTGTTCTATTGGAATGTCTTCCTCTTTTGAATCATATTTTTTAACTCACCAATGGTATTATTTCTTTTGACCTCAAGACAAAGGATCTTTCCAGTGGGGACAACCTTAATATACACCTCCATATCTCCATATTTTGATCTATTTGCCAGCATTATAATCGAGTCGTTCCTTAGGCAGTACTTTGTTAGACACTTATCATCATCCCTTAGCTCGCTTCCTTGAAAGATCAGTTTCTGGTGTCTCATCTTTATTCCTGTATCCGGTTCCATATCTCCAATGAGCTCTTTGAGGCGGCCGATGGTTTCGCTCCCTAGGAGTCTGTGCGTGCCGAGGTTTTTGCCTAACCTTCTGCCACAAGAGAACCGCAGGTTAATGCTAAGCATCATATCCATCGTATCACGTCCCTTAATTTCGACTCTTGAAAGGTGATAGATATGTTCATTTGAGATAGTAGCTTCGCGATTCCTGAGTATCTTACCGGCAAAATACATTCGATGGTGCACAGGTAGAAAGCCAAAGTGTTCTTGGATTTTGTCTTCCAATTGACTAATGGTAGTTGATGGGGTTACATCGTCCACCTGGAAGAGAATAGTACGTGAGAAAGGTAGACTTTCCCAGGAAACAGTGATTGCCATGGGAAAGCGCATGCTTATCAGAATGAGTTCATCTCCCTCTCCAATGTCGCGTTCGTCATTAAAGTATGTGTGGTTCTGCAGGCTGGATCCCGAACTTGTGTTCGATCCTGCGCTTAATGTCTATGATCTTTTCTGAATCGCTACAATCCTCGGTGACAATTTGCTGTGTGGCAAGATGTCGAATTTGAATCTTCATTGGTGATAAGAGTAGGAAGGAACTGTGATTGGTAGGATAAGTGTTGGTTGAGATATGATGATGATTTGTGTATTATGGTGGTTGAGTGGGTGAGGATACGGTGGTGGTGGGTTGCCATTTTGTTGTAAGGAAGGGGTACTATACTTATATGGAGGATGAATAGCTAACACCTTACAACCTAACAGGATCGCAGTTTATCATTTGATTAAACACTTTTGCTTTTTTCTTATCTTTTTGTTGTCTTGTTGTTTCGTCGATGGAGGGTGTATTTTATTATTTTTGTTACCTCCGAGATGGAGGGTGTATTTTATAATATTGATTTTTTTATCATTTGATTTTTTTCCCTTTTGCTTTTCGACGTGTGAAATTTGCATTTTTACAATACCCTTTTAGACTAGATGGCAAGTTCACCTAATTCTTCCTTGACCTCCACCTATTTTCACTCCCTATGCACACTTCCCAAAACCAAACTAGGTGAAACCTTCACTATTATAATTCCATAAGTTTTATTATTTTTTATTTTAAGTATGAGTGTGTGTGGGGTATTTAGTGAGATATTTTTGTATAAAGTGGGTATTTTAATGAAAGGTGAAGATGTGTTTGCCTTGACGAGTAAATGGTGAAGTGAGGTGAAGAGGAGTGAGAGAAGAGAGAAAGCTGACGTGACCTTGAGGTGTATGATGAAAAATAGGTTACCTTGCCAACCAGCCTTAGTGCTTAATTAATGAGGGTGTAAAAAAACCGATAGTGGGAGGGTCCTTTTTCTCTCTCTTACCCTCCATAGCGGAAGGTTGTTTTTTTTCAAAAGTTAGAAATTATGTTTATAATTTGCATGATACTGTAATGTTTAAATTACTCGTAATTCACGTGATTTTGGGTATAAGTTAATGTAGTTTTTTGGTAATATTGTTTGCAGAAAAGCCTTGCATACAAAGTCACTCGAGTTTCTGTCGATAGCATTCTCTCATTACAAACACGTATTACAAGATACAATGAGTTGTTTCAGTATCAAAAGTGCTTGATCGACTTAGATGATTGTTTTGTCATACATTTTTACTTGTTATTGAAAAAATGTTTGTGCCAAATTTCGCAATAAGTAAACATCTTACGCTTTTGGATAAGTTACGAGTGTGGATAAAGGATCATCTCTATACTACAGTATCTCATAATGGGTAAACTAAAACTTGATACATGATGTAATTGGTTTTTCATATTTGTCTCAAACCAAAAGGGCAACCTACTATCACAATTTATGCGCATAATCATTTGTTTCCAACACAAACGCTACCTAAAGTACCTTTAGCATAACACTTAAAGGTATTTTGACTATACAAGCCATAACTAGTAGAATGAACATATATTCAAGATTTAGGCAATAACCTTTTTTTTATGAAAAAAGGATTATAAAGAGAAAATACGTTGAACCTTTAGCAATAATCAGTTTCACTAATACTAGAAAACTAAGACAATGTACGTCAATCTTCATAAAAACAAGACTTGATTATGGCATGAAAACAAAGCATAAGTCACATCATCTAGTACCCTATTTCTTCTCATATTGTTCCATAGGCGTATTATTAAACTTCTTGAAATTGTTCATAATTTAAGGCATGTCAAGAAAGTTGTCGTCAAATGAAATTTCTTAGAAAATGAGAGGTGATATATTGATGTGCACATCACTAAATCACATTAGTAATGCACATAATACAATATCACATATGCATATTTATGAAGTGCACATAATTTATTTGGTGTGTATATCACTTCCTTTACAAAATTGATTACAACAATATTAACAATTCTTGCAAGTTCAAAGCCAATTTTTAGACAGATACATAGCAAGCAATGAAATTTGAAAAAATGCACCTAAAACATTGTATTTCATAACAATAATCGATTTTGGATAGATTGTTGAAGTATAAATAAATAATTAAAAAACGTTGCTGTGTTAATCTTTGTCTAAAGCCTAAACCACACATTCTTGCAAAATCTAATTTTGTTAAAAAGGCTTTGTAGCTTGTAAGAGGATCTTGCACTTTTTAACCCATTCCATACTCACACTTTGGCATAATAAAATAACGATATCATGGTTTTAATTGCAAATATTAAGTCTATTTCATTATTTTATTTTTAAGGTACGTTCAAGAATAATTTTAAATGAAGATATTATGGAAGATACAAAGCCCAAAAAGCGAAGCTCAAATACCAAAGTGGAATGATAGCACTTTTACAACAATTTACAAGTTAGGAGTAACTTTTTTTATACTTATAAGCTAACCACTTCTTTTGCAATTATTTTATTTACTGTCCTGTTGACTAATCTTCTTTGTCCTCAATAGTTGCTCTAATTCAGTTTTTCCTGGTATGTTATATTATTTGTCTCTATATCAATTTGTTGCCACTTTACCATCTATTCATAGTATTGACTTTTTTTAAGACATAGATTTTGCCACGGATTCTATAGTCATATTTCCACTCCATATTTAGTCTGTGACTATTATTCACCTTTGTAAGCACTTAGACCATCTCCAACGGGAGCACTTTTTGTGGTTCAAACCAAGATTGCAAGTTTGTAACCATTGGAGATGGTGGTTTGAACAAGGTTGGTTTGAAAAACCAAACCATCAAAAACCACATAAAGTGGGGCCCAACACTTTTACACTCTCACACAAATATATATATATATACTTATATTTATATATATAAATATATTAAAATAATGGGGTTTGAGAAGGGATATTGTTGGAGTAAAAAATGAGGTTTTTAAGAAATCTGATGTGGCAGTGACGTGGCTGGTTTTTGGTGGTTTTTGTTGTTTTCCGTTGGAGATGCTCTAACATACTAATTAATTCTAGGGATCTACTATACCCACGGGGGGACAAGGGTGGCAGGACCTTGTCTCCCCACTTTGTCCCCTATTTTTTTTCTGCACAGCACAGTTTTTGTCAGTTTCTGTTCCGTGTTTTTGACAGTTTTAAGCGTTTGACATATTAAACTTTATATTTTCTGTTCCGCACTTTCAGGTTTATAGCTTTTTGATATAAACAAAATTATAAAAATAAAAAAAAAATAAAAAAAAAAAATAAAAAAAACCTAAAAAATAGGCCCCGTGGATATAAAATAGTAGGGACCGTGGTTTTAACCCATCCCTTAATTTATATGACAACTTTGAAAACGGTTATGAGCTAGTATTAAAATAATTGTGCACAAGAATTATATATATTAAAAAAGCAGTTTTGATGTTTGAAAAAAAAGGGTTTAAGAAAGTAATTAGAGTCATTAGTACACTTTTGTGTGGTTAAAAAGGCTTTGTAGCTTGTAAGAGGATCTTGCACTTTTTAACCCATTCCATACTCACACTTTGGCATAATAAAATAACGATATCATGGTTTTAATTGCAAATATTACGTCTATTTCATTATTTTATTTCTAAGGTACGTTCAAGAATAATGGAGCAAATGTCAAGTAAAATATCAGATTTATAAAAATTAAATGAAGATATTATGGAAGATACAAAGCCCAAAAAGCGAAGCTCAAATACCAAAGTGGAATGATAGCACTTTTATAAAATGAAGATACATCATTTTTGTTCCTTATATATCTATCTATTTGTTAGAAGTTGGGTTGCATCAAAATGTTGCACGAAACAGTGCTTATAAAAGTACACATGCTACTATGAGTTGTACTACACTGTTATTACAACTGTTCATGCATTATTTAACTAATTAACCATTCCTTTTTTCCATTAATAACTCTAGAACTCTCTTCCCTCTTCTCTGCTCCCTCCTCTACACACCATTAACCAGCAATACCCTAAACACAAAATCAAAAATACAAAATCCAAACACTGAATCACGTTTTGTTTTTTGGCGACGTTTATCCGGCCAGATCCGGCGCTTTGGGTGTGTGTGTCTGCGACTCACTAAACTCACTCCCGAAATCCAAATCCAAATCAGTTCCACGAATGGTACGATCTTTCCTCTCTTTTTTTTCTTTTTTTTTTTTTTTTTAATTAATTTATTATTATTTTTTTAATACCTTTTGATCGATTTCTGACTTTTGTTTTATGTTTTGGAATTCATCGAACCGGACTGTTCCCATAGCTGCTGATGTGAAGATAGTTGGTGATGGTAATGATGAGTTTGAGATTGAAACGCTTACTGTTGCTGATTCAGATGATCAAAATAATGACGAGGTAAGGCCTCGATTGAAGCGGTTAAGGCGCGGGTGTTAGTTCGGTTACGGTGGATTTGGGTTTGGGTGTGGGTAAGAGTAGAGTGGATTTAGGTTCGGTGGTTGATGATGATGATGATATCGAGGATTTTTCGTCGCCCGAGGATAATAATGCTAAAGGTAAAAGTGATTGATATTTCTATGTCTGATTGTTTATTACAGTTGGTTTGTTAGTTGTTGAACCTTTGTTTGGATTGCTTATCCAAACTGCTTATATGATTTCGTGAGTGAATTAGCAAATTTAGAACTTTTGATAAGCAAATTTAGAACTTTGGATTGTTCAGGATTAAAGCTGTTAAAACACGGGTGTAGTTCGGCTAAGGTGGATTAAATTAGCAAGATTTGGATGTTTTAATTGAGTCAAGTGTTAATTTGTGTTTTATTGAAATGGTTATTTATTGACAATAACAGTTTCCCAATTGAAATACTATAATCATGCTTAAAATGATAACCATGATCGAGTAAATAATACTATAATCACTTTAAGTGCCTTTGTTGCTTAGAAGTCAATATATGAGTATAAATCACCAGCTTCGTATGAAATATACATATAATGGAAGGCATATCAGCAGTAATGGAATTCACAAAACCATTCATTTTTTATTTAAATTCCTAACACGATTTTTTACTACACCATCTAACTTATAATATACCATTGGTTTTTTAATTACTATGCTACATAACTCTTCAAAGGACAAACTAACTGATACAACATTTGGGGTGCGACGTATTGTTAACGATTGAGGTTTAGGTTAAATGGGAAACAAAAGGCGCAAATTCGCCTTGGTTTTTATTTTATAAATTTTAGTTTTTTATTTTATTTTTATATTTGTTATATGTGGTTGATAAGAATTAGGGTTTCATGTTGGTGATGATTACAGTTGTGTCTGATCACGGGTATATTTTTTTTACAGCTTCACAACCCCATAACGCTTACCTATTGAAGAAGAGGGAGCCAATCCAGCAACTCCACCTCCGGTGACTCCACAGGTATCTTTTCTGATTTAATTAATAATTTTTTTTTTTTTTAATATTGAATGTTTAATTATGATTTATTCAGTTATCAACGGTTCATCAGTTGATGCATTTATTTAATGGCAACATTAATAACCAATTGGTTAGTATACTTTAGTTTTAACTTATGTAATAAACTATGAAGGAATGATTATTCGAGTAAACTATAAAGAAATTATTACTTTAGTTTTAACTTCCGTAGTGTAGTAATAAAATGTAGAAAGTATTTGTAAATGTGACACATACCACAATAGAGCCGCGTATGAGGTTCGTCTTATAGTAGCAGACTAGCAGTGGGTATCTTTTTTATAAAAGCGTTAATTGCTAGGCCAAAATCATACCCACGATGCCAAGTTAGTTGTACCCACGTTTCACTTCTTGCATGTTATCATTAACCAGCCTGAATTGTGCAGGTTTGAACAATGTATTTGTTTTCACAACTGGATTATGAAATCAGCGGCCTTCGAAACCAAGTTACATAACTACAGAATGTAAGTAACTTTATTTTAGTTTTCCAGCGGATTTCTTTGTGTTCCTATGCATTATGTTCTTTAAATTGGGACGAAACTTAATACTGATTTCAAATCCTTTATTTTAAAACTCAATATGAATAACTGATTTAACAGTTAAGCGTTAAACTTATATAATTTTGACCCATTAACTAAATGGCTCAAGTTTGGTTTAGCGATACAAGGAAACGGACCAAGTGGGTCGAACGTAAATGGGCTAAATACTGCTTCGACCTGTTGCCAATGTTATTCGGTTCATTTTTTTTTATTGTGTCTTTTGACCCAAGCGTATCTGTTTTGGCTGTTTTGGCACTAGCAGAAAATGGTTGGTTTTAATATGAACCTGTAAAATTATTTTCACATGTTGGGTTTCTGAGTCCTATCCGGATTCTATCCGATCCCTGAATTTCCCAGGTTTTAGTTTAGCTTTTAACGCATTTTATTATTGCTTATACTTTTTTTTATTTGATATTAATTTAGTGAACAACAAGTCCATTGTATGATGGAGAGATATGAATGTGGTGTTGACATCCGCTACCGAAGCAGGTGTGACAACGCTCATTTTGAACATGTTTTTATAGCATTATTCTTATGATTATGCATGTTATTTGGTTGTATTTATGAACATATTACACTTAAAAGGTGCAAAAGATGTGTTTAGGTTCAGGTACAACTATGTCGAAGGAAATAGAGAAAAAGATGAAGAAAAGTCGACAAAATCAAGTAAATATGCGCGAAGTAAAGTTTTCCGTTCAAGACAAAGATTCATGCTATGATTATGTTCAAGTTCAAGAGAAAGATGTGGAAATGAAGTCAAGAATTAGTGCCAAGAAGTGTGTCACAAGTGGGAATTATATGCTAGCTTTGAGTTGAAAGTTATGTGCAAGACTTGGTCTATACCTAAGGTTTCAGTTTCTATACCCGAGGTTTCAAGAAGGGGAGCTCATACCTGAGGTATTAGAATTCCTGCCTGAGGTATAGCCATCCATACCCAGGGTCTACATTTTCATACCTGAGGTATGCAGAAAAAATGATATGAAGAGTTGCATTTATTCTTCATTTTAAGCATCATTAACACCAAGGCCAATCATTAACTTCTAATCACTAAAGTTCCTGCATCATTATGACACTTGGAGCCCAAGTTGTTTTCTTGTTGGCTAAGGGGAAGTCTCCATATATACATGAAGAAAGAAACAAGAGAAAGACAACAATCAAGATACAACAAACTACCACAAAAAAATCTGTCACATTTCTCTCTTACAAGTGGGCGACAAGAGGAGGAAAACGCAGGAACAAGGAGGATAAAATCTCATCAATCATTACTTCAATTACTTACGGATCGTTGTTGATTATTTCACAAGTGTTCTTCATTATTTGTAATCATCATTACAACATTTTGTAAGACTATTCAATCATGTTTACTAGTGATCAATTTCTTATGATTATTACTTTGTTTACCATGAGTGGCTAAGTGCCTTATGCACTTGCCTAGATGATGTTTGAATTATGGTTCACTTGATTGGTTATGACTTATTGGTTCTAATATAAAAGAAAAGTTAACACTAAGAACGAATTGTGCTATCTTAAGTTTTCTCCACCAAAGAGTTATTAAGTTTGGGTAATTTCTAATGATGTATTGGGTTGAAAAAGACATTGTTAGTAAGTTAGTTGTAAACCTTTGTCTATGAGGGTTTTACCTTATGTATTGACCATTTCATAAGAAACTTAATTTAACTTGGAAAGCTAAATAGTGTGGTTGTTAATTATTTGTGAAACGAAAGTGAATCGGGTAATTGAGTTGTGTTAATCTTGGATTGATCAATTTTGAAATATTGTTTTTTTTATAATCTCTAAATCTTGACGTGGTTTCAAGCAATTTATATCCACAAAGGAATTGCAACGGAAATATGCAAGACCCGAGGTTCGTTTTCCCGTGAAGGTGTGAATGGAATTTCGTGTTTTCTGATGAAGCGAAAAGTGTACCGCTTTTAAGGGGTCATTTAAGCCCTAAATCATATTTATTTGATCAAATATTGCCCTAAATCGTTCCTTTTGTCATTTTAGGTACTTTTGAGGAGAAATCTGGAAAAGGAAGCATTTTGGACGTTTTTAGAGCATAAAAGTGAAGAAAACGACAAAGTCTCAAAATCGGCTGAAAATTACCTTTGACGGCGTCAGGATTATCCCCAGACGGCGTCATGGCTTGGCAAGAAAAAGGTGGATGTGAAAATTACTCATGATAAGCCAGAGAAATTTGCATGGGAATTCTGACGGCGTCACCCTTTAATCTGATCAAGGTCGTCACGGCTTAATTTAAAGAGGGACGGCGTCACGCCTAATTCTGACGGCGTCAAGCCTTGATAAGCCAGAACGGATTTTGGAGGTCTAAAGAGGGACGGCGTCAAGAAGGCCATCCGGGAACCCTAAAAGCGGCGAGGTGACGGCGTCACACTCCATAACGTGACGCCGTCAGATCTGAAAGTCTATATATAGTTTTGCAATTTTTTGTCATTAGGGTGGAACTTATTGAGGAACTTTGTGTGTAAGAACCCTAAGACGATTTTTAGCAGCTTTTACAAGGCTTTTTGCCTTGAGATCTTCCATGTTACATTGAAGATAAGTTATCAATTAATCATTCAATATGTCTATGTGTTGTTTGATTCTATCTTGTTCTTGTCTTTTGTTTAACATGCTAGGCTAAATTTATTTTGTGTTTGCTTAGATCTAATGAAACCTAGCTTTTGATTATTGGTTATTAGTGTGTTATTAGTTGTATTGGATGATTGTTCATCTATGTTAGGCTTAAGAAAACTGGCTAACTTCCTATTCGGTAACTTGCTTGAACGTCTTAAGAAACATGAACCAATGCGTACTAAAGGTTTTTATGGTTGTATTTAATGCACAAGCGAATTCTAGTGATCCCATGTTAGGAGCTTCTTAGCCGGCTCGACATAGGAGTGAAGTAGGAGCTTGTAGAGTTGGGGAAGTACGTACGCCACCCCACGATTGGTATTAAGGAATACACCCGTCATCCACGCAATTAATACACACTAATCAACCGGTAAAAGATAGTTAGGGAGTAAGGAAATCTAAGTAAACACATTCCTCTCCACATAAGTTTTACCACATTTTCATTTTCTGTTATTTTATTTTATTTGCATTCGTAGTAATTTGGGTTAGTTGATTAGCAACTAATTCCGCCCACTCTTTCAAACCCGAGATTTTACTTGCTTTCATAAAATTATAAAAACATAAAAAGAATCTTCTCTCACCCTTAGACCTATTAGAGTAGTTTTTCATACCTAACGAACACTATTCCCTGTGGAGAACGATCAATCCCCCGTACTTACCACTACACTATACTACATCGGTCAGGTACACTGCCTGGTGTGGTTGTAAGCCTCTTGAGATCCCTCGAGAGGTAAAACCTGTTGTAAGGTTGCAAAACCACGCATCAAGTTTTTGGCGCCGTTGCCGGGGAATAGTTATTATTTAGGTTGAATTTTTATTTTATAGGTCTACTCACTAGATTCCTTTCTAGTGAGATTTTTATTTTATTTTTCTAGGATTTCTTTAGTCTATCTTATTTCTTTGTACTTTTGTTTGCGATACCTTCCACTTACCTCATGAGTAATAGTGATCGCTTGATCCCTGTTATTCGTATTTTCCGCCGTGCAAACTTTCAACTACCCGTTCCCGCCCCCATCATAGAAAACAACAACCTTTCACCCGACCACCACTTTGGTAACAATTCTGAGATGGAGGAGTCTGACCACGAGAATGACTATGTTAGTCCGTTTTACTACTCAGACTCCGATGAGGATGCCGGTAATGGAGAAGTAGTTAACGAGGAACGGGGAAAAGAGGAAATTGATCCCTTTAAGTATGTTGACCCTAGGACTAAGATCGGAAAGGATAGCCTCTTTAACATGCAATTTCCATGTAAGATTGGTTATCATAGTTTTCATGCCTATCTTAACTCATCTTTGCCTATGAACATTATCTCTCGCGCTAATTATAATAAAATCATGGTAGATGAGCTAGAATATCAAGGGGATAACATTGTTGCTAGGATTGAGCCACTGCACGTATTCGTTGGAAGTTTTGTGTATTTGGTGGATTTTATGGTTATGGAGAACTTAGGAGAATTTATTGATGACAAATTAACTCAAGTCATTTTTGGAGAACCCTTCAAAAGGTTGACCAACCTTGACGAAAAACTTGTGGACGGGTTAATTACATTCTCGGATGGGGATGAAGATTTTGTTTACCAAATGCCCCGAGCACATCCTAGGTTTAAAAACTTCTCCATTGAATCTTGCAATAGACTTGTGCCTCTCGATTTGTTAAGTGAGAATGATAAGAGGAAGGGGCTCAAATATCCACATGAGAAAAATAAGAGATATTATCACGGATGTTTGGAGCTGAATGATGAATACAAGAAAGATGAGGCAACAATTAGATGGCTCACACTCGGATACGTGAGCATAAGCGACACTAGATAGAGTGACTTTGAGTCTAGCTACAAGACTCGTTAATAAAGAAAAGCGCTTCTTGGGAGGCAACCCAAGCTTTATTTGCTTTGTGTGTTTATTTAATTGTTTGTTTGATTTTATTTGTTTCCGTATGTATGTTTTAATTTTATTATTATTGATTCATGTTCAAAACTAATTTGTGAAAATGCTTTATTTTGTTTTTAACTTCGTCTTAACTACATATAAAGGTATTTTGCAAAAGTTAAGTGTAAGGGAAATCCAAATCGGTTTATTAGAACACAAATAAACATGAATCATAATAATAATAAATTAACATACATATTAGTATTTGTTTGAGTCAAATGCTTGTATCGAGTCATAATGATGTTTTGCAGGAATTCCAGGAAGTAAGGTGTAGGTTTTTCCAAAAATTTTCCGGAAACGTAACATGAGAATTCTGTCAGATCATTTCTGACGGCGTCAGGCTTTACAACCTGACGGCGTCAGATTTAATTTTCTGAAAATTTTTGAAAGTTTTGTTTTCATAAAAAGTTTTTATTAAATCTCTAACTTATAATCTCCAGGAATCTGCAAAAGTATCATTCCACAAGCATTATATCCTTATATATAGATTTTATCCCGCCGATGTTATGCAGGTTTTCGTGTTTGTTTTCTCAGGTTTAACAGGTTATTTTGGACAAGGAAATGTTTGTTGGATCAAGCTTATGGCAATGCATTAGTCATGGAGCTTCAACATTACCTTGGAAGAAGATCTAACCGTGTTACGTCGTTATCCACCGAGCGAATCAGGGGAGTATTTGATTTCATTCTTTTACTTTATGCTTTTACATCTTGTTATTTGAACATTGGGGACAATGTTCATCTTAAGTGTAAGGGGGGGGGGGGGTAAAAGTACGATTAGAGAATGCTATTACGCTTGATTTTTGTTTGTTTAATAATAGATGTGTAATAAAACTGAGAGAAATACCTGTTAAGGCAATTTTAGTACCAAATTTAAAATTTTTTACAACATATAGGAGTGAAACTTTGATCTTAATGAGCGTCTCATGGATAGGAGTTATATGACTAGCACAAAAACCGTACCACTTAAAAAATTTTCCACCCCAAATATGTGAGGTTCGCCCCTAGAATTGGTAGGAAAAGCATTTATGCTATGATGTGTGTACCGGTAGCACTTAGATTCTAGAACTTGCGTTAGGACCATTCCGAGGCCACAAGTGAGACTACATTCGTGTAGTTAGATTTACTACATGATAAGAGGCATTAGGATAAACCCATTGTTTTACACCTGCGTTTTTGTTATAACTACATTGGCTACATTGGTCAAGTAATTCTCCCACACCCTTTGCGTTGTACTCATTTTTAGTACACGATACCCCTAGTACACCCCTCAGAGCCTATCTTTTCGTTTCTAACTTTAAGCATTTTACTTAAAGGAAGAATTTGTTTACACCCCACTTAAATGTACACCCAAATCGCCTTAGCCTACCTTGTATGCACTCATTTTTAGTGCATTATTGTGACATCATTTGTTTAAACCCAAAGTTAATTATCTAATTGATTACATGGTTGCTAAGTCGAGTCATATCCTTGTACATATTGTTTTGGGACGATTGGGACTCATGGGTAAAGTACTAGTGTAATGGAGTAATGGGGAAGAACATCATTTATTACCCTCATATGTGCTAAATATTTTAAAAGTACTCCAAGTGTTTTGATTATCTTAATTCGAGTCATTAGAATAGTAATTTGTAAAGTTATGTAAAAGTTCAAGTGTAAGGGGAATGCAAAACCCCTATGATGTATTATTTTGGATGGTAGGGCAAAAGTGTATGCAAAAAAAAAAAAAAAAAAAAAAAAAAAAAAAAAAAAAAAAAGAGAAAAAGAAAAGTAGAAAAAACATACGGACTACCATCCCGTTTCATTTTATGTTTATTTTATGTTTTTGTTATTTTGTTTTTAGTTTAAATCGAGTCGAGTCTTGGCTTAGCAACATTGTATAGTACATGTAATTGATCAAGATCTTTAACTCGCCACCAGTAAAATATCCTTTATCCAACAAAACCGTGTTTTCCTTTTCCCTACACCTAACGTTATAACCCATTTAAAAGCCCTCTTTGATAGTTTATCTTAGGTGCTTACGCCTAGTGGAGGAGGTTTTCGATCCTTTCCCAAGCCTATGGTAATCTATTTGCTATGACAGGTAGTGAGAGATATTATCCGTTTTCATTTATGAGATTTATTTTGATGACACTTGAGAGATGTGAGTATCTAAACACTACTTGTGAGGTGCTAGTTTGTAATCTCCGTGCTTATTATGATTAAAGTGGAACGATTATTTGTTGTAATTACTTTTATATTAGTGTTAAATGACCCCTAACTTGTATTTTGATTAGAATAAAAGCGCATTTGCTTGAGGACAAGCAAATCTCAAGTGTAAGGGTATTTGATGAAGCGAAAAGTGTACCGCTTTTAAGGGGTCATTTAAGCCCTAAATTGTATTTATTTGATCAAATATTGCCCTAAATCGTTCCTTTTGTCATTTTAGGTACTTTTGAGGAGAAATCTGGAAAAGGAAGCATTTTGGACGTTTTTGGAGCATAAAAGTGAAGAAAACGACAAAGTCTCAAAATCGGCTGAAAATTACCTTTGACGGCGTCAGGATTATCCCCAGACGGCGTCATGGCTTGGCAAGAAAAAGGTGGATGTGAAAATTACTCATGATAAGCCAGAGAAATTTGCATGGGAATTCTGACGGCGTCACCCTTTAATCTGATCAAGGTCGTCACGGCTTAATTTAAAGAGGGACGGCGTCACGCCTAATTCTGACGGCGTCAAGCCTTGATAAGCCAGAACGGATTTTGGAGGTCTAAAGAGGGACGGCGTCAAGAAGGCCATCCGGGAACCCTAAAAGCGGCGAGGTGACGGCGTCACACTCCATAACGTGACGCCGTCAGATCTGAAAGTCTATATATAGTTTTGCAATTTTTTGTCATTAGGGTGGAACTTATTGAGGAACTTTGTGTGTAAGAACCCTAAGACGATTTTAGCAGCTTTTTCAAGGCTTTTTGCCTTGAGATCTTCCATGTTACATTGAAGATAAGTTATCAATTAATCATTCAATATGTCTATGTGTTGTTTGATTCTATCTTGTTCTTGTCTTTTGTTTAACATGCTAGGCTAAATTTATTTTGTGTTTGCTTAGATCTAATGAAACCTAGCTTTTGATTATTGGTTATTAGTGTGTTATTAGTTGTATTGGATGATTGTTCATCTATGTTAGGCTTAAGAAAACTGGCTAACTTCCTATTCGGTAACTTGCTTGAACGTCTTAAGAAACATGAACCAATGCGTACTAAAGGTTTTTATGGTTGTATTTAATGCACAAGCGAATTCTAGTGATCCCATGTTAGGAGCTTCCTAGCCGGCTCGACATAGGAGTGAAGTAGGAGCTTGTAGAGTTGGGGAAGTACGTACGCCACCCCACGATTGGTATTAAGGAATACACCCGTCATCCACGCAATTAATACACACTAATCAACCGGTAAAAGATAGTTAGGGAGTAAGGAAATCTAAGTAAACACATTCCTCTCCACATAAGTTTTACCACATTTTCATTTTCTGTTATTTTATTTTATTTGCATTCGTAGTAATTTGGGTTAGTTGATTAGCAACTAATTCCGCCCACTCTTTCAAACCCGAGATTTTACTTGCTTTCATAAAATTATAAAAACCTAAAAAGAATCTTCTCTCACCCTTAGACCTATTAGAGTAGTTTTTCATACCTAACGAACACTATTCCCTGTGGAGAACGATCAATCCCCCGTACTTACCACTACACTATACTACATCGGTCAGGTACACTGCCTGGTGGGGTTGTAAGCCTCTTGAGATCCCTCGAGAGGTAAAACCTGTTGTAAGGTTGCAAAACCACGCATCATTTTCGGAACGTGAAACGTGTTGTGAATGTGTAAAAAGTGAGATATTTTGATTTTTTCTATACTACGAATAGTGGAATATCAAATAAAAACGACTAATAAAGCTACGAGTACAAATAATCTAAGCATACGAAATCTAAAACGAAAATTTAAATTAAAAACGTACGTTACGAATTTTAAAAAACGTAAATAAAAGTGATTTTCTAAATTCTAAGTCCTAAATTTATAAAAATAATTTTCCTAAACTCTAAATATAAAAAGAAAATTTTGGAAAAAAGAAAAATATTTTTTTGACTTTTTAATAATTTTTTTATAAATTAAAAACTATTTAAAAGAAAATAATTGATTAAAAATACTAAATGGAAAAAGAAAATTCTAAATTTTTTTTCTAAAATACTTAATACTAAACTTGAGCTATGAAAAATATAAAAAGTGAAAATGCTTTTTTAAATAAGCCGAAAATAAGCAACAGCTCACAATAAGCTAAAAAGAAAAAAATAAAAATAAAAGGGTTTTAAATAAAATTTTGTAAAGTTTAACAAAGAAGACAAGTGAGCGCAATGGTTGGTTGCTTGTGTTGTCAGTCTCCTGGCCTGGGTTCGAATCCCAGGCATAGCAGTTTTGCTATAGTTTTTTTTTTTTTTTTTTTTTTTTTTTTTTTTTTTTTTTTTAGTTTTCTTTTAACAACCCAAAGTAACAAATGAATCACACAATTTAAAACTGAGAAACAAAATTTTTAACCTAAAAGATAAGTTCAGAACAGCTTAACTTACTGATTGATCAGACAATGCAAAATATCTAAAGCATTCAACTCAGAACAATACAACTACAACTACACCCTTAAAAATCATACAACTACACTAACTAATTGATTTCAGATTGATCAGATTAATTTCATACAACTACACCCTTAATTTCATACAACTACACCCTTAATCATACACTAACTAATTAAAAATCATACAACTACACCCTTATAACACTGATTAAAGCTAACTCAGACATGATCAAAATATATAGGCATACCAACTAATACCAAAACACATAAGCAAAAAAAAAAAAAAAAAACAACATAAGCAATAAGCAACTATATAAAAAAAAAAAGAACTGACTGATATTAAAATTGAAATAAAAGTAAATTACAACTGAAAAATAAAATTACAAAGTACCTTAAAAATTAAAATGCTAAAACCTAGAAAAGAAAAAAAAACTCTCGGCTGCTACTCGACTATTTATACTCAAAAAATAGAAAAACCCTAGTTCCAGTGTGTTTGTTGTGTGAGAGTGTTTCCCTTGTTGCTACTTGTGTTTCTTTGTCGACCCATGGATCATTTCGTGCTCCCCACAACTTTTTATCTTGATCGTTGATCTTCTTTGGTGCCTCGGATCGATGAGGTGGAGGGGAGGGGACCAAGAGCAAACCCACGTGAAGGGTTTGGCTGGTAGTGGTGAGGTGGTGAGAGGTGGGATTAGCAGGAGGTTAATGGAGGATGTGGGCGGTAATTTAGGGGAGAAGAAGAAGTAGTAGTGAGTTAGGGATTAGGTATTTTGACCGGATTTGGGGATTTTGACCCTTTTTATTGTTTTGAACCCGGTATTAGTTAAGGTTGGGATTGGGTCGGGTTTTTTAGGTAGGATGGGCTTGGGTTTTAATGTTAAGTGGGTTGGTGGGGTTTTAAGGGTAAGTGGGTTTAATGTTTAGCTTTGGGTTTAGTTTAGTTGTGGTAACTTTTGGATCCGGTTGGAGTATTTGTGAGTTTAGGATAAATAGTTTAGGGACAAAAGATGTAAATCTAGAAATTGTAGGGACCATAGCTGCCATTTCTTCAAAGATAGTCTAGGGACCAATAATGCCAAGTAGAAGTAATCCAAGGGCCATTCTTCAAAAAATATTATCTTTGACGAAATTTTCCCCGGCTTCGGCTCTATAAATATCTTTTTCACGTCTCGTGCTCATTTTCTCGGATTTTGCTTGATTTTGTCCCTATTTCATGATATCCGTACCTGCATAGAAACAAACACAAAAACACAATATCTTTGGCATTTATGGTTAGTTTTTGGTCTATTTGGGTCCGATTTTGGTCAAATAAAGGTATGTGTTTAAGCACATACCAAAATTCCCCCAGACTAAGATATTGACGTGTCCTCACGCAATGTTATAAAAACACGTTTTTGAAACCAAAAATTTCCAATCTCTTTTTACTAACTTTGAGAAGTAGCAAAATTTTCAAAAGAGATTAAGAAATCTTAAGTTCTAAAAACTCCCCGATTTTCCTTTTTATTATATTTTTGTATTTTCCTCATAATCATGTGACGGCTTTGTTGACAATCATTATCTCACGATAACTTTTAGGATCAATGAGTAGGAAACACGACTCATAAAGAAGTGACCATACGGATAAAATTCGTCGTTCCTGATTTTTCACGAGTCCCCAAACTAAGCGTAAAAACGAAATCATTGTCTATTTATAAGTTAGATGCCAACACTACCCATGAAAGTTACTTGTGTAATTACCTCTTGCTCCCATTTTTCCTAATTTCCTCTATTTATTTTATTTTTGTGAGAAATGAATTTCTTCATATTCTCGTTTTGATAAGTTTTAGTGCCGATAAAGATGCTAAGTTAAGACGCTAAGTAGTTTTCAATCTTCTCTCGAGAACCGTTGCTTTGAAAATGAGGTCCACATCAAGGCTTTTATTTATATTTTTGACTTTTTCTATTTTTCTTTCATCACTTTTTTTTTTTTTTTTTTTTTTTTTTTTTTTTACTAACTTTTTTTTTCATTTGCGTACCCTAAACGACGGACCTTCACGGTTTAATTCCAAGACCTTACACTTTTCGGCATAAAGGATCTAAGGGCCGTTACAACGGAGAGTTCCAAGACTCTAGACATTCCTGAAATGAGGATCCAAGGTGGTTAGACCAAGACCTCACACATTCCTGAACTAGAGGTCCAAGGGCCAGTGCAAGAGGGTAGCTGATGACATCAAATAACGACATATTATTAGCATCATTTATCCTATATTATTGACTTGTTTTATATCACTTTATATGAGAATTGATACTTAATCGTTTACTTTTGTAATTCTCAGTTATAAACAAGCATTGGGTGAAAGTTAATGATTTCGGACGGAAATTGGAGCAAAATGAATCAAGTTGGAAAAGTCTGCTGAGTTGAAGAGATTAAAGACCATTGCCTGACTTTGAAGCATGCGCCGCATCTGATTTTATCATGCGTCGCATATGAAACTTTGGTCAACGAAGAAGAACCAACTTGTTCTACTCCAGATACGCCGCATCGGACCAATCCGATGCGCCGTATCGGCCAAACACAACCCTTACCAAGGAATCAAGTGGAGATTAGAAGCTTAATGAAGAAGTCAAGATTACAAGTCGACACTTGAAGATGCTTTCGTATTTTGGCCATAAAATCTTCATCCGGACTCCGTTTTAGGTGATTCAAGCGGCCACGGAAAGAGAAAAAGGAGATCTACCTGTATTTAAAGGAGATGCGGCGCATCTGGTCCTTAGATGCGCTGTATTGGGAGATGAGGCGCATCTGGTATTTAGATGCGCCGTATTGGGTCAGTTTCAGACTTGGAGGCTACGTTTACTTATAGATGCGGCGCATCTAACTCTATAGATGCGCCGTATCGACCCAGATTTCAGAATCTATAAATACCGAACTCATTAACGAATTTGGGCATCTTTGGGAACCCTTAGGGGCATTCCCAGACGATCAAAGCCTCTCCAAACAGTAGAAGATCAATATTGAAGACCTAATCATCCTTGAAGAACATCTCTAATCATTGTTATATTACTTAATCATTCGGTTAGCGTATCGTATTCATTATGTTTCATACTTTATTCGTTATGATTATGTTTATGTACTTTGTTACAGAGATTATGGGCTAACACCCTTAGGTGTTAGCCATGTTTATGAAGTTTTATTAGTTTTTATGATTTTGTCGATGTGTTTGCTTTGTTATTGGATTGGGTGCTTGTCGATAAAAACTCGTTTATTGCTTATAACTAGTAGAAGTCTATGTAACTAGGTTATGATCCTTATAACTTTAATTGATGTGACTTAACTACCTGTAATTGTGGTTGCTTTGGTTGAGTTATATGCGTGTTAACCCGAATCTCTATTAGGAATCATTGTTTGGCATAAACGGAACGTGTCTACAACCTAATAGGACTAGTAGCGTGTAATACCGAACTAGGTTAGATGGTTTAAAGCAATAAGTTAGTATTGATGCTAGACGAGTCACTATGATCTTTCGTCATATCCGCCCCGAGGGCTAGTTACTTAATTGTGACAGAATTTCGTAATAGATATGCCGATTAACAATTGAATGAATTAAAACAAGTAGAAATAAGCATGTATAACTATAAAATGGATCAGACTTGGCTAACCCGTTCTTCCTATCTTTGGTGTCTTCATACTTGTATTGTTTGTTTATCTTAGTTTAGTTAGAATAAAACCAAACCCGTGCCAGTCTCTCAGGCTGAACCCCCCTTTACGTTAGTTTAGGAGAGTCGAATACCTCTAGAATTAGTATATTAGAAATCTCACTCCTAGTGAACGACCCTTGCTTACCTAGAAACTATCTACATTGACCGGGTACACTGCTCGTTAGTGTTTAGAGTCTATAGGTTAGTTCGGCAAAATATAAATTTAAAACTTGGTAGTTTATTATAGACCTAAAAAAACACATCAGTAGCCAAGACCTAAACGCCTTCCGGAAATAAGGATCCAAGGCCCGATCTCGAATCCGTAGCTTAGAGCACTTAACTTATTATTAAACTTATTTATTAAGGAACCTTGATGTGTACCCAATTTTCAAAACAAGAATTCTTTTAAGAAGACTAAGAACTAATCATCGGCAAAACCTAACATCTTTAATTATTCTTACAGTTATATATTATGAAACAATTTTGCGGGAGCAAAAGGCCACAAGTAATTTTGATGAGCTCTAAAGAGAACCAACTACTCCACGCTTAGCATCTAACTTCTAAATAAACTCTATCATTTCTCGTTCTTCGCAAATTTAAAATCTTAAATAATAAGATCCGCGAATGCTTAGCCTTATAATCAAGCCATGCATATATAAAGTCGATACGGGAACTTGCAAACTCTTAAAAAGAATTCGCATTTTATAGCTCCTTGTGTAAAAGACTAGCACGAGCTTATAGATTATAAATGGTTAAGGGGACAAGCTAGGGCTCAACACGCCCGATCAAGTCAGAATTTTATTCCTACTCTCACCAGCGGAAAGTCAACAAAAATGTCAAAATTTATTATATTTTTGCAAAAATTTTTAAATTTTTCTCATTTTTTAGATTTTTTTTTTTTTTTTTTTTTTTTTTTTTTTTTTTTTTTTTCAAATTTTGAGGAAAAACGGGGGTGCATGAGTAAACGGCAAAAATGCAAGGCAAAAATCAAATCGAAAGATTACCCCCCCAGACTAAAACGAGACATTGTCCTCAATGTCTTAAAGGTAAGGGTTCTCCTACATAAATCTAAGGCCGTTTATTAATTATGCCAAAGATAAACGTAAAATGATAAGATTAAGGATATCGGATGAGCAACGAATGATGAAACTCGAGTGGAGAGAAGGTAGAACCATGAGCACGAGAGTCTTCAATCATCGGGCAATCCTGAACACAGCACAGAAAACCACGAAACACAACAAATGGAAGAGGAAACCCCTCCTCACGTCACTTTATTAGAAAATAGATGGATAAGCATGGGGTGCCTCCCACGAAGCGCTTGTTTAGTATCGAGTCAGAAAGCTTAGACTCGCCCTGAATTCATTTGCCCTTGGGGAGTAAGTGGAAGAGATAATCTCAATCGGACTTTCGTTCAAGATGTTTGGATAAACATTGAAGCATACGAAAGTTCCACTCCGATGAGATACCCGCGGTATTTTTAGAAAGAAGAACCAGAAATGGTAATACCGGGGTCAAAGATGGTATCCTCACTCCCGAAGGAGTGAAGGATGGGAGAAGCCACAACATATGTGATGAAGAGCATAAAGATTTGGATAATTATCATGAAATACTCTTCATCATCAGCAGAAGTTTTGTTAAGAATCTCGGGCGGGAGGGTCGGGATGAAATCTTCATGAGAAGGTACACCTCCCCCCAGACTAGTATCTTCCTCCAGATCAAAATAGAATTTATCATATTCCGGAGGAGATAACAAAAGAGAGAGTTCATCGGAGAACTCCTCGTGATAGAGATCATTCAATTCGAAGAGAAATGAATCATATTCGGGAGGAGAGATATGAGCATGAGAAGTGGTACTGCCACTACTCGTCTCCTCCGAATGATCAATATCAAAGTAGAAGGCTTCAAAAACCGGGATAGAGAAATCAGAATGAGAAGTGGGATTGCCACTACTCTCAGCATCAAATATGAAACTCTCATATTCGGGAAAAGCATCCTTGAGCTCGAGCTCCGGAGGATTTGACGGAGTGGGATTGCCACTCGGAGAATTATCCGAGAAAAAGTCATTATCCTTGACGGGGATAGGAAACGAGGAGGGAGAATTGAGCACATAACCAGAAGATGGAGTTGGATTGTCATTCAATGATTCAATCTTAGAAATTAGAAGATTGATATTCAACAATCTTTCACGAAGTATATCATCCTTGATCGTCAGAAGAATATCAGTGTCAATCTCTCCATCATCTGGGTCAGAATCTATCACGAGCTCAATATGGGGAGGTGATGCCTCAACATAATCAATGTCTCCATAAGAATCGTCATCACTTGTGGTACAATCATCGGAGGAAGTCTCAAAAGTATCAAGAGGAGGCAAATCACATATTTTGTCGGAAATACCCTCGGACTCACTTTGGATTAGGACAAGGTCCTTAACACTAGACTTTATTACTTCGTCCGATTCCGTTTCTGGAATAGTGCTAGAATGCTCGTCCCCCATAATGAGAGAGTCCTCGGAGTCCATAGACGGAAGGATGGATGTGATTCCAATAGACTAAGGGAGTTGAGAAATAATATCACTCAAAGGAATAGTACTCTCCTCGTCGTCGTCATCTTCGTCATCGAGCTTGCAAGCCTTATTAAACAAGAAACGGTTATGTGCTGCACGTTCAATGGCGAGTAAATCTTCCATAGATTCACCATGACGATCCTCTTGGGTTTGTTTAGCAGCCCAAGCATTAAATGCATTCCTCACATTATGAAGTTTTTGGAATACATCTTCGAAAGCAGAATCCAGAAGATTATTCCTAATATTATGAATTTCTTGGAATGATTTATGAGGAAATGGCTGAGGCTGAGTTTGAATCGTTTCATACTGTGGAGGTTGGTCATGATAAGAATAGTCATAATTGTCACAAGGGACATGCTCATAGACAAGCGGGTTCCTCGTTTGACAATCAGAGCTATAGTGAGGACCTCCACAGTACTCACAACAATATGATTGTTGTGACTGATTTGGTGAATTATATGGATAGTGGTCATAACCGAAGTTTTGATTACATGGAACTTGCTCATAGACAAACACGTTCCCTGTTTGACAATCAAAACCCGGGTGTGGACCTCCACAATATTCACAAGAATATGTCTCCATCTGGTGTTGTGGGGGTTGGTTGAAAAAGTCGGTTGTTTCATGGTAAGAATAAGGATTTTGGTCATAGACAAACCCGTTTCCCGATTCCACCATGCTACAACCGGGACAATTCCCGCCATTTGGAGGACCTCCACACCATTGACAACCATAATGGTAAGATGAAGACATAGAGAAGAAGAATTAAACGAATAGAGGGTAAGAAATAAAGAATCAAACGGATAAGAGGAATAAGAAGAATATTTTTGGGTTTTTAAAATTTTGAAACATTTTAAAAGATAAAGGAAAATAATTTTTGAAAAGAAAATCTTTTTGGGTTTTTCAAGGAAAAATTAAAATTAACTTCTTTTTGGTGATCGTTGATCAACCGTACTCGTTTCTTTCTAAACTACGCGCAGCGTGGCGTAAGAGAAGAATGGATCTCTTTTCGGCTTGCAATTTAATGTCAAAGCCTAACTAGAACCCCGTAATTAGGTTGTAGCAAAGAAATAATCCGAGTAACGTTTAACTTCACGATCTCTTTTGTTGTTTATTTAGGAATGGTTTACAACACTTTTCAGAAAAAGTGAGGTTATATTATTTTTGTATTTTTGAAAACACTTTAGGAAAAGTGTTTTATATTTATTTTCTTTTTGTATTTTTTTTTCTTTTTATAAAAGCAAATAACTTCCGAGGGAAGGATCTTCAAAACACGAATCGAGAAACAAATTCACGAATTCACTTCAACCCTCCCCGGCAGCGGCGCCAAAAATTGGTTTCAAGCAATTTATATCCACAAAGGAATTGCAACGGAAATATGCAAGACCCGAGGTTCGTTTTCCCGTGAAGGTGTGAATGGAATTTCGTGTTTTCGGAACGTGAAACGTGTTGTGAATGTGTAAAAAGTGAGATATTTTGATTTTTTATATACTACGAATAATGGAATATCAAATAAAAACAACTAATAAAGCTACGAGTACAAATAATCTAAGCATACGAAATCTAAAACGAAAATTTAAATTAAAAACGTACGTTACAAATTTTAAAAAACGTAAATAAAAGTGATTTTCTAAATTCTAAGTCCTAAATTTATAAAAATAATTTTCCTAAACTCTAAATATAAAAAGAAAATTTTGGAAAAAAGAAAAATATTTTTTTGACTTTTTAATAATTTTTTTATAAATTAAAAACTATTTAAAAGAAAATAATTGATTAAAAATACTAAATGGAAAAAGAAAATTCTGAAAATTTTTTCTAAAATACTTAATACTAAACTTGAGCTATGAAAAATATAAAAAGTGAAAATGCTTTTTTAAATAAGCCGAAAATAAGCAACAGCTCACAATAAGCTAAAAAGAAAAAAATAAAAATAAAAGGGTTTTAAATAAAATTTTGTAAAGTTTAACAAAGAAGACAAGTGAGCGCAATGGTTGGTTGCTTGTGTTGTCAGTCTGCTGGCCTGGGTTCGAATCCCAGGCATAGCAGTTTTGCAATAATTTTTTTTTTTTTTTTTTTTTTTTTTTTTTTTTTTTTTTTTTTTTTAGTTTTCTTTTAACAACCCAAAGTAACAAATGAATCACACAATTTAAAACTGAGAAACAAAATTTTTAACCTAAAAGATAAGTTCAGAACAGCTTAACTTACTGATTGATCAGACAATGCAAAATATCTAAAGCATTCAACTCAGAACAATACAACTACAACTACACCCTTAAAAATCATACAACTACACTAACTAATTGATTTCAGATTGATCAGATTAATTTCATACAACTACACCCTTAATTTCATACAACTACACCCTTAATCATACACTAACTAATTAAAAATCATACAACTACACCCTTATAACACTGATTAAAGCTAACTCAGACATGATCAAAATATATAGGCATACCAACTAATACCAAAACACATAAGCAAAAAAAAAAAAAAAAAAACAACATAAGCAATAAGCAACTATATAAAAAAAAAAGAACTGACTGATATTAAAATTGAAATAAAAGTAAATTACAACTGAAAAATAAAATTACAAAGTACCTTAAAAATTAAAATGCTAAAACCTAGAAAAGAAAAAAAAAAAAAAAACTCTCGGCTGCTACTCGACTATTTATACTCAAAAAATAGAAAAACCCTAGTTCCAGTGTGTTTGTTGTGTGAGAGTGTTTCCCTTGTTGCTACTTGTGTTTCTTTGTCGACCCATGGATCATTTCGTGCTCCCCACAACTTTTTATCTTGATCGTTGATCTTCTTTGGTGCCTCGGATCGATGAGGTGGAGGGGAGGGGACCAAGAGCAAACCCACGTGAAGGGTTTGGCTGGTAGTGGTGAGGTGGTGAGAGGTGGGATTAGCAGGAGGTTAATGGAGGATGTGGGCGGTAATTTAGGGGAGAAGAAGAAATAGTAGTGAGTTAGGGATTAGGTATTTTGACCGGATTTGGGGATTTTGACCCTTTTTATTGTTTTGAACCCGGTATTAGTTAAGGTTGGGATTGGGTCGGGTTTTTTAGGTAGGATGGGCTTGGGCCTTGAGATAAGGTGGGTTGGTGGGGTTTTAAGGGTAAGTGGGTTTAATGTTTAGCTTTGGGTTTAGTTTAGTTGTGGTAACTTTTGGATCCGGTTGGAGTATTTGTGAGTTTAGGATAAATAGTTTAGGGACAAAAGATGTAAATCTAGAAATTGTAGGGACCATAGCTGCCATTTCTTCAAAGATAGTCTAGGGACCAATAATGCCAAGTAGAAGTAATCCAAGGGCCATTCTTCAAAAAATATTATCTTTGACGAATTTTTCCCCGGCTTCGGCTCTATAAATCTCTTTTCCACGTCTCGTGCTCATTTTCTCGGATTTTGCTTGATTTTGTCCCTAATTCATGATATCCGTACCTGCATAGAAACAAACACAAAAACACAATATCTTTGGCATTTATGGTTAGTTTTTGGTCTATTTGGGGTCCGGTTTTGGTCAAATAAAAGTATGTGTTTAAGCACATACCAATAATCTCTAAATCTTGACGAGGATTGAAAGTGTGGGAAACAATATAATTAGTACACCACTAATCGAATTAGAACACCATCTAATTTGTTGGTCATAATCAAATGGAACCAATGTCATAATCATGTCAAAGGAATTGTGCAAACTAGTCTAGGCAAGTGTAGTCTTTAAATTATTGAATTTACATCATCTTTATTGACTTGCTAATTAGTATTGCTAGTTGGATTGCTATTTATTTGCAAAAATTCACATCACACAAACAAAACAAATCCTAGTGATCGACCTCGGCTTACCTCAATTATCTCTTACTACAAACGGACGAGTATACTTGCTCGTATGTGTTTCGTTTGAATCTTTGGTAAATCGTGTTATAAATTTTAAAACTTGGACTCCTAACGGGTATATCCCTTGAAACACATCAAGTTTTTGGCGCCGTTGCAGGGGATTTGAATCTCGTTTGAGTAAGTTTTGCTTATAATAATTCATTAGTTTTAATCTTGCTAGTATTATTACTCTTCAGCGTATTCTTTTGGTTCTCTCTAAAAAAAAAAAATTCCTACATTTTTCTTCCATACCGCCGGTATAAATCAAAACCGGGCGGTATAATCTTACTGTTTGTCCATACCGCCGGCCAGAAAAATCAAATCGCCGGTATCACGTAAAAAAAAAAAAAAATTTTTCCTAAGTCCAAAACCGCCGGTATAAATCAAAACCGGGCGGTATAATCTTTCTGTCTCAAATTTCCTTTTCGAACTTGTCCATACCGTCGGCCAGTAATTCCATACCGCTGGCCCGTCCATAAAAAAAAAAAAAAAAAAAAAAAAAAAAATAGTTTTTAAATCCTTTTCGATAGGCTCGTTTTTCTCGTGTATGACCACTCGTTCTTCTAACGAAGAATTAAGTTCACCATTGTCTAATCCCGAACGTTTATTTCGTAAAAAGAAAAATCCATTCATTCCACCCGATCAAAGAATTCCAAAAACCAAAAATCCACCATTTGAAAACCTTTCCGAAGTTCATCCAATCGTTAATCTTTTTCAAGAAATACCATTTCCAATGGCTGATGATCAACCCATGTGGGGTACCAATAGGGTAGTAGCTCCTACGCCCGAAGCCGCAATTATTCCCGTGAATCTAGGAGAAAATTTTACTATCAAAGGTCATCATCTCTCTATGATTAAAGACAACCAATTTGATGGTAGAGTTAAATCTGATCCACATAAACATATTGCCGATTTCCTTGAAATTTGTGACATGTTTCGTTATGGAACTACCGATCCAAATTCAATCCGACTTAAACTTTTTCCATCGTCTCTCACCGGGGAAGCGAAAATTTGGTATAATGAATTAAGCCCCGGAGTGATCACAACTTGGGACCAAATGAGAAGAGCGTTTGTTGGACGTTTCTTTCCACCAGCCATGTTTGATCGACTCTTGGGTGAAATTCGTAGTTTTACTCAAAAAGAAGGAGAAAATCTTGTTGAAGCTTGGCTTCGAATGAAAAACATGCTCCGTAGTTGTCATGGGCATGGATTGTCTCGTGGTAATATTATCCAAATCTTTTACCATGGTCTAGATGACGCAACTCAAGGCATACTTGATGCCGGAGGAATTTTCCTTTATAAGACTCCTAATGAAGCTTACAATTTACTAGAAGACCGTGTACTTCTTAAGCTTGATTGGTCTAAAGATGCCAAAACTAAACCTCAACGAAAAACGGTTGCATTTGCAGAAGCAACAAATGAAAATTCTAAAATCTTGGATATGATGAAAGATTTTACCTCTAAAATTGATTCCAAATTCGAAAGTATCCAAAAAGAAATCAAAGAAATTCGTGAGGGATGTACTCATTGTGGTGGAAATCACTCCTCATCCGAGTGTGATGATAAACCCATGGGAGGTCCCGAAGCAGAAGCTAATTATGTTTCTGGAGGATATCGAGGAGGAGGATATCGTGGAAACTATTACGGTAGGAATTCTAGAGATTGGCAAGATCGTCCATCAAGGGATGATAACCGTTCCCAAACTCGTGATGAAAACAGTCAAACATCTTTTCATGATGAAAATTGTTCTCGTGAAACAAAAAACGAAGAATCTGAATTCGAAAAAACCATGCGTGAATTTGTGCATGCTAAAAAACAAACGAACGAATTTATGAAAAATCAATTCTTTATGCTCAAAAGCAGGTTGAACAAGGTCAAAAGAATCATCAAGCTTCTATCCAAGATCTTGAGACCAAATTTGGTCGTCTTTCTGATCAATTCGCTGCAAGACCATCTGGTACTTTGCCAAGTAATACTCAAACCAATCCAAAACCATCATCATCTGGAAATTATCGTCCACCTCAAACAAGAAATGAGCATGTGAATGCTATATATACTCGTAGTGGTCTATCTTATGATCCACCACCCAACCCAACCCAAACAACTCTTGTTGTCCAAAATGATAGTGAGGATGAGGTAGAAAAAGAATCTGAAGAAAATGAACCAAATTCTACACCAGTTGATAAACCTACTCCAATACTCAAACCATATAAACCAAGAATTCCATATCCTCAACATTTGAGGAAGGAAAAAATGGAAGAACAATATGGAAAGTTCATTGACTTACTAAAAGAAGTTAGAATCAACATTCCTCTTGTTGATGTTCTAGCTGGAATGCCCAATTACGGGAAGTTTTTGAAAGAACTTGTTAATAATAAAAGTAAAATGGAAAACATTTCTGCTACTTTCTTAAATGAAGATTGCTCTGCAATAATTGAGAATAAATTACCAAAGAAACTCGGTGATCCAGGAAGTTTTCTTATTCCATGTACCTTGGGAAATTCAATCACTTGTGATGCTTTAGCCGATCTTGGTGCAAGTATCAATCTTATGCCATACTCGTTGTATGCGAAAATTTCAATCAAAACATTGAAACCAACAAGAATGAGTATACGATTAGCCAACCATACTATCCAGTATCCTGTTGGAATAGCTGAAAATATGCTTGTTCAAGTTGGGAAATTTGTTTTTCCTGTTGATTTTGTGATCCTTGAGATGGAGGAAGATAGCAAAGTTCCATTAATTCTAGGAAGACCTTTCCTAAATACAGCAGATGCTATCATTCGAGTAAAAAATAAAGAACTCAACCTTGGAGTTGGGGATGAAAGAATTTCTTTTTCGATTAATCAAGCAATGAAATATTCTCATGCAAATGATGACACTTGTTATAGCATTGATGTTATCGATGATATAACAGAAGAAACATTCGATGAGTTGCTTGATGAAAGAATTCAGACTCATCAAACATCTGGTCAAATCAGTGATGAAGATCTCGATAGAGAATTTGCTGAATTTATGCAGATTGACACCGAAGAAATTTCGGAGGAAGAAAATACTAACTTTGAAGAGTTAGAATTCAATAATGATATGAGAATCACAACCTCAATTGAAGAACCGCCGGTAGATCTAGTTTTGAAACCTCTCCCTGATCATTTGGAATATGCATTTTTGGAAGATAATTCTTTTCTTCCAGTTGTCATATCTTCAAAACTTAAACCTGATGAAAAGGAACGACTAGTTTCTATACTCAAAAAGCATAAAGAAGCTTTTGCTTGGAAAACTTCTGATATTCCTGGAATAAGTCCAAACTTTTGCAAACACAAAATAAATCTCGAAACTGATTCTAAACCAGTTGTTCAAAGACAACGAAGACTCAATCCAAATATGAAGGAAGTAGTTAAGAAAGAAATAATCAAACTTCTTGATGCTGGAATTATTTATCCTATTGAGGATAGCTCATGGGTGAGTCATGTTCACTGTGTTCCTAAGAAAGGAGGAACAACTGTTGTAACTAATGAACGTAATGAACTTGTTCCTACAAGAACTGTCACTGGTTGGCGGGTATGCATTGATTATAGAAAATTAAATGATGCAACCAGAAAAGATCATTTTCCATTACCGTTCATGGATCAAATGTTGGAAAGACTTGCGGGGAACAAATACTTTTGTTTTCTCGATGGATTTTCCGGTTACTTTCAAATTCCTATTGATCCAGCTGATCAAGAAAAAATACCTTAGATGTTTATATTATATTTTCTATCGCTACAAATGAGTGTTGAGTGAATCATACTTTGTATTCCTTTCGTGAGGTGTCTTAATATGTTATCAGGCAAGAGAATCATTAAGGTATTGTCAAACATCTCATCTTTTCATTTATAAGCCTATATAGATGGATCTTATCTTGTACTTGTGCTAGATAGATTTGCATCTCGTTTTTATTATATGGATTTTCTTAAAAGCTAGATTTGCTTGGGGGCAAGCAAAGTGTAAGTGTGGGGGATTTGATAACGCTCATTTTGAACATGTTTTTATAGCATTATTCTTATGATTATGCATGTTATTTGGTTGTATTTATGAACATATTACACTTAAAAGGTGCAAAAGATGTGTTTAGGTTAAGGTACAACTACGTCGAAGGAAATAGAGAAAAAGATGAAGAAAAGTCGACAAAATCAAGTAAATATGCGCGAAGTAAAGTTTTCCGTTCAAGACAAAGATTCATGCTATGATTATGTTCAAGTTCAAGAGAAAGATGTGGAAATGAAGTCAAGAATTAGTGCCAAGAAGTGTGTCACAAGTGGGAATTATATGCTAGCTTTGAGTTGAAAGTTATGTGCAAGACTTGGTCTATACCTAAGGTTTCAGTTTCTATACCCGAGGTTTCAAGAAGGGGAGCTCATACCTGAGGTATTAGAATTCCTGCCTGAGGTATAGCCATCCATACCCAGGGTCTACATTTTCATACCTGAGGTATGCAGGAAAAATGATATGAAGAGTTGCATTTATTCTTCATTTTAAGCATCATTAACACCAAGGCCAATCATTAACTTCTAATCACTAAAGTTCCTGCATCATTATGACACTTGGAGCCCAAGTTGTTTTCTTGTTGGCTAAGGGGAAGTCTCCATATATACATGAAGAAAGAAACAAGAGAAAGACAACAATCAAGATACAACAAACTACCACAAAAAAATCTGTCACATTTCTCTCTTACAAGTGGGCGACAAGAGGAGGAAAACGCAGGAACAAGGAGGCTAAAATCTCATCAATCATTACTTCAATTACTTACGGATCGTTGTTGATTATTTCACAAGTGTTCTTCATTATTTGTAATCATCATTACAACATTTTGTAAGACTATTCAATCATGTTTACTAGTGATCAATTTCTTATGATTATTACTTTGTTTACCATGAGTGGCTAAGTGCCTTATGCACTTGCCTAGATGATGTTTGAATTATGGTTCACTTGATTGGTTATGACTTATTGGTTCTAATATAAAAGAAAAGTTAACACTATGAACGAATTGTGCTATCTTAAGTTTTCTCCACCAACGAGTTATTAAGTTTGGGTAATTTCTAATGATGTATTGGGTTGAAAAAGACATTGTTAGTAAGTTAGTTGTAAACCTTTGTCTATGAGGGTTTTACCTTATGTATTGACCATTTCATAAGAAACTTAATTTAACTTGGAAAGCTAAATAGTGTGGTTGTTAATTATTTGTGAAACGAAAGTGAATCGGGTAATTGAGTTATGTTAATCTTGGATTGATCAATTTTGAAATATTGTTTTTTTTATAATCTCTAAATCTTGACGAGGATTGAAAGTGTGGGAAACAATATAATTAGTACACCACTAATCGAATTAGAACACCATCTAATTTGTTGGTCATAATCAAATGGAACCAATGTCATAATCATGTCAAAGGAATTGTGCAAACTAGTCTAGGCAAGTGTAGTCTTTAAATTATTGAATTTACATCATCTTTATTTACTTGCTAATTAGTATTGCTAGTTGGATTGCTATTTATTTGCAAATATTCACATCACACAAATAAAACAAATCCTAGTGATCGACCTCGGCTTACCTCAATTATCTCTTACTACATACGGACGAGTATACTTGCTCGTATGTGTTTCGTTTGAATCTTTGGTAAATCGTGTTATAAATTTTAAAACTTGGACTCCTAACGGGTATATCCCTTGAAACACATCAAGGTGAGACTTACCATTCATTGATTCTCATTGTTCATCGTATCACTTTTCACCATCATTTGTATACTTTCCCTTCATCATCTATATTTTGACATTCAATATAAATATGAAAGCAGCTCAATTTCTAAAGAGCGCCAACTTAATCCATAACCTTATCTAATTTTCTAATAAAACTTGCAGCTTTTAACTACTTCGAAGGTGTTTGGGATTGCTAACTCTCTTTGCTTATGCTTCTCTTTATGAATAAGTACTTATAAGCTGCTTAGAAATAAACACTTCACAAAATAGACTTTGGGTTTGCTTCTTTTTGTAAAAAGGCCAATAAAAGTCTAATATGTGTTGCACACTTTCATACAAATCCATTTATGCAAGTCTGTAGGTAAAATATGAACTATGAAGGTATCAAATATATTTTAATTTAAACTCTAATAAGCATTTTGAATCAACCTTAATTTTAGCCCTTTTGGTTACGTGGTACATTCGAACTAGGCAGCCTACCTGTGCAGCATCCACACAGGATCTTACGAGTATGAAAAAGATTGGTTTGTGAATGGTGATTTATGTGCAGATAATGTGCAAACACAATCAGTGGGTAGAAGTAAGTTGGCTTATGCATTCAGACACATTATACGGGTCATGGGTTAACTGATACTAATACACTAACGGTCGTTATTGCTATAGGATACGAGTGGTAGACGTGGACCTACAGTAGCCCAAGGTCTTTCACCAAATTATTTATTGTGTATTGTAGATTTTCTGCTACAATTATATGTATTCACTACCATTTGGTTTTTCAGTTTTTTCTTACTTATTCGTCTTTTATTTCTTGGCAATTCTATAGGACAACCGTTGCCCATCTCACTGTTACATTAAATGTTCTTTAAAACCGACGTCATATTAGGTAAGCGTAAACGTATTTTAAACTAAAATTTTGTTTATTGGTGGTCACTTGATGCATGAGTTGATGATTACTGACTGTTATGCACATCAATAAAATTAGTTGGGGGAGCCCAGTTCTTTGTATTGAGTAATCAAAGTTGGATAAAGAAGTATGTCATCTGGACATTTTTGCGGCAAGATAGATTACAGAGTTAGAAGAAAAATAATAAAGTATTGATGAACGGTACTTAATTTGATCCTCCCGTTGTGCAGACACATTCGAACATGTTCAAGTCAATGCTAGATAATGATTTATGTATGATATTGTGTTAGACCTGCAAGTTCTATTATTCTGGACAAAATTTGAAATGCATTGTAATATGATTTCTGTATTATATTCTAATAATAAATGAAATTTGATTATATACTCAGGTTCCCGTAGAAAAGGAATTGAACTGGCTCATGCAAAACACTCCCGTAGCAACGCACGGGGTACCCCGCTCGTTTAATTTATATGCCAACTTTGAACACGGTTATGAGCTAGTATTAAAATAATTGTGCACAACCCAAAGGCAAACATTGTAATCTTCAAAGAATTATCTAATATATTAAAAAGGCAGTTTTGATGTTTGAAAAAAAAGGGTTTAAGAAAGTAATTCGAGAGTCATTAGTACAACAATGTGTGGTTGATATTCTTAGTGTACACTTTTGTTAACTGTTCATCCAACTGTAGAGTTTTACTGTTTGCAAAAAAAAGGGTTTAACAAAGTAATTAGACAGTGATTAGTACAACATTTTGTAGTTCATATTGTTGGTGTACACTTTTGGTAACTGTTCATCCAACTTTAGAACCGTATTTCAACTGTTTAAGCCCCGTAATTTGTGTTTTTTTTGCTACAATTGCATACTACTAACCTAAAACAGCCCATGCTTTTCTCCTTTCTTCTTATCCTCTAATAATTCCAGAAATTTCACCATCATACTTTGTCTCCTTCCATATAATCTATTCTAAAGTAGAAACAAACAAATACAAAGAATCTTTCATTTACAAAGGTATTTTATCCATGTCATCTTTGATGGTTGCATGTCTTTTTTTTTTTTGGTCTTACTTTGTTCCTGCCTTTTTCTCACTCAATTCTCCTTCCATGCAGCCTGTAAACGTGAGCAACATTTCCATTAGTACAATCTGTTACTACAGGTAACATATGCTTCACCATCAAATGTTTATTTCAATGTTTACACATATTTGCTTACCACCTTTAAACTGTACATTTGATTTTCATTTTACTGATGTTTTCATTGTACTTATGTGCCTAAAAATTGTTGCCTTACATTGTATTATGCATAGATATCTGATAACTATACTACTATACATAATCACTTTGCTGTTATACATTTTGTTACTACTATAACATTTTGGTTCACACTTTAAAATATGCATAAAAGATCTTTAAATATAGAGCCATCAAAAGAATTTAATTATTATGTGGATAACCTGAGTCACAATGATGCACTCCATATGCAACCCCAAACTGAGTTGGATGTGAGGCCGCCAGAAGAAAGGTTTACAAGCCACCCGTATTACACTGAGTTGACAGCCAGTGATACAAAAGAATACCGCAGCAACAGCAACTGGCCTACAAGTGAACGAATACCCATATTAAATGAATTTCATTCATGTTCACAACCTTTGAACCAACATGAGAGTTTACCCATTTATTCGTCATCAAATGGTGGTAAAACCACCTCTGATTCAAAACATGGTAGCCGTAAACGTACAATGGATACACCAGGTGCATCTGCATTCCATAACGACAAAAAAAAAGTAAGTTACTAATCTCTTACATGTTATGCGACCTACTCTTATTCTTACTAGATTTGTTTATTATTGATTCAAGGTTAATGCAGACTGATGTTACTTACAATTTAGGCAATCATTGTTGTACTTCACCACAATTCCTCAGTCATAAAAGTTGTCTCACCACAGATGAACATATAACAGTCCTACCCCCTTATGATACATATGGTGGTGCATCGCCGAGATCATCCTATAATGACAAAGAAGGTAATTATTTTTTTACTTATACGGAACATGGAAGAAAATTTTATTAGTACAACATTGTTGACAAAATAGTGTTATTTCATCCAGGGTATTTTAATGACAAAGGCAAATGTATATGCTTTCAGGCTCCAATTAATGAATACAACAATTATTGGTGCACACCCCAGGATACTACAAGTTTTACCAACAGTGAGAGTAAGATATTTTTTTATTTATCAAATGTACAATCATACATATTGCCTAAAAACATATTATCATCCCTGAGTTAAAAAAAAATTTCAACACAGGTGCTACACTAGCTTATACATCTGCAGAAACCCATCAATCATGTGACAATACAGATATACATACAAACACATGTACAAGAGGACGCAAAAGACAGTCAACAAACCAGGACCCACTCAATAATGAACAAATGCATCAGTCAAAAAGGAGAAATCTAGGTAACAATATAACAAATGTTTAGGCAGCATTGTATAGTAAACAGTCATATTACCCTTCCTAAATTTAATAAAGGTTTTCAATGTAGGTGTTGCATCAACTTTTACATTTGCAAAGGGTCAGAAATCGTGTGGTAACATAAGCATGCATACACAGGAACGACAACCAGTTACAATAGTGACACCCAGATGCACCACAGACCGCAAAAGACACACAAGAAATGAAGATTCAGTCACTCATGAACAGATTCACCAATCAAAAAGGCAGCATACTGTTGGAATTTGAAAACCATGACACTCATATAAACTCCATGAACAAAGTACACAAGTATGCGGAAGCGTGTAAACAAGTATAACACATAATAATTAACTAAAACATAAATAGGAACGTACCTTTAGGTTCTAGCAAGAACAAGAACCAATCTTTAAATCTTCAATAAAGATGAACCCTAATTAGGGTTTATGTGAATTAGGGATCTATTGATTAACCCCTTACCTTTTTGTTAATCGATCCAAGATACAATCAATAGTGTGATTGTACCACGTTCTTGTACACACGTACTATTAACGAACTAAAGTTAATGCTAGTTAAATATACACAAAACAATATTTTGTTTTAAAAAACAAAACTAATGAACCGAATAAAACAAATCACCAAACAATTGTGATTTGTTGTTTGTTGTCGACCACTGAAGTCAAAGGGAAAAGAAAAAACATTAATATCCCATGCACATGCATGATGACTCATGCATGTATATAAACCTTCATGTGATGTCGATAAGTCAAAAGAGCAAAAGAAGAGTTTTAGGATTTAACGTGTGTACCAGCATCCCAAAATAAAATCCTTGCCTTTGCTTTTATAGGATACAAAACTTAGGGAACAAGTTTAGGGTTCTCTATTTTTTATCCATGGTCCTTATTTTTGTATGTTAGTCAATTTTTGCCAATTACTAACATTCTTTATTTGTTTTGTGTAATTAATAATTAAATATAACTTTTTATATTAAATTATTAAACTTTAATTCTCATACGTAAAGTGTGCAATCCCGCGGTCTTGGGTTCGATACTAGACATATACTTATTAATATTTATCCACAAACTCCAACAGCTCCCACTTGGATATCTATTAATAGTATAATGACATTGGTTAGCGTCTAGCAACACGCCAATGCCCCTAGTTCAACTCGAGGAAGGTCTCCTGGAAAACCTTTAATGATTCATCATTATTATTATCCTTTTGTTACTAATACCACGTTAATAAAGATATGGATCTTAGTCATTCTTTAATTAACAATTCTGTTTCTCGTTGTTTATGATTGAGCAAGATTACCAAAACATCTGAACGTATTCCAGATAGACTTTGGGCGTGCGTACGCAAACATCTTGTCAATCCCACGAGGGGCCCAGCAGTATTAAACTTCAAAACAAATTTGAAGGAACAAATTCTCTCTTGACTACAAGAATAACCCATAGACTTTGCAACATTTCTGAAAACAATCCTTATAACTCCCAGTTACGGTAAGCGGTAAATTGCTTCACAGAAATGCACTACATCCATGACACTTATCTGGTATCTCAAGTCTGAGGATAACTAAATTCATGATTTACTTACTGACAAGATCCATAAAGTAAACTCATATAGTTGGGATAAGTCCTATATTCAATTCATTGAATATCATGTGAAATTGGTATGTCAACGTATCAATATACTTTCAAGTATATTCTAACCAATACTCAGATTTGTCTTAGTTCAATGATATTCCCATATCATTAATTGACAACGGACATTTAGAATAACATAAGTTATTCACGGATTTAAACATGCAAATATATAGGACACAATTTATTATTAATGAAAGCAAACGCACTAAGTACTTTAATTCATTATAAATAATAATTGCTTAATGTCCTTTATCCAAACACTAAATAGATCAATGCATGATATTACTTGTTAATGAATTATGCCTCAAGTCATGTCTATCATACTTGTTGACAAGGCATAAATCAACTAACTTTGATCTATAAAATTTTGAGAATACTTTATTCCAAGAATTCAATTATTTAAATTCTTGTATGTGTGCAATCAATTAACTTGATATTGCAACATAATACTTCATAAATGGTGTGTCATCCTCAATCACCAATTTATGTCAATTAAACTTTCAAACATTTTAAAGTTTAAAGTATTCTAACCTTTTAATGTATAATGCAACTATGCTTCTTAGTTAAGCATAACTAGTTTACATGGCCATTATCAAGGATAAAATCCTACCATGACTAGTATTGAGTGTCATCTCAATTAAACAAACACTATTGTATAAAACTACAATATGCCTTTTAACTATTCCGTAAACTGAATGTTCATTGTGTAATATTGATGCCTTTCAATCTTTCAAGATTTATTGGCCATAACAATTACGCAACAACTTGCCATATTGTTTATACTTAGAATTTTTGGAGCACTTTGAGGATCATTATTCTAAGTCCAAACATATTCGATTAGAATATCCATTACACAATTTATCAAATATCTTTTATTAGATATCAAATGTTGTCAAATCATTTTGCACTCAAACATGATACAACATGATATACATGAAAAATCCTAGAATCAATCATAGATTTTATTCATGTTCTAACTTATTAAAAGATATATTCTCATTTAGACTTTCTAAATGATACGTCATGTCTAAATAGATTTAATTACCGCACATGTTTATAATTAATAAACATATAATTTCAAGGTTGTATGTTTTACTTCTTAAATTTTTAAATAAAGTTTCATTCCAAGTTAAGACTTAACATTTTAACTTACATGGAATGTTACTTCATATATGTTATTCAACATACATTATTTAAGAAATTTAAACATAATACTCCCACTAGCTTTTAGGAATACTTAGAAATTGTCTTATTTCAATTATAAATCAAACAATGGATTTAATAATTAAACATAAAAATATTTCATAGATGCATGCATTAATCCATTCATGGATTATTACACTTTGTACACTTCCAAAATAATTATGAATTCAAAATCCTTTCGATTACTTACCGTCCTCGCTTAAGTAATCACTCAAGAAAGAGTTTTGATATTCCATTGTCATCCTTCATATAAATGAAAATAGATATGACAATTATTATCTTTATATATTTAATGTGCTTATGAAAGAGTATTCAATCATAGTTAATTACTTAAGTATGATTAATAATCTTGTCACAAGATATACATTAAATATGTGTACAATATTATCCATATGATTTCTACATAAAGATTTAAACCACTAGGGTTTTCTATCTTTAAATAAACTCATCATCATTCTCTCACTATTAAGAATTAAGATAAACCAAATTTGTAAAATTTGAATATCTTTATGAACAGCATCTATAATATTCATAGTATGAGTAATTTACCCAACTCATTATTTGGTAATACTTCATCATATAATCCTCAGCATATTAATCAAATATCTGAGATATCCAAGTGGATCTATGAATGAGAATTCCATCATTTTGAAATCCAACATTTACATGTCTAATCTCATCATGATATTTGCTAGTGTATTTTAGAAGATTATGTATCTTGTAACTTTATCTCTACAAGATAAAACTCCCACTTGCTTTTTGTAATTTATAGATTATCTATAAATAATTAGCAATTAAAGCAACACCATATTGTTCTCTTTTGGGATATTACAAATACACATGATAGTTCCTGACATTCGTTTGTTAAAATCCAGCTTCATCAGAAGTTTAACAAATTCAGAACTTCATTTTTAAGACTTAATGTGATTCATCACATTCCATAATAAATAATGTCTTATAAATCTTCTAGGAGTCTAATTGAGTATATTCAATCCATACTCAATTTCCTAACCTTGATAACTTTTGGAAGAAAAGAAGTTATAGTTATCTTTAATCAAACAATACAAATAAAGTTTGATTTTCCTAACTGAACACACCACAAATATGTGGTATTTCATTAGAACTCATATTGTGAGATAATCTAACAATATGAAAGATAACTTTGTATTCCTTTTGGCTTACCTATTTCCCAACTAAGTCATCTTAATGGTGAAATAGAATTTCAAGCCTCTTGCATGCATTATAACTCAAGTACTTATTAAATAAGTCACTTCATGTTCATGTCTCAATCAAGAAGACATAAACCGTTATAATCTCACTACGCGTTATAAATCATTGATCAACTCAATGACTTCTTGTATATGTCTTTTATAAAGAAGACATAACAAGTTAACGTCTTACTTTAGATTATACTAAGTCTTAAAGACTTCATATTTATAACTTTACTATAAAGTATAAATATTTATAACTAAAGTAATCATGAACACCATCATTTGGTTTCAATAGTATTTTCAAGTTAACTTATTACTTCATTTATTTATGTCATTCAAAGAATACATAATTATTGAAGTAGTATTATATTACTTCATTTATTTATGTCATTCCAATAATACATAAATATTAAAGTTGAAGTAATCTTGTTATCACATTGACACAAGTTCTAATAAGTATCTAATTTAGAAACTGTAAATTTTTCCATGTGTGGTCTCACACACACTTGGAAATTTACCTTGTCATTAATTTTGGTCCAGGTCTCACGCATACCCAAAATTAACTCCAAGTGTTCCTTAGGATAGATAAGTACAAATTATATTAGAACAAGAATCTCTTACCTTGAAGTTAAGAGAATCTACTAAATCATATTGTTATATGTTGTACCTTGCACATAATAAAGATTTCTCCCACTTGTGCATGGAACAACATCATGTACCACATAGACAACACTACACGTGTTTGTTAATGTGATCAATATGATTTGTGTCATTAGCATAACTAGTAGATATAGAATTACTCAATCAATCAAGGAAACGCACATGACTATCCTTGAAAATATTAGTATCTATATTTGGAAAGTAATTATCTTGAGGCATTCAAAAGATAATCTGAGTTACAATCAAGACAATAAATCTTGTAACTCCCACTGAATTAGAGAACTTACAATAACCCCTTATTCAGTAATGAGAACACAAAACTCCCACTGAATTCGACACCATAATAAGTGTTTCATAAACCAGTGAAAGGAAAGAGTGTCCTTGTTACTTTCCTACATCTTTGACAAAACCTATTCGTAACAATTACTTAGGTTTAAAAAGATTGTATTCTACTACGTAATTGATGGACTATCCACATTTACATCAAATGTGATTCATCACATTGCTTACTATTAACTTGAAAAATTGACATGCAATTTCTTCCATAGTAGGTCTACAATTCCAACAATTGTATGTAGTACTTTAAATGGTCATAACAAAACAACTAGATATACTAGCTTGTCTTTTACCATTATGCGGTAATTAGTCTAGCTTCTAATTTAATAACTCATAAATTCGCAATAACCTTAACGATTAAAACTTGCTATGAGTTATGTATTTAGAATTTAGACAATTCTAATTTTCCATCATACCTTTCTCATTCATGAAAAGGAATAGGATTTAGTCTCACGCTTCTCATATGAAAGGAGACTTGGTTTATTCTTTTAATGAAATTGACTCTAACCAAAACCCCTACGGGTGTAGATCAATTTACTAATAAAGAATAACCATGTTTACGGTTTATCGTTGCATTAATACAATTAAAAGAATTTACAAAATTCAATTTAGTATTTTCGATAATAACTCTTTAAGAAAATAAAATACCCATTGGTAAATATTCATATAAACCATAGTATTTTCTTAAAGCTAGGATCCTAATTGACATAGTACCATTACATCAGTTGATCTGCTAGTAATGATAGTATTCAACTAGGTAATCTGTCGAACAATAATTGGCAAACAATTTTCCAATTCCTAGATCATTATGGGATTTATATCAAATTGATTCATCAATTTGCAATGTAAGCATGTTTCATCCCATCTCATGCCTTAAGCTCTAGGTCTCACGCATCAGCTTAATTAAGTTGTCTAACTTAGAAACTGTAAATTCATCCATGTGTGGTCTCACGCACACTCGGAAATTTACCTTGTCATTAATTTTTGTCCAGGTCTCACGCATACCCAAAATTAACTTCAAGTGTTCCTTATAGTTAGATGACATGTAACTTAAATTTTAGGGTATTTAGTTTTTGGTGTGACAAAAACATGTACAAAGACGCATGCACTCATCTTTGTATCATTAGTTTTCAAAACAATTTTTATTATCCAATTAGTTAAGAGTAAACCAAAACTATGTACTTGAGGTATTGGGTTCACCAATTAAAGAAGTACCAACAATTATCGCCCACATATCTTACTCTTACATGTTATTCGGATATTTGCCACAAAAGTGGCGCGTGGAATTGAGGTAAATCACCCTTAAGATGATAGTGTACGTAAATAGTGATATAGGTAAGTCGCAGTTGACGCACAAGCGGGCCCGGAGAGCCGGTAGGAGCGGATCTCTTAAAAAACCCCTCTCCAGATAAACCCACCACACAGTTTGTCAACTTTGGTCCGCCTTTCACACACTATTGTACAAAAACATCAATCAAGCAAAAGTTTATGATCTTAGTCTTAAAAAAAATTAAGTGACAAAGTTTAGATCTTGCTAGTCTCGCCTGGGAGCAAATTACCGTGCGAAGCGAACCACTGTCGGCACATAAGACACCACAAGATCGATACTTTATCACTTTATGTTTCACCGTTATTAGTCCAATTTAATTTTTCTTTGAAAATTACCCTTTTTATTGCTTACTTTAACATATCACATATAAAAAAACAATAAACAAGTAATTTAAAAGAAAACAACAATCAACTAATAAGAAAACAATTAATTGTTAGTGAAACATCTAGCCACATGCAACCTTTTAAACAAATCCTATTAATAATCTATATGTGAATTATTATGTATAGAATCAATAAAACTCCCATTGGTTTTCGAGCTCATTGTACCCAATGGACCACAGTCGCCAACAATTGGCCGCGTAAGTTTTAATAATAATATACCACGTTGCACATAACCGATTCATTAATTTAATATATTAGGTCTTCCCTAATTTTTAGATTTATCTATACATGTAGCAAACATCTAAACAATTTAATTCAAGTAATTGTCCGTGACTAATATGCATGTATAGTCACGGATTCATGCATATCATATAGCAATTAGGTCACAAGATACATAACACAACAATTGTTTAAAGACCTAGGGTTTCTAATTAATCACAATTAATTATGAAAAACACAAACCCTAATTAGGGTTTATGTACCAAATCGACACCCCCCCCAAATTAGGGTTAGGGTTTCGACTTTTTATTAAAAAAAACAAATTTTAATAATAAAACCCTAGAAAATAAAACATGTATAATCTAAACAATTTAAAGATACGTTTTTTTTATTGTTTAAGTAATTAATTACATGTTATACATGGCTCTGATACCACTGTTGGAATTTGAAAACCATGACACTCATATAAACTCCATGAACAAAGTACACAAGTATGCGGAAGCGTGTAAACAAGTATAACACATAATAATTAACTAAAACATAAATAGGAACGTACCTTTAGGTTCTAGCAAGAACAAGAACCAATCTTTAAATCTTCAATAAAGATGAACCCTAATTAGGGTTTATGTGAATTAGGGATCTATTGATTAACCCCTTACCTTTTTGTTAATCGATCCAAGATACAATCAATAGTGTGATTGTACCACGTTCTTGTACACACGTACTATTAACGAACTAAAGTTAATGCTAGTTAAATATACACAAAACAATATTTTGTTTTAAAAAACAAAACTAATGAACCGAATAAAACAAATCACCAAACAATTGTGATTTGTTGTTTGTTGTCGACCACTGAAGTCAAAGGGAAAAGAAAAAACATTAATATCCCATGCACATGCATGATGACTCATGCATGTATATAAACCTTCATGTGATGTCGATAAGTCAAAAGAGCAAAAGAAGAGTTTTAGGATTTAACGTGTGTACCAGCATCCCAAAATAAAATCCTTGCCTTTGCTTTTATAGGATACAAAACTTAGGGAACAAGTTTAGGGTTCTCTATTTTTTATCCATGGTCCTTATTTTTGTATGTTAGTCAATTTTCGCCAATTACTAACATTCTTTATTTGTTTTGTGTAATTAATAATTAAATATAACTTTTTATATTAAATTATTAAACTTTAATTCTCATACGTAAAGTGTGCAATCCCGCGGTCTCGGGTTCGATACTAGACATATACTTATTAATATTTATCCACAAACTCCAACACATACAAGTAATTCTATGAGCCATGGTTCAACAACATTGAATAGTGAAGGTGTTAGACCCGTTTCCCGGGTGTTGGGACCCCACCCTAGATGAAAATAGATTATGGCCTCATGTGATTGGCCAGTCAACATTTGTTGCGTAATGGTCAAACCCGATAGTCAAAATATGACTAAAGTGGTAATGTAATTATGATATGTAACTAGAGGGGCTTAAGTTGCCAAGTGTTAAACATGTTACATGTGTTATAAGTTAGATTGTGGCCAAAGTAAGAAGAATGGGACTTGAAGGGTCATTATTGCCATTATCCCAAAGTTGTATCCTAACTAATTATATCTAGGGATTTCTAGAGAAATCTACCTCATTCTTGAGTGTGAAGGCCGGTTCTAGACCAAGGAAAAGGAGGGAAAGATAGAGCTAGGTAATGGCTTATGATGAAGAAGATAAAGGACCCATGTTTATGATCCTTCTTAGCTTTGATTATAAAGTAAGTAATCCCTCTCAAGTTAGTGATTTAAGTGGGTTTTCATCATATGATCAAGATATGATCATATGATGATATGTTTAGGAGATAAGTATGTTGATGGGTTTTGATAACCCTTGTTATGTGTTTGATTATTATATTGTTAGGTTTTATTATTTTGTGAAAGAGGATGATGATGATGGAAGAATGTGAAGATGATGATGATCCTTGTTATTGTTTAGCTTGGTTTGAGGTAAGTAAAATGATAATAGCATATGTATATGAATTTCTATTATTATGTGTTATGTATGTTTATGATGAGAAGATGAGCTTGGACTATGCTTATGTGATGCCATGTTATGGCTTATGTGATGAGATGATGCTATGGATATGTTGATGTTATGTGCTAGTTGAGTTTGAATAGTGAGCTATGATGTAAGTGTTTTATGTATATGATGCATCATGTGGATTGAAGTATATTGTATGTTATAGTCATTTTACTTACTAATCCGTTGTGCTTACGGTTTAGATGTTTAACCGTTTTGTAGGTTGGCATGTTATATGGTCGGCTTGGATATAAGGATTAAGGAATTGGATTAGCAAGACCAAAGGTAGTATATGTATAGGAGCTTAGGTAGAATACCGAGCTCATGTGTATGGTTTGTGCCCCCGTGAGTCTTTTAATGATTTGTAATGTAAAGTCAAGTGTTAAGTTGTATGTTAAAGCCTTCCAAACGAATTGGTAGTCATTTGACATGTTAAAGTATGTTTTATGTATTTAGAGTCAAAGTTAAGGGGGTGTTTGGCAAGAGTGTAAAAGTACCCATTTTGGGTGGTTAACGGGTCAAGTGTATATGGAACACATTTAGTATGATAAATAAATGTTGTTGGCTAAGTTTTGTGGGAAAATGACGTGTTATAAGTGGTTTGTAGTGTAAATGGGTCAAAACGGGTATTTTGGGCATAATACCCGTTACTTTGTAAAGCATGTTTCTGTGGGTCGTTATGACCAAGTTTATGCATATAATTGATGTTTATAATGTTCTAATGATTTCTGGAAGTTTGGGTGTTATGTCATGTTATGGAAGTCGTTTTCCGGAAAAATGGGTCAACAGTGCACCAAAGGGTTATGCAGAAAAAGGGGCGTTTGGGACAAGGTCTATTGTAACCCATTTTGGGTCTAACGGGTCAAGAATTTTGGGAAACAATGTATATGGTATATTTTAGTTCAATGTGTATTAAATGTGTTTAAATATAGGTCTAAAGTGTTGATTTAGTGTTTAAAAGGTGTTACGGGTCAAATGGGTCATTTTAAGAAAATAGTGCACTTTAGGGGTCCATAGTGCACCGGAGGTGTCATAGTGCACTTTAGGGGTCCGTAGTGCACCGGAGGTGTTATAGTGCACTTTAGGGGTCCATAGTGCACCGGAGGTGTCATAGTGCACTTTAGGGGTCCTTAGTGCACAGTACAGGTTACAGTGCACTTTAGGGTGCCACCCGTCATTTTAAAAGTATTTGAGTATAGTCTCATTTAAAAATGAGTTCAGGGTCTATATGTCTAAGGATTTTGTTAATGGTCAAAAGAATTTTGGAATGAAGGTCAAGGTTGGGTCGTTTTCGCGTAAAAGTCAAAGTTTTTGGTCAAAGCGTTCACAGGGTGTAACAGAAGGTATGCAGAAAAACACAGATATTACCACAATAAGCAAATATTTTTTCATCTTTAATATTACATGTTAACACAAACACGCTTCTAATACTGTTTAGGATCTACAATTGTAGGTGTGTCGAATTTGTACATTGACTTGGGTGATTGCGATTATGCATGCGAGTATTGTGTAACCACTCGTAAAATTTCACATTTAAATAAACCACTTTACAGAATAATTATCCTTTTTCCATGTATAAAATTTTTATTTTATTTTATTTATCTATCTGATTGTAACTACTATCTCATGTGACGTAACTCACATCCACGATAAACGTGCTCCCACGCAGACCAACCTAACGTACTTAATGTTTATTTTATATAAACATTTTCATATGAACATTACAATATACCATTTACCATTTTACGATAATTCGTTAACGAACGTACAAACAAAATATTCCTTATTTATTTAGAGTTTCCATGAAACCCTAAATTCATCATAACATCAAACATGAATAACTAAAACACAAAAGTACAACTCACTTGGACCAATGTACAAGTTACCAAAGCACCAAATCCCTAATTCCGTTTTAACTCCTGATGAAACCCTAATTTCATAAAACTATGATTTCATGTACTAATTTCACAAATCTTAATTTATTTATATGAAATTCTTATAAATTATGAGTGTACAAGTTATTTAAAGCCAAGGTACAAGTCATTTATGCATAAATACTAAATATTGATAAAAACCTTATTAAAACCCTAAATATATTTATTTTAAAGCACAATTTACAAGTCTTTCATACACAAGCCTTAAAAATAAATTTTTCTAAACTCACTAAATATTAGTACAAGTCTCTGAACCTAGTGTACAAGTGCCTAATGCACAAAAACCAAAAATCTCATTTATAAACATTTAAACCTAATAAACTTAGCATATAAATTATATAAATTAACCAAACATTTAAAAACATGTTTTCTATATTTTTAAACCCTTAGTACAACTCTATTAAGCCCATGGTACAACCCTCTTAAGAACAACCCATTTTCCGATTCATTTCCCATAAAATTCGACTTACATATTAAATAGATAACCCTAAATTATTTCTCCTAAACAACAAACCCGTAAACCTAAACCTTAAACTAACTAAGTACTCTCCCTAAACCCTAATTACAATTACCTATAGCCAAGTTACTACCTTACAAAGCCCAATCGAACCCCATTTCTAAAACCTAGTTCGACTTCAACAAGTACCCAACTAAACCAATTCATCTTCCATTCCTAAATAAAACCTACACCATATATTTCCCCCTCATAAGTCCCTCATACCTTAATTAATATAAGTAGTTAACTTGTGTGGATTTTATGCAAACACATCACCCCTCCCCTCCATGACTCCACGCCACACTCCTCTCCATCAACTCCCTCTAATCCCACCTCCACATGTCCCCTCCTACCTTCACATGTCCCCTCCTACACAAAAACTACCTTGAAAACCCTAACTCACCCTCTCTATATAAATCGAACATACACTTTTCCATATTTCTCACACAAGTCGACATACACAAAAATCAGCCTATACCTATCTCATCACTGATCCAAGAGACTAGAAGGAAGCCAAGGAAAAATAATAGGAAGCCTTGAAGAGAACCCTAGTACTCATACGTAAAAGAAATTAATCCAAAAACCCTAATCGAACCAAAAGCCAAGTAAGTGAATCAAACTCTTTTCATTCAATTTATATACATTAGATATCTCTAAAAACGTCATTTAGTAACCTTTAATACAAAGCATAATAAAAAACTATAAATTTTCTTTTCCTTTTTCCTTCCTGTTCGAACCAGAAACTAAATATGCCATATGTATTTAAATTTTTGTAAAACAAATCAAGAATTTATAAAATATGTTAAAGATGGATTAAACATGATCAAGATCATGTAAATATATAATAAAAACTAGTTATAACATTCAAAAGCCAAAAACCCAATCGGTTTTTCCTTTCTGGTCCTTATCGAGAAAACAGTCCAACTCGCTAACTTTGGACATATTTTTCGTCCACCAAATGATCTTCATAAAATCTGAAACTTGGCAGACCTAAAGACCACTTAGCTAACTAATATTAGGAAAAAGAACGATGAAATATGGTTGACATATCACAGAGATATCAAAACCCAAAAATCTGTCCTTATCGCTAAATCTAGAAACTAAAATTTTCAGATTATTCTTTTTAGTTTTTAATGACCATCGACCCAACTTTGAACCTAGTTTTCAACCTCTAAACGATCCCTAAAAATTCTGGATTTTTGCCACGATTTAGGACACCTAGCTAACTAATTTTAGGAGAAAGAAATACGTAAAAAGGTTGGACGAATAAAAAGTTATTGAGTCTCAAAATTTACTCTATCGCTAGAGCAAAGAACTAAACCTTTTTAATTTTCCAGTTTTATTAAAATTTTGTTCCACTCGACTGACTTTAGGAATTTATTTCAGCCATCAAACGATTTTCAAAAATTGTGAAACTTGGCCTATTTGAAGATCACCCAGCTAGCTATACATAGAAAAAGAAAGCTCGCAAAAAGATTTATTTTACACAAAGATATTCGAGTCCATAACTCTTCCTTCGTCACTAATATTATACGCAACTTTTTAAATATTTATGAGCTAATAAGCTCAAATAATAAGCCGTAAGCATTGAATAAGCTACTTGGAAATTTATTATGACTTTCATAAAAGAACCATAACGAGTCTTGCCTTTTCCCGAATTTTTAAAACGCGTATTTATAAACTAAGGACCATGCGTGTAATAACTAAAATACTTTGAGGGTTATTTTTGCCTAAACTTTAACTAGTTTTTATAACTTGAATTTAAATTGATGTCAACATTCAACTCAGGGGTACAAAGTGTCAGTTTTGAAACTAGAGGGTAGAAATTGTCATTTTTGGAAAGCTCAAGGGTATAAACTGTCAATATATGAAAACTTTAGGGGCAAAAACATAACATTATATAATATTTAACATTATTAATAAATGTAATACGTTTATTTCAATAACGAACGAACAAGAGATATATCTAACGAACAAGATATATATATATATATATATATATATATATATATATATATATATATATATATATATATATATATATATATATATATATATATATATATATATATATATACTAGTTTCAAAGCGCGCCCGATGGGCGGGCATGACTTGTAATTTACGTAAATATGGTTATGCTATTGTACTATTTAGTATGAGTTGGTGTATAATACATATTTTATAGATTTAAAATACATGGTAATTAATTTTTTTATGTGTTATATGTTTAAAATAGGTATTCATTAATGTACATATTAGAGTGTAATTCTTCAAATTGTATAATTTGTTTGTATATTCCGACCAACCTTGAAGATCACATACTAAAGTCTAATTCTTCAAATTAATTGATTTGTAAAGTGCTATGCAATAAAAGGAACACTTTGCGCAACTTTTGACCCATTTGACAGTCCATACTTTTTTCAAATTTATATTTTTGACTGATTAGAGTATTAGACACATATAAATGGATCAACATTATTACCTTTACTGCTTGGGAAATACGAATGGGAATCAGCTAACATGGAGAGGTGGGTACCTTCGATATCCGTATGTGACTATTTGCCTTTCAGAAAATTGAAATTCTGAAGTACAACACCATACTTGCAGTGATCCGTCATACATATCAATATCCAAACAGCCTTGTAAAGCAAGAAACCATGGCCGAAATGGTCATTTTGCGTAAACGAACATCATGTTTCTGCTGCAAATAAGTCAAAGCAGTACTTTTAAAAGAAGAGGGCAAAATTTGACACTTTTGACCCGTTTATTTATAAATGTATCGATTTGAATTATGATTTATCTAAAACAGGTTCAATTAGCTTTTTTTTTTTTTTTTTTTTTTTTTTTTTTTTTTTTTTTTTCAAAATAAGAATCGGGTTGAAAAAACATGACTTAAGAAGCAACTTGATTATATATTAACCACGCCTTGTAATTAACTCGTCACACCCCATCTCAGTCCATCAACATCGTTCGAGTTACATTAATGACCCTTTCAATTGGTTTTTGTCTAATCTGAGGACCTTCCAACTATGACATAATAAACTTGTATAAGCTTCTAAAATAAGCCATAAAATGGGCCTTATGAAAAATGGGCTGAAAACAAATAAGCTCATAAGCTAATAAGCCCATAAATGCATTTAGGGGGTGTTCGGGTTAGGTTACTTTATGGGCTTATCGGCTTATTGCGATTTAGGAAAGCTAATAAGGTCATTGTTTTTGGGCTTATTAGATTATCTACTTAGCCTTATGGCTTATTTAAATCTATGCAATAACAAAGATTTCCAATTAATGGTCAACAAATAGGTATTTTTTGGTCCAGTCGATACTATGGTTCATTTAAAGTGATATCAACCAAATGATTAAGTATTTAGACTCCGTACTGGACAATGATATAGCGCTCATATATTATATGTAAAAAGAACAATCATAAGTATGACAAAAAATCAATTACATGATATTTATTCATTTGCTACTGAAAACTTCTTTGTACACAACGTTTGTTGTGTACTTACTTTATTCGCATCTTTGTCACATAGATACTGCAATTTTGAGTCCTGGTCATACAAATAAAACTTTTTACTAATAGATAAGAAACGTGATATATAATTGAGAAATGTTTTAGATATATTATTTGAACAACCTCATGACACATACTACTTTGCTTCTATCCAAATAGTAAAAACTACTCACTACTATATAAAAACCACAGTAAACAGATAAGCGGTCCTAATAAATAATCCAAATACCTCATTATATTATCTTATCACATTGAGATAACGCTTATCATATTATAAGCACTGCCATTTTCTTCAAAGTTCTTGTGTTTACCATCCTTTTTCATTTCAGCAATCTTGGGAACATCATTCATATGCTTCTTCGAATGCACGCATAACAGATTAACATACATGGTAACATATTAAGAAGTTCCTGTAAGAGATCCAAATAACCAAGTGCATTTCTAATTAAGTGAAATACAACTCAACATGAACACATCTAATGATAATTCAGATTAATCAAAATGTCTATTTAACAATGAGAACAACCTCATCATAATAAAGATTCTAAGATTATGCTCGCCAAATTTGCTAAGAGTATTGTTGCAATTTACAACGTTGTAGCAAATATCCTATCGCAGTTTGGCCAATATATCAGGTCCAAATTTCAGCGACTTCAAATTCATTTTCGGCTGGTATTTCTTTAATCATGCAGCGTCTATTGATTATTCCTTTATCAGCGACGGAAATATCGGCTACCATGAGTTCACACTCCAAACATATGTAAATATCAGGACACGACTATGTACGTCCTATTACAACATAATGCCTGTTACCTTCAACCATGATGTTATTTTGGCTCACACCAACCACACTACCCTACCCTGTTAACATATCTTTTACGTTCTGCCCTATTTTCTTCAATGTTATTCAACCAAAGAGTTTTGGAATGATCATAGAATTTTAAAGTCATGAAGCATAAAATGATTATAAAAAGTATGAAAACACTAAAAGTTACCTGTTATGACCTATTACCCAACCCACCAGACCCGCCCATTTTTTCACTAATACTTACACACCATGATATGCGACGTTGTGAACAACTATCCTCAACATTTGCGAAACATGTTCTTATCAAATCTTGATAAGTGTCAGAACCTCAAACTCCTGAACTATGCAACTCTTCAGATCCATGTGCAAAATGCCACTTGTCACCAAAAGTACACGACCATTTAGTAAAGTTTTCACAAAGCTTAGTCTTGAAATTCCCAGCAGGCCCGCCAAAGCCACCTCCAGGCTTCCCAAACGACTTTTGCTGCTGATGTGGTCCAGCTGCTGCGGTTAAGTTTACTGTAAGCTGTTGAACCATCTCAGACGCTCTTTTGATCTGGTCAAATGTACCCTCTAGCTCAATGTTTTTAGGTTCGGGTCTGATTCATGGTCTCTTACTGAGAGCTTGACACCCGTCATACGACAGATTTGTTTAGAGTTGATTCCATTTTTACCAATTATTGGCCCACCAAGTGCAGAATTAACGCTGTTTTTGGATGTTGCAGAGGCTCCAAAGCCCGCAGGAGCTATTTCTTGTGGTGGATTAAAACCCATTTGTGGTGCCCCACTAAATCTACTTCCGGGTGGTGGGCCCATGGACCATGGATCTTCATGGTGTGATGGGACTGTTGGTTTTCCTAATTCCCATTCTCCATGTGCATAATGACATTTGTCACCAAACCGACATCCTTCTGCGGTGTTGTATTTGCTGCAGAGGCGGCTTTTGACGGCTGGTGGAGATGAACCATCTTGAAAGGAAGGTGGGATTACAAGGTTTCTGACGGTTGGAGGTAAAGAGGGGTTGACACCTGACATTGGATTAATAACTTTAAACCCTCCAGGTACATAATGCAGGAAATGACATCCCTCGCCAAATGGACATCCAGAAGTACGGCACATCAAAATGGACATCTGATGTCACCCTTAGAGCTACTTCCTGATGCTTCTCCGGCTTAAAGGTATTGATGATTGTTAGGTCCCTTTCCAAAAAGTTAATCCCGATCACAGCTGCATCACATAAATTAAAGTTAACAAATTTAGTTTTCGCACTTATATATGTAATAATCCCAAAACTTAAATGCAGTTTAAAGATAAAGATACTTAGTGTTGCTGATGTGACGGTGGTATAGCCATCTACAAAGTTTTTTTACCTAGTGATTATGGTGGAGTTCATCCTTTCTCCAACGAACATGATGTTAGCCTTCTGTCTTGGAATCACGATATTCTCATAATAGATACCCGTTTTGATCTGAATGACATACCTACCTGTCCTTTGATTGGTAGCATCTAAAATTGCAGCGGTGATGTCTGTGTAATTTCATGGTCTAATCGCCAACATAGCTATTACTTGTGTGAATGTTGTCTGATTGTTGATAAAAAATTTGAATGCAGAAGTACTGGTATGCACCGTATGCTAAAAATCTTTTTTGTTTTAAAAAATTGGTCTCTAATATAGTAAATATTATCAATATCAGTTGAAAAAAGCAAGAGAAGGTTTGTATTTTTTAACTCGAAGGTAAAGTGAACCCTGCCATCATACCTTCGACTATGATCATGCCTTTGATGCCCCTTTCTTCATAAGTACGGTATATATATTCAGGTTCGATAAAATATCTCGTCTAAATATGCAATGAAAGGACGTACAAAAAACGGAAAAAAAGTTGCAGAGTTTGTAAAGGGTTGAGGACATAAGGCCAGTTACTAAAACTAAATCTGTGTTTCAAATAGGCATGACTTTTAAAAGTATGATAAGTGACCCGATCTACTTACACGGGAATAGTGACTAGTCACACGTCGGCATATACACAATCGTGATGACTTAATTTACTTTACCGTACTCAGAACCTGAAGAAAAAAGTTGATCCTTATCAGTCACTACAAAGAAAGTAAGTATCGTACATAAAATGTGAGGAGCTTGCGTATGACTAAATGTTCTCCTTTAAACCCCAAAGTGATGCCCGCCCGTATGATTTCATGAGCCATATGGGGTCCAATTTCAATTTTATATTAGGATATTATATTGGCCTTTTTAACCCACTCACCTATTTGATTATTTTCATTTTTAGCTAGAAAATGGAGATAATGCAATTTTTAAGGAACAATTTGGGAAACTGTTGGTCCACCTGTGACATTTACCTTTGTTGGCCTTCCTACATTCATAACATGAGATCCATAGTAACTCATCTTTGTAGGTACATTGGTTCCTGTTAATTAGCCAAAATATTATTCTTATACTCTTATATTATGCAAACAATTAAAACTTTATTAATTAATATTTACAATACCTCTTGTTGGCACCCTCACATCTTTTTGTCGGTTTATGATGTACGACATTCTTTCTGATTCTACCATTGACACTTCTTTCATATACGTAATATAGGAATTCATAAGTATTAAACATCTTTCAAAAATAGCAGCTGCATTCCCAAAGATGAAGTCAACAGTTCCATGGATTGCACACTCGCGATATAGCTGACTGAGAGAGTGAGTGTAAAGTGTATCCTGATGGGAAATGAACTGACAGTGATAGAATGCATCATCTGATGTCACCCTTAGAGCTACTTCCTGATGCTTCTCCGGCTTAAAGGTATTGATGATTGTTAGGTCCCTTTCCAAAAAGTTAATCCCGATCACAACTGCATCAAATAATTTAAAGTTAACAAATTTAGTTCCCGCACTTATATATTTAATAATCCCAAAATTTAATTGTAATTTAAAGATAAAGATACTTAGTGTTGCTGATGTGAAGGTGGTATAGCCATCTACAAAGTTTTTTGACCTAGTGATTATGGTGGAGTTCATCCTTTCTACAACGAACATGAGGTTAGCCTTCTGTCTTGGAATCACGATATTCTCATAATAGATACCCGTTTTGATTTGAATGACATACCTACCCGTCCTTTGATTGGTAGCATCTAAAATTGCAGCGGTGATGTCTCTGTAATTTCATGGTCTGATCGCCAACATAGCTATTACTTGTGTGAATGTTGTCTGATTGTTAATAACAAATTTAAATGCAGAAGTACAGGTATGCACCGTATGCTAAAAATCTTTTTTGTTTGGTCTCTAATATAGTAAATATTATCAATATCAGTTGAAAAAAGCAAGAGAAGGTTTGAATTTTCTTAACTCGAAGGTAAAGTGAACCCTGCCATCATACCTTCGACTATGATCATGCCTTCGATGCCCCTTTCTTCATAAGTATGGTACATGAAATGTGAGGAGCTCGCTTATGGTACCCTTTCTGCATAAATTTTGTTCTCGCCGGATCAGGAAGCTGTTGTAAGTCGATATTTTCTTCTTCAGAAGCTTGCATACAGCAACCATTTTCATATCGTCAATAGTAATCATTGACTGTCAGGTATTATGATGGAAAGATAATTTTATAACATAATTAAAATAAATTAAAAAATACTATACTCTAACTTGGAACATGCATGTGGGTTGCGTATAACTATTCGTTGTTGTAAATCAATTACAGACCAAAGAGCCGCCATCATAAATCCAATACACCATCCACATTAGAGACGCACAAATGCAATAGAAAAAATTTCTACATGCTCTTTAAACCTAGTACTAATTGCTTATTAGAAAAACCAAACATCATTGATTTTAGTAACCTCACTTATGTAATTAATTGGTAATTTTTATTTTTTATGGAAGACCCACAAAACCCACATCCAGGGGACTTTGTGCATACCTTACAACTGACCCTACCATTGTAGTGGACGGAGATGAACATGTTGAAGGTTGTGCCGCTGAACCACCTAATAGAAGGGACTGATATACATGAAACATAAATGCAAACTTCCGTTAGAACCTTATCAAGTCTTGCATATCATTAATCTTTCTAACTGCAACAGGATCCTAATAATTATGTTAAGTAGACTAACTTGATAACTCAAACTACTTGCACAGTTTCTAGTTTGCATCAGCCGACTTCAAACCGTACCGGCGAATATAAGTCCCCTGCATCGATACTGAGCATCAAACATCTTAGCTTCAGGGTTGACATAAAATCCACCTTTCAACCTTGCTTCACGCTTTATCTGAATCAACTTCGGTCGCTGCATTTCCAACACACATCATAAATCAATGCAACCAATGTAGCAATAGGCTGCAAAACATAACGCACACCTGATCCTCATACTCGTTGGTGTATTGCTTAGCCCTGTTAAAAACTCTTCTTGTTAGCCGCATTCTTCTTCTTCAAAAACTCTTCTTGCTTCTTCACCAAATCCCATTCGTCGCTTCTTTTTTGATTCTTCAATACGGACTTAGGGACCAATTTTCTAGCTTTGGCACCTTCGACCATTTTTTTGCACCATATCCTGAGAATAATCATTGCTTGTGAAAAACTTGGTTGAAAAAAGGGAAAAAAAATCAAATAAATAAGAAAAACAAAAGGACATCAGGTACCTTGTTAAGTCACGTTACGACCATCACTTCAGGTCTAAGTTTTTGCTGAGTTGTGATTAGTATACATCTTTTCTTGCAATAAAGAATAAAATTGCAAGATCATTGGTGATACCCAAAGAGTGTCTCAAGCTATCTTTATCATTACATGTTTTAGATTAAATAAGTAAAAAGTTTCATTAGTTAATTAATATATTGCATACATAAATAGACATACATACCCTCCCGCAAAAACAACGATCCTTTTTTGCATATGTGACTCTAGGCTACTCAGCAAACTACAATGAGCATACGAAATCGCCTATGATAACATCAAATCACCGCCTATTCTTACATCCGAGTAACAATAATAAACATGATCATTATACATACATCATACAAAGAGTCACAAACTACGTGTCACTAAATAATGAATTGAAGAATCTAACCATAAATAATGGCATTCATGATTTTTCGAAGATCTCTAGTAGCCTTAATCAAAGGAAAAAGAAATCTTTCACCCATTCCACATACGCCCACGACATTCTGCGGATGAGACTGTAACAAAAATAAAAGATCAATCATAAGTAACTTAACAACAACAAAATGAAACCCTGCAAATATATACGTGCAATAAAAGAAAAAGAAATTACATTTAATTTTTTTGACAGAACAGAGTTTAATAGCATCAGTTTGTTTTTTAAATTTAAAAACAACATGATAACAGACAGCGTGACTCCTTCTCACCATGACCCGAAACATCAAACAAACACCCCTTGATAAACCTTGTGTATCTGGTTTGAGCGACACTTGTTGTCCCGGGAACATAAGAACAACAGGTTGGTTGATCACCACGAATAACACCCGCCAATCCTGCGAATTATCATTGCTTGTGAAATACTTGGTTGAAAAAAGGAACAAAAAAATCAAATAAATAAGAAAAATGAACAGGTACCTTGTGAAGTCACGTTACGACCATCACTTTCAGGTCTAAGTTTTTGCTGAGGATGATAACAATTTAGGGTTTTAAATCATATTTGAACTTTTGTTATATAAAATCATAATAAAAAGTTTTAACTAAGGATTTGAAAAGAATATATATACCGAATGATCTTGTCCATTTGAATCACTGAGGTAAGCCATTGTTAAAACCCTAAAAAGGTTTTGGAAGAAAGAGAGATCTATTACGTAAGTATAAATGACAGGCGTGTTTAGGTTTTTTTGTTCTTTTTAATTTAACAAATTTAACCCTAAAATATTAGTTAAAGTTAAAGTTTATAGATTTGGACTTGAAAGATATAAACCAAAAGATGTGTTGGTCTAGTGGTTATTATGTTTGTCAACATTGCCTAGAACAAAGGTTTGAATCCTATACACTTCATTTTTACACTAATTTAATCCGAATTCTAATAGATAATTGCTTAGGTGGACATAATGTGATGACATGGCTTTAAATCACAATTACATGGCATTGAGGTGGCATTATGTGGTATTATCTACGTGTAACGCCTCTTGTTATATATAATGTAGATATATATAAAGAACAAACGGAAACATAAAAACGAACAATAAGATAAAATCTTATACAACTTTTGAAGAGACTTCATGTTGTCTCATTTTAACATTTAATCATCAACCAAAAACAAAACGAAATGAACATTTGAACTTATATTCATCTGAAAACGATTACTGAAATTTGGTATAACGAACCAGGTTGCGTGCCGGAGACGTTTATCAACTTTATTTGATTTTGTTTTCCATGCAGATTGCTAAGGTGAGTCATAGCCCCTCTTTTCTTATTTTGAACTCTTTTGGGGGAGATACATGCTCATTTTATTTACAAATCTTACTTGCTTTACTTGATTTATGAAACATTATTGGAACTTACTACTTTACTTTACTCAAACATTATTGAAATTTATTACATGTTAAACACAAGTAACTTAATGAACGTTATCATGATTTTATTGCATAAGTTAGCTATTGCCATTTAAAAAGACCTCCCATCATGGACCATTAATCACTTTCGGGTGAGCGCGAATATTGTGAATAGATCTATTGGGTTTGACAAGCCCCTTTGTGTTACAGTAACGTGACCCAAGGCATTTTATTTGAAAACGTTTAATAAAGAGATTTGGCGATCTCCTACTCGGGGGCAAGGTTACCTACATTTAATTATAGGGTAATTTAACATCATTAGCTCATAACTATTGATGATCCACGTGTTAACGTTTTGCGTGTCATGAGACTTAGTGCAATAATCATATTTACCCATAATTGTATTCGTTGCAATTATTTTCTTAAAGCTTGTGTTTAACTGATTTGCTTACGAACATAACGGATTCACTTATCTTTTGACTACTGAAATGAACTGTTTTTTACTTACGAACTCTATGAATTCACTCAACCTTTGTGTTGACCTTTTAGCATGTTTTATCTCAGGTATATATATAGAAGCATGATTTGGCACGGAGTGGTTGTGGACTTTCTTATAAAAAGAGTGTCCATTTTTGTTATCATTCAACAAATAACGTACCTTATTTAATGTATTTTGGAACTTTTCGCTGGGACCTGAATAATGTAACTCTGATATAAATAAATGAATGATAACAATTTTATTTAAAAACGTCTCTTTTCGAGTCGTTTTCTATTTTCATGACTGTGATGCTTGAAGTAACCCCCCAACTTATATTCCAATGCGATTATCAAAAACGGGGGTGTTACAGAGTGGTATCAGAGCTCATGATTATAGAGAACCAAATGTTTTCAATCATTGGACTATAACCGCGCTTTCAAAAATGAATGAATTTACACCATACCATCCTACGCCCTCCGTGCCTGCATATCACAGTACTCAGAGCCTTATTTATTATGATTATTTAACACTAATAATTCACATACATGATAGTTATTTGATTATTTCACTTTTAAATTACAAAATTACTTACAATCACTATTTGCGGGTTACTACAGTATCATGTCCCCCGAAACACCTGAACATAACGAAACAACCTTCCGTACTACTTGTACATCACCTACCCACTCACTTAGGAAAACTACATTCAATGAAAATTTAATTGGTTGCCCAACAACATTTGAAGTTGGACAAAATTCACACCAAGAAACAATTCAGAAAGATGTTGAATCAAACCCCCTGCAACCTGACACTCCAGATTCCCCAATACCAAATATCCCAGACGCCATATCTACACCCAATTCCCCTGATCCTAATTTGAATCCTCAAGATCCTATATGGACTCTCCTTTATCAACACGCCAGCACTCTAGACAATCACACTGGACAGTTGGAAGGGTTACAACCATTACGTTTCGAATGGTACGACCGTAACTTTGACACTCTGTTTAGAAGAGCTGATGCCGAGAGAAGAGCAGTGTTCGACTTGGGAGTAAATGTTGACAAGATGAAGAATACGTACAACCATAAATTTAGAAGCTTAGATTATAGGATCCGCTGTTCGAGAAAAGAAAACAGTCAAATACGTGGTAGAGTGGAAGACATTGAAAGAACCCTATGGATGGCCAGGGAGATGGCAATAAGCCAGGGTCAGAAGATTTTCACCTTAGAAGCCATGTTGGACAGTCAAATAAAGATGTACCAGGAATTTCAGGAACATTTCTTGGAAATGGAAATTTCACAACTACAACTTGAGAATGAAGTTAAGCATTTACGTCAAGGGCGTGGTTGATCTTAAATTCATGTGTATCAATGTTGTGTCTACTAGACCAAATGGTATTTGGTTAAGTATTCCCTGTAATTTCCAATAAACCTGAAACCTTCAGAATTTGTAATCAATCAATAAATCTATAACAACCTCCTTTTGTTATATATTTTTGTTGAGAATAAATTTTTTCTATTACGTCTTACAAAAATGATATGCATATATGTAATGACTTTCCATGACCTCATGTAAAATCCTACCATTTGTTTACTATTTTTAATAGACAAATGGCTTCATATAAATCAAACCATACCTAGAACACAATAAGTATCACCTACCTTCTCCTCCCGAACCTAGTCAACCTACCAACTTATAGCACAGTAAGTAACAGAAAACTAGGACCAAACCCTTATGTTAGAGACAGAAAACCCTTAACCTACTACATGCAGTATTAATAAAAGACCTTGTATTAATTGTTTTTGCAAAAACAATCAATCAAGCTATTAATATCATGTTATTTTCATCCAGGCCTACCATGACATTACCTAAGATTATTGTGATTCCATATACCTACCATAACTAGGCTATAACCATAGAATTTCCTAAGATAAAATTCAGAAGAAAACTTGATGAATGAAGAGAAAGTTGATGAATTTCAAGTGAATTAGTTAATTCCTTAGCAATTTTATACCAAGAGTTAATCATTTATCTACGATATTAACTAGACATATCGTGATTTATTGATTCTCAATTGGACATAACTTCGCATTATGACCATTCATTGGGAATGATATGTAATTTCCTTATTATTCTAACATGGTCATAACGGGAATTCTAAAATTCATGTTTCTTGTAATATTAACAGAAGAAAGTCAGCATGAAAAATACAAATACCCTACCAATAATAACCACGTCAATGACTCCTGAAGTTATCCAAAAGTTGGTAATCAACCTCCTATCAGCAGTACTCGGAGTGACTACAACAACTCATTTAGGAAGCTATAATATGGCAACAGAAGAAAAGAAGATGGCTGTGTCTTGTACCCCTAAAAGTTTTACGGGTTGTAGACCAGTTCATAATAAAGACCCAGAAGGAATGACTAAACCTAATAACCAAAAGCGAAAACACAATGAGAGAAAAACCATCATCCCCACCTACTACCAATACACAAATAACCTCGCCTGCCATCACAAGCATCTTCAAGATCGTAGCAACTACCATCGCCAACAAATTTGTAGGCAGGAAGTTGGTAGAAACTACATCGCCACGCCTGCTAACAAACCTGGTTATCTTGGAAAACAACCTCTATCTCAACGATGTAAGTTGCATCACACTGGAGATTGTTCTGTTAAGTGTGGGAGATGCCTAGGAATAGGTCACCCGACAAGCATCTGCAAAGCCAAAAAGGAAAGACCATCAGTAGTAATGTGCCACGGATGTGGTGGAAAAGGACATTAGAAAAATCAGTGCCCAAACTACAATCCCAATTGGAAATCCAAGACTAGTATAGAAGAATGAAAACACATTAAGATCTCAACAAAGTCTAAGGATGACACCTATGTTTAAGCAAAAGATAAATACTTGTAGTAGATAAATAAATCGAGGTTTAGAACTCCCTAAGTTGTATTTCCTTTCAAATCTCACCTTAGTTACGATGGATGTAATCTAAGTGTAATAAATTACCTTTCTACCGGATGAAATCTCTATCTTGTAATATTTCTGTAATAATCCGAATCTGCGTTTAGCTTCAATATCTATTCTATTCCTCCTCACCCTGTTCATAATTAGTACCTAGCAAGACACTAGTATGCCATTAGGAAACTTGATGAATATTATTTCTGATGAAACAATAGACTATCATTAGCCTGTAAGAATCCTTAGACAAACCCTAAGATTTATTTCGAAGATATCCCATTAGTATCCCAGGAAATCCCTAAACCATCATTGTAGTGTGGACTAAAATCTTCCTATTCTCTTGAAAAATAATTATGATGTTATTTTCCAAAAAATAACGCGTTGTACACCATCTAAAACTTTTTGAAAGAGAATAAATACCACAGTGACTGAGCCAAACATCACATCATTTGATCCTCAATTATACATAGCCTGATCAACTATGTAAAATTTAGGAAGAATCATGTAATAAATTGGACAGTTATCTTTTCAGATTTTCTAATAACAATTTTCATTCAAAAGCAAAATATTGAAAACAAAACAAATTGTTTATAAACTATCATTTTGATTTAATACAATAGAAGTCTACATCTACTACCCATTACCTCTAAGATAGGAATTGACAAAGAATTATGGATAGAAAAACCCTAAGATCTCATAAAGACTTATAGCAAACCCAAATAATTTTATTAGAAACCTCGGAAGTTAATACATAGCGAGATAACTAGCATCAGAAGTACTAGTATTATAATAACTCCAAGGTAGGGTAGAGAATCACTAAAGGGTTGACCCGCCATAACAACAAAGACTCCCATCAACACCACGATAGCAAGAGTAATCACTGGATGAATCATTTTGATGACCCTGTGTAATAGATACCAACGAAACATTAGGCACGAGACTAAACCTAGACCTTAAGCACAAAAACAAATAAGTTTTATTAAGGATTATATAGAAATAGCAAAAGACCATTACCCCTATAATTTGTCAACACCGATAGCAAGAAGCCCGAATGGCATAAGAGCCGCAACAACATAAACCATGAACTCGTAATCTTCCTTAGGAACATACGTCAAATAGATAAATCCGAGAACGACATGAACGATTGCTAAGATTGTATATAAGTGCGGCATTTTGAGGTTTTTATGAAACGATTTAGTGATGAAAGAATGAGGATTAAAAATGAGGTATTTATAGGAGAAAACTAGCCGTTTAGGACTGTTTCAAAACACTGTTTCTAACCGTTGCAAATTACTATTCATAGGAGTTAAGAATCTGACCGTTGCACAGTACTATTCACAGCCTTTAGATTTATTAGGTGGTAAAACATTCAAATTTAGCTTATTTAGTAGGAATAAAACTGACCAAATTACGTTCCCTTAAGTATCGAATGGAAATTCCTAGACGACTCTTTTAGGTTCAGGATATAAATAAGGACTAGCAGTGAAACAATATTATTGGATTTATAGGACCTAAGAATAAGATAATATTATAGATAATATTATTTTTAAACTTGAGGCATTTTAAGCATATCAAACACTCATCCCAAATCAAATTGTTGTACGATTTTCCCTTCTCACATTCACTTATCTGAATAGATTAGAAATCTAAACCTAACTATCTCTATACTTCACTTTTCCCAACATCTCAACCAACACAGACTGAATCTCGGGACGAGATTCCCTCAACGGGGGGATACTGTAACCACTCGTAAAATTTCACATTTAAATAAACCACTTTACAGAATAATTATCCTTTTTCTACGTATAAATTATTTTATTTTATTTTATTTATCTATCTGATTGTAACTACTATCTCATGTGACGTAACTCACATCCTCGATAAACGTGCTCCCACGCAGACCAACCTAACGTACTTAATGTTTATTTTATATAAACATTTTCATATGAACATTACAATATACCATTTACCATTTTACGATAATTCGTTAACGAACGTACAAACAAAACATTCCTTATCTATTTAGAGTTTCCATGAAACCCTAAATTCATCATAACATCAAACATGAATAACTAAAACACAAAAGTACAACTCACTTGGACCAATGTACAAGTTACTAAAACACAAAAACCCTAATTCCGTTTTAACTCCCGATGAAACCCTAATTTCATAAAACTATGATTTCATGTACTAATTTCACAAATCTTAATTTATTTATATGAAATTCTTATAAATTATGAGTGTACAAGTTATTTAAAGTCAAGGTACAAGTCATTTATGCATAAAAACTAAATATTGATAAAAACCTTATTAAAACCCTAAATATATTTATTTTAAAGCACAATTTACAAGTCTTTCATACACAAGCCTTAAAAATAAATTTTTCTAAACTCACTAAATATTAGTACAAGTCTCTAAACCTAGTGTACAAGTGCCTAATGCACAAAAACCAAAAATCTCATTTATAAACATTTAAACCTAATAAACTTAGCATATAAATTATATAAATTAACCAAACATTTAAAAACATGTTTTCTATATTTTTAAACCCTTAGTACAACTCTATTAAGCCCATGGTACAACCCTCTTAAGCACAACCCATTTTCCTATTCATTTCCTATACAATTCGACTTACATATTAAATAGAAAACCCTAAATTATATCTCCTAAACAACAAACCCTTAAACCTAAACCTTAAACTAACTAAGTACTCCCCCTAAACCCTAATTACAATTACCTATAACCAAGTTACTACTCTACAAAGCCCAATCGAACCCCATTTCTAAAACGTAGTTCGAATTCAACAAGTACCCAGCTAAACCAATTCATCTTCCATTCCTAAATATAACCTACACCATATGTTTCCCCCTCCTAAGTCCCTCCTACTTTAATTAATATAAGTAGTTAACTTGTGTGGATTTTATGCAAACACATCACCCCTCCCCTCCATGACTCCACGCCACACTCCTCTCCATCAACTCCCTCCAATCCCACATTAACATGTCCCCTCCTACCTTCACATGTCCCCTCCTACACAAAAACTACCTTGAAAACCCTAACTCACCCTCTCTATATAAATCGAACACACACTTGTCCATATTTCTCACACAAGTCGACATACACAAAAATCAGCCTATACCTATCTGATCACTGATCCAAAAGACTAGAAGGAAGCCAAGGAAAAATAATAGGAAGCCTTGAAGAGAACCCTAGTACTCATACGCAAAAGAAATTAATCCAAAAACCCTAATCGAACCAAAAGCCAAGTAAGTGAATCCAACTCTTTTCATTCAATTTATATACATTAGATATCTCTAAAAACATCATTTAGTAACCTTTAATACAAAGCATAATCAAAAACTATAATTTTTCTTTTCCTTTTTCCTTCCTGTTCGAACCAGAACTAAATATGCCATATGTATTTAAATTTTTGTAAAACAAATCAAGAATTTATAAAATATGTTAAAGATGGATTAAACATGATCAAGATCATGTGAGTATATAATAAAAACTAGTTATAACATTCAAAAGCCAAAAACCCAATCGGTTTTTCCTTTCTGGTCCTTATCGAGAAAACAGTCCAACTCGCTAACTTTGGACATATTTTTCGTCCACCAAATGATCTTCATAAAATCTGAAACTTGGCAGACCTAAAGACCACCTGGCTAACTAATATTAGGAAAAAGAACGATGAAATATGGTTGACATATCACAGAGATATCGAAACCCAAAAATCTGTCCTTATCGCTAAATCTAGAAACTAAAATTGTTAGATTATTCTTTTTTGTTTTTAATGACCATCGACCCAACTTTGAACCTAGTTTTCAACCTCTAAACGATCTCTAGAAATTCTGGATTTTTGCCACGATTTAGGACACATAGCTAACTAATTTTAGGAGAAAGAAATACTTAAAAAGGTTGGACGAATAAAAAGTTATCGAGTCTCAAAATTTACTCTATCGCTAGAGCAAAGAACTAAACCTTTTTAATTTTCCAGTTTTATTAAAATTTTGTTCCACTCGACTGACTTTAGGAATTTATTTCAGCCATTAAACGACTTTCAAAAATTGTGAAACTTGGCCTATTCGAAGATCACCCAGCTAGCTATACATAGAAAAAGAAAGCTCGCAAAAAGATTTATTTTACACAAAGATATTCGAGTCCAAAACTCTTCCTTCGTCACTAATATTATACGCAACTTTTTAAATATTTACGAGCTAATAAGCTCAAATAATAAGCCGTAAGCATTAAATAAGCTACTTATAAACTAAGGACCATGCGTGTAATAACTAAAATACTTTGAGGGTTATTTTTGCCTAAACTTTAACTAGTTTTTATAACTTGAATTTAAATTGATGTCAACATTCAACTCAGGGGTACAAAGTGTTAGTTTTGAAACTAGAGGGTAGAAATTGTCATTTTCCGAAAGCTCAAGGGTATAAACTGTCAATATATGAAAACTTTAGGGGCAAAAACATAACAATATATAATATTTAACATTATTAGTAAACGTAATACGTTTATTTCAATAACGAATGAACAAGAGATATATCTAACGAACAATATATATATATATATATATATATATATATATATATATATATATAATATATATATATATATATATATATATATATATATATATATATATATATATATATATATATATATAATAACGAACGAACGGAAACATAAAAACGAACAATAAGATAAAATCTTATCCAACTTTTGAAGAGACTTCATGTTGTCTCATTTTAACATTTAATCATCAACCAGAAACAAAACGAAACGAACATTTGAACTTATATTCATCTGAAAACCATTACTGAAATTTGGCATAACGAACCAGGTTGCGTGCCGGAGACGTTTATCAACTTTATTTGATTTTGTTTTCCATCCAGATTGTTAAGGTGAGTCATAGCCCCTCTTTTCTTATTTTGAACTCTTTTGGGGGAGATACATGCTCATTTTATTTACAAATCTTACTTGCTTTACTTAATTTATGAAACATTATTGGAACTTACTACTTTACTTTACTCAAACATTATTGAAATTTATTCATGTTAAACACAAGTAACTTAACGAACGTTACCATGATTTTATTGCATAAGTTAGCTGTTGCCATTTAAAAAGACCTCCCATCATGGACAATTAATCACTTTCGGTGAGCACGAATATTGTGAATAGATCTATTGGGTTTGACAAGACCCTTTGTGTTACAGTAACGTGACCCAAGGCATTTTATTTGAAACGTTTAATAAAGAGATTTGTGATCTCCTACTCCGGGGCAAGGTTACTGGTTTCAACAATTTAGATCCAATAGGAATTACACAAGAAATATGTAAAACCCCGGTTCGTTGTCCCGGTGAAGGATGAATGGAATATGTGATTTCGGGATCGTGTAACATGCAGTGAATAGTGAAAGAGTGGGATTTTGTGGTTTTTTTAACTAAAGCGATGAAATACAATCTAAAAACAATTAATAAGGCAAGGGAAATATTAATCTAAGGCTAATGTAGCTAAAAACGCAAAAGAAATCCTAAAAACGCGTATTAACCGGGAAATCCCGAACCTAAACGTCAAAATAGTGAAATTCTAATCCTAGAAATGTCAAATTAATTTTCATAAGTCCTAATTAGTAAAATAAAATTTTAGAAAAAAGAATTATATTTTTTTGATTTTTATTTAATTTTCTATGAATTAAAAACTATTTTAAAGAGATTAAATGATTAAAAATACTTAAAGTAATAAGAAAAATCCAAAAATTTTAAGGAAAGTCCTAAAAGTGCTACTGAGTCTAAGAAAAATAAAAGCAATAAGCTAGCTTGTCTAGATAAGCTGGAAATAAGCTAATTATGGCTGATAAGCTAAAGGGGAAAAGAGGCTTAAAAGAATAAATGAGGGGATGAATGACAGAGAAATCCCAAGGGTGCTAGTGGTGAGGGGGGGTGTGTGGTGAGCTGGGTGGCCAGGGTTTGAATCCTAGCCTTGGTATTTTTTTCTTTTTATTTTATTTTTTTGCTTTTCTTGTAAAACCCTAATATGCACTTTAATATAAGCTATTTTTAAAACTACAACTTTTTTTGAAAACTATAAATAAGCTGAGTTTCAGCTTATCTAATTGACACAATAGGTTTTTAAGAAAGAAGCAAATTGAAAATTTTGAAAAGAAGGCAAATAAGCTAAAATAAGCTAAGGGAATCTGAATTAAGCTAATAAGGACAAAGTCTAATCTAAAGGATCTAGAAATCTCAGAATAAGCAAAACCTAAAAGCTAATAAGCAATAATAAAACCTCAAAAAGCAATAAGCTCAACTGATGCAGGCCCAGAAATGTGGTCCAGAGGTGTTTTTAAGCAAGCAAAAAGCTGACAATAAGCTGTTCTAAAAATTTGGAAAAATATGAAATAAGAGGGTGAGCCACCAAATATGATCTGTACCAAATCTTAGCTTAAAAGGATTTCTAATGAGGAAATTAAAAATCAAAGAGATAGGCTGAATAGGTCATGTTGATGTGCAGACTCTTATGACTTTCTGATGCAGAAGTGTAACTTTTTTGGGCTAAACTTCTCCAAATCTCAATGAAACTATACCAGCTTTTAAATTATTACTTTAATCACTAAGTTGCACCTAAAAATACCAAAAAACAGGACTGAAAAGCTTAAGCTTATACTGAGCTTAATAAGAGCAGTTGTGACTCTATCTTTTTACTTATCCACATAAATCATCAAAAGGAATCAAAACAACTTTAAACCTATTAACAATAGCTTATCTAGCCTCAAATAAGCCTAATCAAAGATCACCAAATGGTCAATGAACAGTAGCCACTAAATATCCCACAGAATAAGCTTGTGCCAAACACCACTTTAGAAACTGTTTTTGAAATTTTATGAAGAAACTTGATCAATTAAGCCATGATATCACTTATTTAACCAACACTAACTTATAATAAGCTGATTTAAGCATAAATTAACTGATGCAAACAACTAATCACTAGATTAACCACAAAATCCAAGTATGACAGTTTTGAAGCAGTTTTGAACAAATATGATGAAACAAGCTATCAAATGACTTATACCACTCAATTAAGCTAAAATATGATGAATATAAGCTAAAATGAACAACAAAAAAGCTCAGAACATAGATCTACACCATTTAACTAGATTATGCAATTTTAAGCTAAAAATCAAAGGATTAAACTCACTTTTGGCCTTAGCTTAACAAAGGCTCCCAATTAAGGGCAGCTACAAGCTCCAGCTTATTCAGAAAATAAGCTGGTTAAGTCCACCTTGCCCCTCTATTGCAGGCAACTTCCATAAGCTTTCCACAATTATGCAAAGGTATTTGAACTTTGTGTTTTGAATGATTTAGTATCTAAACAACTCACTAATAACTATGTGACCGGATCTAAACACACACGTTGTGTTGGGGATACTTTGAGTATATACTTGATAGCACGCGGAATTTACTACCAAGTATCTAGAAGATGTTTTGTGTTTGGTGATTGATTGAATAAAACAATAAGAACAAATAAGAACACAAACAATATCAACCAAAATCACTTCAATATATATATCGAACGATTACAATATGAACGTGAAGCTCTTAATAATTCGTATGAAGGGATATATTAAAACCCTACCTAAGGATCTCTTTTTATAATGCAAAGAGTCCTATACAAGTAAAACATCTAACCGTATCACAAAACCTAAATAAGATATATACCATATCTTTTCTATATTTATCCATGCACGATCTGTCTTTATCATATAAGCAGTACGAACTTCAATGTATCAGCAGTACCAACTGCTGATGTATACTTCAATAAATCTTCAACTGTACTAACTTTCAATGAACCGTACCAACTCTTGGTTTAATTCCCAACACTATGGATGTTAAAATGAGTGTAAGTTGCTGATAGACAAGCTTATTGAAGCTAGTTTAAGTAATTGAGAACATGTTTTTGTATTTTTTTTATTTGATTTTCTTATTTTTTTTGTGTTTTTGAGAATAGTTGAACAAATAGGATAAGTAAAAGTTTAAACAAGCTAAAATGGTTTAATAAAAGCTGATGAAACAGTAAACAAGCTTAAACAACAACTATTAAGTAAACTGTGAGAATTAAAATAGACAAAGGAATACGAATCATAAAAGAAGTAAACTAGATTTTATTAATTAAAACTTGAAAGTTACAATATGGAAGCTGAAAATTACAAATTACCTAAGCTAGAAAACTAATTTGGCAGAGATTCGACACTAAAAATTACACTAATTAAGACTCTAAAAACTAACTCCAGCTTGTGAGGAGGAGGGGGTATTTATAGCCAGCTCTGAAGCTTCTAGGGTTTCCCTTGGATCAATCGCAGCCCTTAATTCTTCAATTCGTCATCCAATCCATCTACAGCCCTTGGATCATTTCTATGAGGTGCCCCAACCAATGAAATCGTCCCTTTCTGCCACGGTGGCATTCTATAGATATCATACCCCATGTGTCAGACGTGTCAGAAGGAGTTTCTAGAACCATTGGTGTACGGGTAATTTTGGGGAATATCAGGGTAAGTTGGGGAGGATGATCCACAGTAGAAATAGGCGCGTATTTTTATTTTTATTGTTTAATGAAATCTTGACCGGGTACTAGTAGTTTTGACTTCGGGTTAAGTGGGAAATTGGGTCTAGTTTGGGATACGGGTTAAGTTAAAACGGGAGTGGGCTGCTAGTGGGCTAGGTGTGACGTTGGGCTAAGGAAAGGGATTGGGTTATTTATTTATTTTGGCCGGATTTGGTATTTTGGTTTAGGATTTAATTTGGAAATGGATTTAACTTTTAGGGACTAATTCTGCCAAATACTGAAAGTTACACCAAGGACTGATTTTGACAATCTGAAATAATTCACGGGCTTTTCTTCAAATATATTTTTCTTTGACGAATTCTTCCCCAGCTTCGGCTTTAAATGCTCTTCCCAAATCCCGTGCTCGTGTTTGCCGGTTTCTCTTGATTTTTGTCCATTTTTCTAGATATCCGTACCTGCATATAAACAAACACAAAAACAAATATTCTTTGGCATTTCGGTTAGTTTTTGGTCGTTTAGGTCTTAATTTGGTCAAGAAAAGGTATGTGTTTAAGCACATACCAAAATCCTCCAGACTAAGATATTGCTGTGTCCTCACGCAATGTTATAAAAACACGTTTTTGTAACAAAAAATTTCCAATCTCTTTTTACTACCTTTGAAAAGAAGCAAAATTTTCAAAAGAGATTAAGAAATCTAATGTTTTAAAAACTCCCCATTTTTCCTTTTTATTCTATTTTTATATTTTCAAATGACGGGATGTTGACAATCATTATCTAACAACAACTTTTAGGGTCAACGAGTAGGAAACACGACTCATAAAGAAGTGACCATACGGATAAAATTCGTCATCCTTGATTTTTCACGAGTCCCCAAACTAAGCTTAAAAACGAAATCATTGTTATTTACAAGTTAGATTGCCAACACTACTCATGGAAGTTAATTATGTAGAACTCTTTGTCCCAAAATTCCTATTTTCCTCTTTTTTTTTTGGTGAGACAAGAATTTCTTCATATTCTCGTTTCAATAATTTTTAGTCCGATAAAAGCACTTTAGTTTAGACGATAAGTAGTTTCAATTCCTTCCCTTGAGAATTGTTGCAAATAAAAATGAGGTCCACATCAAGGTGATTTAAATTGGGGCTTATTATTGTTTCTATCTTCTTTTTTTATTTTTATTTTATTTTATTTTATTTTTTTTTAAAAACTTTTTATGGAAGTTGTGTACCATAAACTATGGAGCTTCACGAGGAAGTTCCAAGATCTTAAACCTTCCGGAATAAAGGATCCAAGGGCCGTTACAATGGAGAGTTCCAAGACCTTAACGCCTTTCAGAATTAAGGGTCTAAGGGCCGGTGTAAGAGGGAAGCCAAGACCTAAATACCTTCTAGAAATAAGAATCCAAGGACCGATCTCGAATCCGCAGCTTATAGCTCATAAATTTAAGTTTTATTTATTTATATTTATTTTTGGTGCCAATATTCAAAATCCCGTGTATCATAAACTATGCGGAACTTTACGGAGAATTCCAAGACTCTAGACATTCTTGAAATGAGGATCCAAGGTCGTTAGATCAAGACCTCACATATTCCTGAATTAGAGATCCAAGGGCCGCTTTATGAACCGTCGCTTATGTCACACGACACTTGGAGTAACCTTGATGTGTACCCAACTCTTACAAGCAAGGATTCTTTTAAGAAGGAATAAAAACTAATTATCGCCAAAACCAAAACACTTTTAATTAGATTATTATTATTATAGGGTGAAACAAGCTGATGGGAACAAAAAAACCACAATTAGCTTCGATGAGCTCTAAAGAGAACCAACTACTCCACGTTTAGCAATCTAACTTATAAACAACTCTATCATTACTCGTTCTTCGCAAATTTAAAATCTTAAATAATAAGATCCGCGAATGCTTAGCCGAATGGTTAAGGAGACAAGCTAGGGCTCAACACGCCCGATCAAGTCAAAATTTTATTCCTACTCTCACCAGCGGAAAGTCAACAAAATGTCAAAATTTATTATATTTTTGCAAAAAAAAAAATTTTTAATTTTCTCATTTTTTTGGATTTTTTCATTTTTTGGAGGAAAAACGGGGTTGCATGAGTAAACGGCAAAAAATGCAAGGCACAAATCAAATCGAAAGATTACCCCCCCCAGACTAAAACGAGACATTGTCCTCAATGTCTTAAAGGTACGGGTTCTCCTACATAAATCTAAGGCCGTTTATTAATTATGCCAAAGATAGATGTAAAACGATAAGATTAAGGATATCGGATAAGCAACGAATGATGAAACTCGAGTGGAGAGAAGCAAACCACGAGCACGATAGTCTTCATTATTCGGGCAAATCCTGGACACATCACAGAAAACCACGAAACACAAGATATGGAAGAGGTGCCCCTCCTCACTTTTATTAAGAAAATAGAAAGAAGATAGATGGATAAGCATGGGGTGCCTCCCACGAAGCGCTTGTTTTTGTTAACCGAGTCACGTAGCTTGACTCGATCCCCGAATTCATTTGTCCATGGGGAAAGTTTGGAGATCCGGGACAACCATGGATGGTATGTCCCCTCCAAAATAGTGCTTCAACCTATGACCGTTCACCTTGAAGTTTGGACCGTCGTTTTGAGCTAACTCGACGGTTCCATATGGAAAAACTTGAGTGATGGTGAACGGCCCAGACCAGCGGGTTTTGAGTTTGCCCGAGAAAATATTTAATCGAGAATTGAAGAGGACTCGATCACCAACATTAAAGATGCGGTTTTTAATCTTAGAGTCATGAATCCTCTTCGTTTTCTCTTTGTAGATCAAAGAGTTCTCGTAGGCTTGATCCCGAAGCTCATTTAATTCATTCAATTGAAGCTTCCGGTGATCACCCGCGGTCTTGAGATCAAAGTTGGCATGTTTCAAGGCCCAGTATGCCTTATGCTCGAGCTCGATGGGCAGATGGCAAGCCTTTCCGTAAACCAGCTTGTATGGAGTACACCCGATGGGTGTCTTGTAAGCGGTTCGGAAAGCCCATAATGCATCATCCAATTTGTCTGCCCACGAGGCTCGGTTTTCACCAACGGTTCTTTCAAGGATACGTTTCAATCCAAAATTCAAAACCTCGACTTGACCGCTCGTTTGCGGGTGATACGCGGTAGAAAGTCGGTGGGTAACACCATACTTGAGCATAACTTTAGCAAATTGATCATTGCAAAAGTGGGTACCGCGATCACTGATTATAGCACGAGGAGTTCCGAATCGGGAGAAGAGATTTTTTAAGAACTTAACAACAACTCGGGCGTCATTAGTGGGGAGCGCTTTTGCTTCAACCCATTTAGACAAGTAGTCGACGGCCACGAGGATATATTTGTTCCCTCGTGAAGACGGGAATGGCCCCATAAAATCGATGCCCCACACGTCAAAAATCTCGCAGACTTGAATTGCATTTTGAGGCATTTCGTTTTGTTGAGAGATTTTTCCTTGACGTTGGCAAGAGTCACAAGACTTTACCAAGTCGTGGGCATCGCAATAGATAGTCGGCCAATAAAACCCAGAATCAAAGACTTTTTTAGCGGTGTAGTTGGCACCATGATGTCCCCCCGTGGGTCCATTATGGCAAGCCGTGAGGATGTAAACGGCTTCTTGGCCATGCACACACCATCTAATCACTTGATCGGCACATATTCTGAATAAATAGGGGTCGTCCCAGAAATAATGTTTAACATCTTTGCTAAATTTCTTTTTCTGCTGGGATGACATCCCTTTTACTACAAAATTCCTCGCATGGTAATTTGCATAGTCGGCCAACCATGGGGTACTCGGATCATTCTTTAAAGATACCATCCCAAGTGTCTCGAGAGGAAATGTTTCGGTTATTTCCTTTTTCTCGAGAACACTTTGATGGGGATTTTCAAGTCTAGATAAGTGATCAGCGGCCAGATTCTCTGCTCTTTTTTTATCACGAATGATAATATCAAATTCCTGGAGCAGAAGAATCCACCGAAGTAATCTCGGCTTAGCATCTTGCTTCGCTAAGAGATATTTGAGAGCAGAATGGTCCGTATACACTATGCTTTTGGATAAGACAAGATATGGTCTAAATTTCTCAAAAGTGTAGACAACGACCAACAACTCTTTCTCAGTAGTAGTATAGTGAGTTTGAGCATCGGTCATTGTCTTGCTAGCATAGTGTATCGGCTGAAAGTACTTTGATTTGCGTTGCCCCAGGACTGCACCAATAGCATAATCACTTGCATCACACATGAGCTCAAAGGGAAAGTCCCAATCGGGGGAAACTAATATTGGTGCTTCAGTCAATTTATTTTTAAGAACCTCGAATGCTTCGATGCATTCGGGAGAGAAGAAGAACGGAGCATCTTTTTCAAGAAGATGGGTCAGAGGCCAGGCGATTTTAGAGAAGTCTTGAATAAATCGTCTGTAGAAACCGGCATGGCCATGGAAACTTCGGATTCCTTTAACGGTAGTGGGATGAGCTAGTTTTGCGATCACATCGACTTTGGCTTTATCTACCTCAATCCTGGCATTTGAAATTTTATGGCCGAGGACAATGCCCTCTTTAACCATAAAATGGCACTTCTCCCAATTTAGCACAAGATTGGTGTCTTTGCACCTTTGTAACATTTTTTCTAAATGGGAGAGGCACGAGGAGAAAGAATTTCCATAGACGGAGAAATCATCCATAAAGACCTCCATTGTCTTCTCGATCATATCGTGAAATATGGCCATCATGCACCGCTGGAACGTGCCTGGAGCATTGCATAAGCCAAAAGGCATACGTCGGTAGGCAAACGTTCCATAAGGACACGTGAAGGTGGTCTTTTCCTGATCTTGGGGATCAATTGGTATTTGAAAATACCCAGAAAAGCCATCAAGAAAACAATAGAACTCATTTCCCGCCAATCGCTCAAGCATTTGGTCCATAAACGGTAGCGGGAAATGGCCTTTACGGGAAATTTCTTTGAGTTTTCTATAATCGATACACACTCTCCATCCGGTGACAAGACGTGTGGGGATTAACTCATTCTCTTCATTTGTTACAACGGTCATTCCACCCTTTTTGGGTACACAGTGGACCGGGCTAACCCATGAGCTATCCGAAATCGGATAAATCATCCCAGCGTCAAGGAGTTTAATAACTTCCTTTTTGATGACATCATGGATTTTTGGGTTAACCCGTCTCTGTTGCTGGACAGCGGGTTTGAAATTTTCTTCAAGTAAGATTTTGTGAGTACAGAACCGAGGGTCTATGCCCTTTATGTCGGAGATCTGCCAAGCGATGGCACTCTTATGCTTTTTAAGCACGTCTAAGAGTTGGGTCTTCTCCTCATCTTTTAGGTCTTTAGAAATGATGACGGGAAATTTGTCGGTTTCTTCTAAGAAAGCATATTCAAGATGAGGAGGTAAATCCTTGAGCTCGAGCTCCGGAGGATTCTCAGTAGACGGCTTTACTTCTTTGATTTCTTCCGGAGGGAGAGAAGGTGATGGATCATCATTTAGTAACTTCTCAAGGAGGAGAATGTCTCCCTCCGGGTCAAAGTCTGAATCATCAATTTCCGGTGAAACTGATTCATTCTTAAGACAAGCCTCGATCTCTTCCAAAATGAAATCACTTCCCTCAAACGGAGTGAGGGAAGGGGAAGAGTCGGAAAGAATGGGTTGAGAAGAAGGAGTGGGATTGCCACTCGAGGATTTATCGGAAAATCCAAGAACTTCTTGAGAATACTCCTCCGAGGCAACATCAATCACATCGATTCGATTTACCGAGACAGAATCGTGATTGGAGGAGTATTTGAAAGTTCGATCTAGGTTAAAAGTCACGGCCTCATTATCTACCCTCAATGTAATTTCTTCACCATAAACATCAATCAAAGCTCGCCCGGTCCTCAGAAATGATCTTCCGAGAATTAGAGGAACCCGGGGGTCAGCATCGAAATCAACAACCACAAAATCGGCGGGGAAATGGAACTTCCCCACCTTGACAAAGACATCCTCGGCTATTCCAAGTGGACGGGTTATGGTCCGGTCCGCAAGCTCGAGGGTCATGCAAGTGGGGGTAAGTTCGGGCAGAGAAAGTTTTTGCCAAACGGATAGCGGCATTAAGTTGATGCTTGCACCAAGATCGGCCAAGGCGTAGCATTCAACCATCCCCGGGAAATCACATGGAATGAGGAATTTTCCGGGGTCTCCAAGCTTTTCCGGAAACTTTTTTAGGAGAACCGCTGAGCAGTTTTCATTCAGAGGAGTTTTTACCAGTTCAAATAATTTTTCTTTGTTGCTCATTAAACTCTTGATGGTAGAAGCAAACTTAGGCATCAAAAGTAAAGCATCCGCGAAGCTTATATCAAAATGCAAATCTTGAAAGATTTGAAAGAATTTCTCCATTTGATTTGAAGCTTTTTCGCGGAGCTTTTGATCATTTAATCTTGATGGATAAGGAAGTTTGGCTTTTACGGGAGCTTTTTCGGGCTCAAGCACATCCTTAGGTTTTGACGGTTGGACAACCGAGGTTGGACGTCTTTGGTTCTTCCGTTATTAGTAGGAAGTTCCGTGTCCTTTGTCGCCTCGGTCTCATGGTCGACTACCTTGGGAGGTAGAGAAGAAGAGGTAGTCGGAGCCGTGGTTCCATCATATGATACACCACTCCTAGTAGTGATCGCTTTAACATCGCCCCTCGGGTTAGCGATCGTATTGCTTGGAAGAGTTCCCGAGCCCGAGGGTCGATCATTTAAAGACTTTTTGATTTCTGAGATCTGATTAACCAACAACCTATTTGTTTCTTCCTGGGCTTTGTTAAAACTTTGTTGATTCTGATTTTGAAGAATTAGTTGTTTTAACAACTCATCCGAGGGCGATTGATTTTGCACAAATCCTTGATTTTGATTATTGTTAAAATTCGGCCCTCGGTTGTTTTGATTAAAACCCTGATTGTTATTTTGAAAATTTCCCTGATTAAAATTTCCTTGGTTTTGAAAATTTCCTTGATTCTGATTTTGAAAATTCCCTTGATTCGGGCCTCGATTATAATTCCCCTGATTTTGATAATTTTGCCCTTGATTGTAATTCCCCGGGTTTTGATTACCATGATTCACCCGATTTTGATTTTGATTATTTCTATTTTGCACATTTTGATTCTGATTTGAATTGAAATCGGGTGGTCCGAGATAGTTGTTAGAACGATAGCTGAGAAGATTGCGGTCTCCTTGAGGTTGGTAACCGTTACCTCCCTGATTATAGGATCCCGAAGCAGCATAAACGCTCTCTTGAGTGAAGCCACCGGTGGCTGGACACTCGAAATACGGGTGTGGACCACCGCACGTTTCACAATTTTGATTTACAGCATTGATGGGCTGAGAAGGTCTTTCTATGATGAGAAGACCAATTTTTTTGGTAAGAGAAGCAATAGCCTCATCGGTTTTGCTATTGGAACTTGAGATGTGAGCTTTAAGGGCAGCAATAGAATCATCAGAGTTACTACTAGCATTTGGAATTTTGTTTCTAGAAACTCTCACTTTAGCCTTATTTTCAATAATGGTTAAAGCTTCTTGAGTGTTTCTTGTCAAGAAATTTCCACCCGCAGCAGAATTGAGTGAATCTTGTTCATTTTGATTCAACCCATTATAGAAAGTATCAATTTGGTGCAAGGGTGAAAATCCGTGATGAGGACACTTCTTTAACAATTCTTTGAATCTATCCCAAGCCTCGCTGAACGATTCATTGAAAGCTTGTTGAAATTGAGTGATTTGATTTCTTAGATTCGTTGTTTTTGAAGGTGGATAGAAGTGATTCACAAACTTGGAGACTAGATCGTTCCAAGTGTGAATCGAATTCGGAGGTTCCTTTTCCAGCCAAGTCCGGGCTGCCCCTTCGAGGGAAAAAGGAAACAAAATCAATTTAATCACATCATGAGGAACTTGGTTCACTCTTAGAGTTTCGGTGATTTTTGTGAATCTCCGGATATGGGAATGAGGATCGTCATTCTCAAATCCGTGGAAAGAAATTCCCGTGACAAGATTAAGTAACCCGATCTTGATTTCCAATTGATTTGCAAGAATAGCGGGTACCACGATAGCATCACCAACCCCATCGACCGGTGCTTGGAGTAATTCCTCCATTGGTCGGAGATCGGGAGCTTGCATTTGATTTTGATTACCACCCATCGGCGGGGGCATCATGTTTTGATCGTTGTTGTTCATTTCCTCGGTTGGAAATTCAACACGGTGATTATGACGGATAATTCTCTCGGGATTTGAAAGAGGTGAAAGAAGATCGTGAGAAGAAGAACGGATGTTCATACACCAAAAAGAAATAAAAATTTAAAAAGAAAAACAAAATTTGAAAATGAGAAGAGTGGCGGAAGAGAAGAATGGATCTCTTTTCGGCCTGCAATTTAATGTCAAGACCTCCTTAAACCCCTTTTATAGGTTGTAGTCGAAAAATAATCCGAACACAATTGATTTCTCGATTGTTTTGTTGTTTTTTAATTTTTTTGGTATCGTAAACACATTAGGAAAAGTGTTAGTGATTTTTTTAATTTTTTTGGATTTTATATTTTTGAAAATATTTAAGAAGAAAAACGATAACTTCCCGGGAGAAGGGTCTTCAAAACACGATTCGAAAAACAGAAATCAAAAATTCACTTCAACCTCCCCGGCAGCGGCGCCAAAAATTTGTTTCAACAATTTAGATCCAAAAGGAATTACACAAGAAATATGTAAAACCCCGGTTTGTTGTCCCGATGAAGGATGAATGGAATATGTGATTTTGGGATCGTGAAACGTGCAGTAAATAATGAAAGAGTGGGATTTTGTGGTTTTTTAAACTAAAGCGATGAAATATAATCTAAAAAAATTAATAAGGCAAGGGAAATGTTAATCTAAGGCTAATGTAGCTGAAAACGCAAAAGAAATCCTAAAAACGCGTATGTAGGGTATTCACAATGCATGAATCACTATCTTGAGGCTTGTTTGGATCGAATGAAGGAGTTTTTAGAGAGAGAAATGGGAGCCTTTAGTGAGAGAAAGTAACTAGTGTAATATTAGATTGAAAAGGTCCAACCCTTCCCATGTGTGGGAAGGGGTATATATACTACTACATATTACGTCCCTAGTGGACTGTGGAGCGAGCTGACAGAGGGGAAAGCCCCGACCCATTCCACAAATATAGATACTACTAATACTAATACTAATAATACTAAGCTACTGATAATATTACAGATAATCCTACGAGCTATGATGATCTAATAAGTACTCGGGGTGACCGAGTCTTCTGCTGAATATTCATATTCCTAACAATCTCCCCCTAAGGGAGGTCACCCCAGAAGTAATGTTCTGAAATTCAGCACTTCTTCCTTGGATCTTGACATCATAGCTCGTACTCATTGAATCTTCAATGTCATAGATTGCTGTGCAAACATCAGTGATCTGAAGATGACTTCTCTTTTGTCTTGGATGAACTTTGAATAATCTTGAACGTATCATCCCACTTGAGTCTCCAAGTCATCTTTCTATAGTACTACTCCATGTGATGAAATATACTTAGAGCCGACATGCTCACACGATATGGGTTCATGATCTTCAGTATCAGAGTTAGCAGAAGCTGTGTATAAGGTCTTTTAGGGTGATCATGACTTCTTTGATGATGATGTGGTGTGAACATGTGGAGATGGATTGGCATCTTTTCTGCAACCAGCTACATCAGCAACCAGCTACAGCTTTCCACAGCTACAATCGCCAGAAGTTCCTGCATACGACAGTTAGCAATAAATCGACCGGTACTTACAAGTTTGGACTTCGAGACAGTCAACAGCATATTGTGAAAACTCTCTCTTATCCTTACCAAGACCGTTCCTAATCGAAAACCCACAGAGGGCTTTTTAAGATTTTACCGTAGTAAATCAACGATTAGGTGAGTCGCTGGAGATCACTCCACGACTGTAGACCGGTTGAAACCGCCGCGACCACTAAGCGTAATCCTGAAGGAATTACCTAAGTGACCTGCTTTCAGGGCTGCTTGATATTGACCCTGGCAGGAATTTCCATTCAATCATTGAGAATTACATAAGTAAATTCTCTCATAAATGTTCTGGCAGATTGCTAAGATCTGCGTAGGACTCATGAGATTACAACTGGCGTCCTTACTGTTGAACAACCAGTGTAGAAATGATTCGTGTCCCTATGAGATCTTATTATGTATCTCGTGGCTCTAGACTCAATTGTGCGTTTTGATTTGGTGATCGGAGGCTGGAGAGGACTGCCACCTTTTCAATATCATCTAACTCGGAGTGAGAGAGATGATAGGAATGTATTGAACTCCGTGACAATTGAAACAAGAATCCTTTGAGGGACCTTGAGTGGCTAGGGAGGGTTGTGCAGCGTATCACTGGGTCCATGATACTTTGTCTTCAATGCCAGCAATCAACTAAGTGATTCTGACAGCATATGTATTGACCCGGTTTCTGCCTAAGTTGTAAGGAGGGCTATTTCTTTTCACCCTTTATCTTTACAATTCTTTTTCATTCTTCAACCCCTTCAGTGCTTACCGAGACTTCCTTACTAGTACCTTGTTGGGTTTGTTCCAGTACTAGCTCCATCTCAGTCGGCACTTTTCCCTCATTCACTTTTCTCCTTTTTAATCATACCTAAGGACTTCTACACTAACTAGTGGATTGTCCCTGGGTAGATCCCTCCGGCTCTGGCAGGATCGTGGGAACTTGAGCCTAACCTAACCACCCTTATAACTCCATGCATTAATTAAAATGGTCGGTCTTTGGTGTACTTCCACGATTGCCATAAACCAAATCTTTGAAAAATCTCTCAAAGTGTTCATGATTTTGAAACACATTTTTGCAAACACTTGAGAGTTTTATAATTTTCAAATGCTCCCCCTCAACATGTGCTCGGTTTATTGTTTTATAAATTTGCACATGTTAGGTAGAGCTCGCACTTTTTGAATTGATCCACTTTCAGTGAACATGACCGATTCGAGACACGCTTACATCACTGGTTAGACCAGCTTGAAATTATTACCCGTCCTGGTCAAGTCCATAGAAAGTTTCTCGAAACGGTACACTCTACTCAGATACATCTTTTTCGAGACACGCTTACATCACTGGTTAGACCAGCTTGAAATTATTACCCGGCCAAGACGTATCCTTTCGATTGATGACAATTCAAGTTTCGTCAATTCTTTTGTTAATTCTGAGTCACAGCCACATGCGATGCCATAATCCATTGTTTTGTAAAATCATTTGCTCCCCCTCAATATATGCATTGATATAAGAAAGATTTTCGTACATATGGAGGAGCTTGCTTTTATGTCCAAAACATTTTGCTCCCCCTCAATATGTGCCTTGATATACAAAACGGTTTAGCACATACGGGAGAGCATACATTAACTTCCAAATCATCACATTTTCATCATGTTTCATATTTAAATCACATTCTCTCCCCCGATCAAAAATTTCAAACCCTTTGAGATTTGTGATCCCAATTGATTTAAATAAGTTAGTAAATGTGGGAGAAAATGTGTCCGATTAAATATATATGTTGATGATGGAACATACTAAGCTCCCCCTTAAACTAAGAGGGAGATTCACTGCTCATTATACACATATTACACATAGAGTATTACAAGATTAGAGGAAATTACATTGTAGAAATTACAAGTGCCTAATAAACGAGTAATATTACTACAAAGACCACTTATGAAGCGAGTCAGCTCATGTCGTTCTTTCCATCAGTCTGTAATCTCCTTCACGAACTCTTCCCCCAACGAAGCTTTCCAAGCTGCGAAAGATCCTTCTTGTTTTCAGTCTACGCTCTATGGCTTTCATAAACTCTTTGCTCCTTTGTACATCCAGATCAGTCCAGAACTGAGTCTTCAATTGTGGGTTGTGGGGATTTAGCTTGAAGTCTTTAATTCTGAAATCCAGTGCTTCATCGATCATCCTCAGGGTACCATCGCTGAATTTATGAATCTCACTGAATTGCATCATCATAGGAGTCCCATGCTGGTCAGTGAACTTGACAGCTCTTGGAGATTCGATTACTTTAAAGTCGTGAATGTACTCGAGACCCGCACGTTCCCAATATGGCTTAGTGAGATTGAGTTTGGTCTGATAGCTCTCTATCCCTAGTTGAAAATCACTCACTCTTTGCCTGATAACAAGACCCCGGATCCATAAGTTAACAGCAGCAGCGAGCGCCTTCTTGTCGCGAGGTGGAAGATGATTCAGGTGCCCTTGAAGATTCAGAAGAAAGAGATCCTCGAAGTCACTCGGAGATAAATATTTGAAGTCACTTTCAGAAATGATATACTCCTTTTGATCAGCACGACGAAGCACTATCCTTTTAAGATACTCATACCCATACATTGGGTGAATATCAATTTTGATGACACTTAAGATTCTTAGATGTGAGCGTATACCCCGACGACTTCCCTCTCCTGCGTGCCTTTCTATGTAAAAGCGTTTCTTGTGGAACCACCAATGTGTGACCCCATAAGATGCAGTAAGATCAAACTTGTATTCTTCATCTGACCAGACTTGATCTGGCACCATTTGTTCTAGCCCAATGTCAGGGTAGTAAGCCGCCTTCATCTTGGAAATGGATAATGCCTGACGATCACCATTATTCCCAAACCGGAGATAATTCAGATCGTTGTTAAAGAAGAGATCTGCTTGAATGTTCTTCTGACCTGGTGGACCATCAAAGGGAAGAGGTTGGTTGATGTCGTAGGAACGGATCCGGTCATCAACTTGATCAGTAAATAGTCTATGACATTCTTCCATTTGATATTGGAGATGAATCACATCAGGATGAAACACTTTGACGATTTCATATGCAGGACCTTCCAAATCTTGGGGAGTGAGAGTTGTGATTCCTTTCTTCTTACAGAACCAACTAATGAATGCCCCCATGTCTTTTGTTTTCGCCAGCAGTGAGTTCTCTGGAGGTGGGTTGTGTTGTGATGCAATGGTAGCTGCCCAATTGTTATCAGGAACACTTGTGACTGATGATGGAATAGACCAATCTGTTTCAGGAACTGGTTCTCGTTCTTCTTCAGGTACAGGTTTTACCCAAGATTCCCTGTCTTCCTTGGTGAAGCGTTTACTAGTGGGGTTAGAGTCATCCGATGTATCTGTGCGTAAAAATTCCAACCACCATTTTTGATTAGGATCAACTGTTGGGATATTGGTGTTTGCAGAGACATCTTCTTCATCAGTTTGAGTAGACAAATCATCTGCAACCGATTCCTCATTCATGACAAAATCCTCAGGAGCTAGCGAGAACGAGGGCTTATATCTTTCATCAACGGTGGTCCACGCATGCGAGCCTGTCTTTGAAACACCCTTAGATGTGCTTGGGCCAGAAGAAGTAGTGGTTTGATCTTTACCACCAGAAGATTCAGTTGGATGATGATGAGCTTGAGCTTGGGTGGATTCTGAAGCTCCTGACAACTTTGCTGCTCCAGATCCACCACTAGGTGGAGGGGGTGGAGGAGGATGAGGTGGAGAGCCAGGGGGTGTTCCGGGTTTATCTTGTCTCCTTTTCTTCTTCTTCCGTTGTTCTTCAAGCTCAGCCATAAGGAAATCCTGATTATCACGATGCATCGATTTTTCCAATGCTTCATAAAGCAGTTGATGATCTTCGTGACCTTGATACTGACCACATTCAAACATTCGGTCATATAGGATTGATTTCATATCAGCAGTAGGAAGATCTCTGAATCGTGTCTTCATAGGAGCTTCCATTGCCCATCTGACTGCTTCTTCCACCTGATCATTCACAGCTTGAGCCACCTTTTGTTCTATATTAAGCTTTTCCACATTAAGTAGTCTCTGCTCATAATTCTTCAACTTTAGTGACATGTCATCAATGAGCTTTGTAGCAGCAGTTAGTTTTGATGCTAAATTAGATGGAACTTCTTGAGGAATGGGTGTCGAAGGTGTTGCTTCCGGTGAGGGATCTACTATGATAGTTGCAATTGTGGACACTGGAGTTGTCATAGGTCTAATACCAGACATGTCTTGTTTAATTGGTACAGACACCATTGACTCCACTTCTTTATCATCATGTGGTACGTTCGTCTCTATGGTGTTGTCGTTGGCTTTATCCAAGAAGAATTGATCACCATAGTTGAAGTCGGTGTCAAGGTTCTTCAGAGACGATAGAGTGCCAGTAGACCCTGTTGGTTCATTTAGGTGAGATTGCTCATCCTCCTTCATTTTCAGATTCTCATGAACCCCCGGGTATGTCGAAGCCACAAATTCTTCATGGTGTATTTCTTGTGGAGGTTCTGTAGTGGTTGTTGTTTTCTGATCATGAATTTCCTTAATGATGTTTTCAGACTCAGCTTCTTTATGAAATATCTCATCTTGACTCTCACCTTGATCTTGTGGATCCTTAATTTCAGTATGTTTGACCTTCATCTCCTCCTTCTTTTCTTTAATAACATTACCAGACTCAGCTTCCTTATGAACTTCCTCTTCATGACTCTCACTTTGATCTTGTGAATCCTTTACTTCTGTATGTGTGATCTTCATCTCCACCTTCTTCTCTTTGTACACCTGTTCATCGCTTTCTGTATCACTGGAATCTTGGGCAACTTCTATGCTTGGTGATTCTTCTTGATGTCTTTCAGAGAGATCAAGTGCTCTAGATGATCCCTGATCACGTTTCCTGAGCTCAAATCGTGTTGTTGTCTTGGATGCCGGAGATGATATGGTAAGAAGAGTTTTAGCAGCTTGTTCCACTGTAGCTACTCCTTTACCTTTGCCCTCTACTTCAGGTAATGGTTTACTGCTCTCAGCAACAGGTTCTCTCAGGACAACTCCTTTCGTAGTACTCTTCGTTGATTCAGCGTGTTCTTTAGCACTCAGCTCCAGGGCTTGTTGTAGATCCGGATCTTCTTCATCTTTTAGACCTAGTTCAGGAATCACCATCTCTTCATCATCATCTTGACCTTTCTTCTTGATTCTCTTGGATTTCACCTTCTTGCTCGATGCCTTCCTTTTGATCTTCTTACTTTTCTTAGATCCCTCAACCTCTGTGGGTGCATCCTTTCCTTTCTTTGATTTCGATTTAGATTGGGTTTGTATGATGGATTTCTGGGTTTCTGGTTCAGGGGTTTCGGCTTCACTTCTTACCTTCTTCGAGAGAGACTTTTGATATCCCTCTACTTTGCTCAGATATTCCGTATAATAGGAAGCTTGACGAATGTTATCTGAAATAAGAGGCTCAGGAATAAGCTTTCCAAAGACTTCTTGTTTGACCCCTTTAGCAGCCCATTTGAGATTTCCCAGAACAAATTCTTCAGAGGACAAATGGAGAGGAGAATCAGTTCTAGGATGGAACTTGTGACGAGAGTAGAGATGATGGATTATCATTTTAGTGAATCTGATGCTAGGAATTAACATCTTCCTCACTGTCTTCCTGCTGGCCAGATTAGATTCCAGTTTTGCTTTGTCTTCTTGGAAGGTGTGAATGGAGTGAACGAATTCTTCCCAGATCCATTCAGCGAAATCTATGTTGGAACGTTTTATGATTCCCCATAGAATTTGAAGCACTGGAGCCCTAGGTCTTTCGTAAGCAGAAGTCTTCCCAGTAAGACATAAATTGAGAATGGTGGCGAATGTCCTCCATGGTTGATACATTTCACTGGTGACTACTGTTGACACCTTGAGGACGGTTGATGGATAACCCAGATCATTAACGAAGTGGACGAGAGCCTCGAATGTAGGAGGTTGGGTAAAGGGTTTATCAATGACAGCAGGTGATATTTGAAGAGCCTCTCTGATGGTGTCTGATGTCAGCTCGTACCATTGTTCATCTAACTGACAGTGATAATTACCAGTATCTTTGTTGAGTTCAATCGTATTCCAAAACTGTTGAATGTATATAGATGGAACAGTTGCACGTGCAGTGAATGCTCTGAAGAAGTTGGTCTCCTTTAAGATATCAACAGATATCTTGTAAATGGGATTGGGTTGAGGTCTTGTCTCATCGAGATAACAGTTGCTCCTTCCAATAGGGATCCATTTGTTCTTAGGAAGTATTTGTTCATCTGTACGGACAGGTGTTGGAGCTGCAGGGTTTGGTTCTGAGGAGGTAGTGATCCCTGTATCTGTCATTGTATCTACACACACATTCACAGGACGAAAGTATGTCTATGCAAGTTAGATGGGGAATCAATCCTTGAGGTTGACACAGAGACTATGTGTACATAACAAAAGACTACAGTATATCACGCAACACCCAATTGTGAGAGACCCAAAAGGCCGCAACCATCATTCACATTGTAAAGTATTAACTGCACAACTGTGTTTGTAAGCATGTAGACAAACGAATATACATGGCATGACATTACATACAAATTGCATCCATGACCAAGTAGACAAACAGCATCCATAATCATAGACAAGCCGCATTAATGATCAATCAGACAAACCGCATTCATGACAGATTAGACAAACCGCGTTAGTGATTGTTTGGACAAACCGCGTTAGTGATTAGTTAGTCAAACCGCGTTCGTGATTAGTTAGACAAACCGCGTTCGTGATTAATCTAACAAACCGCGTTCGTGGTGAAACCGACAAACCGCGTTCGTGGTGAAACCGACAAACCGCGTTCGTGACTAAACAGACAAACCGCGTCTGAGACTAATCAGACAAACCGCGTCTGAGACTAAACAGACAAACCGAGTCTGTGATGGATAGACAAACAGCATTCAAGAAAAATCACACAGATAGCACCGATGAACATATCATAAAGTAACCTACACCCTAGATCATGTAGAGAGTAATACTAACAGATTTCACATTATGCAAACACCTCATGACATGCTAATCACTTCACACATGAATCACATAATTCCATACCGAGATTAATCACAACACATTGCAAACTATCGACCTATGCTGGACAAACCGCATTGAAGAATATATCATCACTTAATCATCAAATCATTCAATACTATGCGAGTGTATGCACATACGACAACAACACACCAAGATCTTATATCAAACAACCCTATCACAGTCCACATTCACTCTAATTAAACCAACTATCATTCGACTTAATCGCATCTAACCATGAGAGAACTAACAATCGACTTAACAATTACTCAAATCAGTTTACTCATTTGATTAGTGATAAAAGAAACCCATTCTACCCTAGAGACTTATTAATCGAACACTGATTGAACAAATCCTAGACTCATGAGCGATTTTGACTTTTGGAGTCAAACATCGCTCGACTAATCTCACCAATCCAACACACAACTTGAATGATGAAGCAATCAGAGCATATAACACTTATCAATACATTCATAACTAAGAATCCCATCAATCAAAACAAAAAAAAAATATCAAACTCACCTAGGATCGAATGACAAGTCGAACGGATCAACCTAAAAAAAATAAGTAAGACATTAAGAATCTAGGAATAGAACTCGTAACGACCTACTGATATGAGTGAGGGTCGATCATTACCTAGGGAAATCTCGATGGATGGATAAAGATGGTGATCGTGGATTTGGTTAGAGAGAGAGAGAGAGGTTCGATCGATTAAATTGTGGAGGAGAGAGAGTGTTTGAGGGACAAACCGCGTTTGATAAGATTATTAAGTATCCTCCCCTAACTTTGAAGTTTACCTTATCGACACTTTTGGTCCCTGTAGTTGTTGGTCAGACAAACCGCATAGGCTACAAATTTTAACAACTTTCTTCTAATGACACATTTGACCCCTATCATTGTCGGTTTAGACAAACCGCATAGGTTACAATTCTAACCACCTACTCTTAACTCTCCTCTTTTAACTAAATGACACCTGTGGTCCCTGACTTTCCGGACAATGTGCCTTCTAACACACATAAGCATCCAAAACAGATATGACACACTAAATCCCTAAGGGCTTAATAATAGTCCAGTCAGATGCCATAGATTCAGAAATAACACAATGAATACTCATAGACACCTGTGGTCCCTGACTTTCCGGACAATGTGCCTTCTAACACACATAAGCATCCAAAACAGATATGACACACTAAATCCTAATAACACAATGAATACTCATAACTCTCCTCTTTTAACTAAATGACACCTGTGGTCCCTGACTTTCCGGACAATGTGCCTTCTAACACACATAAGCATCCAAAACAGATATGACACACTAAATCCCTAAGGACTTAATAATAGTCCAGTCAGATGCCATAGATTCAGAAATAACACAATGAATACTCATAGACGAGTCTAAATTGCTATTGTTCTCCCCCTCAATCAATGACTGAACTTCTGTAGAGAGATTTAGACATTGATTGAACAGCAATTTATCACTTGATGAGATCAACTGTGAAAGTCTTTAGGCCAACAAAAATCATCAGTACGAATGAACATGAATATGAAGTAATCCATGCGCAGGTGAACATCACCTTGTTGGAGGAACAGCCGTCCTTAAGGCGACGTACTTTCCCCAAAATGAAGCGCGGGTAGCTATCTAAAGTAATAGCAAGCCAAAGAGACATGATTTACTTATTAGGATTCTACTTCTGTTCGAGCTTCATTTAAAACCCCGTGTCATTATTGAATGACATTTCTAGGGTCGTAAATGTTATCGATATCCAGAAGACATGCCTCTCGCTGTCCAAGAACACATAATACTATATATATATACAAGAAACATGTATCTATCAAATAGGAGAAACTATATACACCAAGAAAAAGGATACTTGAGTTTTTCTTTGTAACATCTGTACGAGTTTTGAACTGAATTGTTCAAAAGTCATTGTCCCCGTACATTACCGGTGGGTTTTCCGAACCTCCTCTGTGGGAGTTGATGTCCCCTTTGGTAGCCACACCTTGAGTTTTTTCATGATGCATTCTGTGAGAGTAGCTGCACGCGGAAACCGTCTCCCTGCACTATCATATGGATTTTGTACGCATGGATATTGGTTAGTGACTATGGGGTCCTGTCTCTGTGATTTCTTGCAACCATTCTTAGAAGCATTATTCGTGTCAGTAGGTACCCATTGACGACCGACTTGCTTAAAGATTCTACCAGTTGGCAACCATCTTAGGCACGTTCTAAATATGCTCTGTTTCTGAGGCACCTTAGTGTTTTTACGAGAGAAAGTTTCTTGTTTTTCAGCACTAGATCTATTAGGCTTCCTAGGGTGCTTCATTGATTTTAGAGGCCTATGGTGATTGTTTGTCGAAGTAGAGGATGCAATGATATGAACATTAACTTCCTTTGTTATTGTCATGTGAGACTTATCCTGAAAGTGACTCTTCGCTAATGTTCTCTTATGTCTAGGTTGTGAAGTGACTGATTTTGGCAAACTCTTAGTCTCACCAACTTGGGGGGCACACCTTGGAGAAGGTGTTCCCAAGGCTGATGGTTTGACAGACTTAAGATTCGCCCTGTACTTGGCCGACTTCTTAAAGTCATTCTTACGAGAAGCTAATGACAAACTTTTCCTAAGGTTTTGTTCAGCCTGTAACTCAACAGTGGTTGAGTCATGTGAGGTTTTATCTTCATTGACCTTTTCTTGCAAATCACTTAGTTTGGTCCTTAACATGTTAATAGTCGCGTTCTTGGCCACCAGCTGATCTTTCAACTCATTTATCATGAAAAATTCCCGAATGTCAGGTAATTCTGGATTTTTTGATGGAAGGTTAATTTGGAACTTTTCTTTTAATTGTTGCATTGAAATTTCAAGATCAACACAATGTTTTTCCAGTTTTGAAAATCCTTTTAAAAGTTCATTGTAAACCTCTTTTTCAATCATATCATGTTTTTCAAAAAAATGTGATTTGAAAGAATCAGTCATAGGCAGAGAACTCGACGAATTAACATGTACAGGTTCATTAGAAACAATATTATCTAGATAAGACAGATGTACCACAGTAGACCGTGCTTGGTGATTTTCAGATTCTTGAGATTTCTTCTCACATCTTGAGAGGTCACTTCCTGTGCTAACACTATCATCCTTCTTGTCTGATTTTGTTCCATTCCTGCCCTGCTGACCTTTTCCCTCAATGAACTCATAGACATCCCTTATCCGCAGTAACAGTGTCGTTTTGTACATTTCTATTTCAGACCCAGTATATTTAGCGAAACACTCTTTAGTCACTTGACAGTCACAATAATAGTCCCCAGTGTATTGAGAGTTGATGAACATTTGGAATTGATTGTTGATCACATTGAGAGCGTCTTTGGATTTACCTTCAGAATATTCTTCCTTGACCAGCTCCTGTTCTAGTTGATCCAGATATAATGTCATCATGACTGTGAAATCGCTAATTTCCTGACCAAAGAGTGAAGCAAATGCCCGTCTGTACCCCATCACATATTCAGAGTTACTGAACAAAGCCTTAATGTGTGATAGAAGTGAACGGAAGCATGCTACTTGACTTTCCTTTGCATTAGCCAACTGCATATCCTCAAGGCATTCATTCATGTGTGACTGCGTGTGTGACACATCAGTTCCAGCAGAATCAGTATCATTTGTTTCTGTTAGAGATGTGTAATCATAGTTCCCATGATCCTTAGTATCATCGTACAGTTTGAGAACCTCCGATATGATGGAGTCTGAGTTAGTTGTCATAGTGAGTACACTATTATACTGATCTTGTGATTTAACCGAGAAATCGAATCTTTCGCGGGAATTTCTAAAATCACCAAGACACAAACCGCCTAGACAAACAGCGTAGACACAACCCGCGTATGTGCCTAAGAGACAAACCGAGTTCACACAGGAGACACAAACCACGTGTGCGCCAAAGAGACAAACCGAGTTCTCACCAAAGACACAAACCGCGTATACGCCAAATAGACAAACCGAGTTCACACCGGATATACAAACCGCGTATGTGCCAAGAGACAAACCGAGTTCACAATGGAGATACAAACCGAGTTCACACCAAAGATACAAACCGCGTTGACACAAACCGCGTGTGCGCCAAATAGACAAACCGAGTTCACACCGGATATACAAACCGCGTAGACACAAACCGCGTATACGCCTTAGGGACAAACCGAGTTCACACTGGAAGTACAAACCGCGTAGACACAAACCGCGTACGCACCGTAGAGACAAACCGCGTTGGCACAAACTTCCAAACCTGTCACTATCAATGCCGTTTGTCCTTTTGCCTAAACTAGTATAAAGACAAACCGCGTACCCGATGCTACACAAACCGCATTCAAGAACGACCAAACTAGACAAACCGCATTCAAGAACACTTCCACAAAAACCCACGAATTGCTCCAAAATCACCACACGGTTCTTGGATCTGTGAATCCAAACACCAAATACCACTCTAATACTAATCTTAATCAAGAAAGTACAAAGTAAAACAACTTCTAATCACTAAACAAAGTACAAAATGAGATTTATGCTACTAAACAAACAAAATAAAAAAAACTTAAAACTACAAATCGAACCAACAAGAAAACCTCAAGAACTACACAAATTCGTGAATACCAACTCTCATGGACCTAACCATGGCTCTTGATACCAATTGTAGGGTATTCACAATGCATGAATCACTATCTTGAGGCTTGTTTGGATCGAATGAAGGAGTTTTTAGAGAGAGAAATGGGAGCCTTTAGTGAGAGAAAGTAACTAGTGTAATATTAGATTGAAAAGGTCCAACCCTTCCCATGTGTGGGAAGGGGTATATATACTACTACATATTACGTCCCTAGTGGACTGTGGAGCGAGCTGACAGAGGGGAAAGCCCCGACCCACTCCACAAATATAGATACTACTAATACTAATACTAATAATACTAAGCTACTGATAATATTACAGATAATCCTACGAGCTATGATGATCTAATAAGTACTCGGGGTGACCGAGTCTTCTGCTGAATATTCATATTCCTAACAGCGTATTAACCGAGAAATCCCGAACCTAAACGTCAAAATAGTGAAACTCTAATCCTAGAAACGTCAAATTAATTTTCATAAGTCCTAATTAGTTAAATAAAATTTTAGAAAAAAGAATTATATTTTTTTGATTTTTATTTAATTTTCTATGAATTAAAAACTATTTTAAAGAGATTAAATGATTAAAAATACTTAAAGTAATAAGAAAAATCCGAAAATTTTAAGGAAAGTCCTAAAAGTGCTACTGAGTCTAAGAAAAATAAAGGCAATAAGCCAGCTTGTCCAGATAAGCTGGAAATTAGCTAATTATGGCTGATAAGCTAAAGGGGAAAAGAGGCTTAAAAGAATAAATGATGGGATGAATGACAGAAAAATCCCAAGGGTGCTAGTGGTGAGGGGTGTGTGTGGTGAGCTGGGTGCCAGGGTTTGAATCCCAGCCTTGGTATTTTTTTCTTTTTATTTTATTTTTTTGCTTTTCTTGTAAAACTCTAATAAGCACTTTAATATAAGCGATTTTTAAAACTACAATTTTTTCTGAAAACTATAAATAAGCTGAGTTTCAGCTTATCTAATTGACACAGTAGGTTTTTAAGAAAGAAGCAAATTGAAAATTTTGAATAGAAGGCAAATAAGCTATGGGAATCTGAATTAAGCTATTAAGGAAAAAGTCTAATCTAAAGGATCTAGAAATCTCATAATAAGCAAAACCTAAAAGCTAATAAGCAATAATAAAACCTCAGAAAGCAATAAGCTCAACTGATGCAGGCCCAGAAATGGGGTCCTGAGGTGTTTTTAAGCAAGCAAAAAGCTGACAATAAGCTGTTCTAAAATTTTGAAAAAATATGAAATAAGAGGGTGAGCCACCAAATATGATCTGTACCAAATCTTAGCTTATAAGAATTTCTAATGAGGAAATTAAAAATCAAAAAGATAGGCTGAATAGGACATGTTGATGTGCAGACTCTTATGACTTTCTGATGCAGCAGTGTAACTTTTTTGGGCTAAACTTCTCCAAATCTCAATGAAACTATACCAGCTTTTGAATTATTACTTTAATCACTAAGTTGCACCTAAAAATACCAAAAAACAGGACTGAAAAGCTTAAGCTTATACTGAGCTTAATAAGAGCAGTTGTGACTCTATCTTTTTACTTATCCATACAAATCATCAAAAGGAATCAAAACAACTTAAAACCTATTAACAACAGCTTATCTAGCCTCAAATAAGTTTAATCAAAGATCACCAAATGGTTAATGAACAGTAGCCACTAAATATCCCACAGAATAAGCTTGTGCCAAACACCACTTAAAAACTGTTTTTGAAATTTTATGAAGAAACTTGTTGAATTAAGCCATGATATCACTTATTTAACCAACACTAACTTATAATAAGCTGATTTAAGCACAAATTAACTGATGCAAACAACTAATCACTAGATTAACCACAAAATGCAAGTATGACAGTTTTGAAGCAGTTTTGAACAAATATGATGAAACAAGCCATCAAATGACTTATACCACTCAAATAAGCTAAAATATGATGAATATAAGCTAAAATGAACAACAAACAAGCTCAGAACATAGATCTACACAATTTAACTAGATTATGCAATTTTAAGCTAGAAATCAAAGGATTAAACTCACTCTTGGCCTTAGCTTAACAAAGGCTCCCAATTAAGGGAAGCTACAAGCTCCAGCTTATTCAGAGAATAAGCTGGTTAAGTCCACCTTGCCCCTCCATTACAGGCAACTTCCATAAGCTTTCCACAATTATGCAAAGGTATTTGAACTTTGTGTTTTGAATGATTTAGTATCTAAACAACTCACTAATAACTATGGAAGTTAAAATGAGTGTAAGCTGCTGATAAACAAGCTTATTGAAGCTAGTTTAAGTAATTGAGAACATGTTTTTGTATTTTTATTTGATTTTCTTATTTTTTTTTGTGTTTTTGAGAATAGATGAACAAATAGGATAAGTAAAAGTTTAAACAAGCTAAAATGGTTTAATAAAAGCTGATGAAACAGTAAACAAGCTTAAACAACAACTATTAAGTAAACTTTGAGAATTAAAAAAGACAAAGGAATACGAATCATAAAAGAAGTAAACTAGATTTTATTAATTAAAACTTGAAAGTTACAATATGAAAGCTGAAAATTACAAATTACTTAAGCTAGAAAACTAATTTGGCAGAGATTCGACACTAAAAATTACACTAATTTAGACTCTAAAAACTAACTCCAGCTTGTGAGGAGGAGGGGGTATTTATAGCCAGCTCTGAAGCTTCTAGGGTTTCCCTTGGATCAATCTCAGCCCTTAATTATTCAATTCGTCATCCAATCCATCTACAACCCTTGGATCATTTCTATGAGGTATCCCAACCAATGAAATCGTCCCTTTTTGCCACGGTGGCATTCTATAGATATCATACCCCATGTGTCAGACGTGTCAGAAGGAGTTTCTAGAACCATTGGTGTACGGGTAATTTTGGGGAACATCAGGGTAAGTTGGGGAGGATGATCCACAGTAGAAATAGGCGCGTATTTTTATTTTTATTGTTTAATGAAATCTTGACCGGGTACTAGTGGTTTTGACTTCGGGTTAAGTGGGAAATCCGGTCTAGTTTGGGATACGGGTTAAGTTAAAACGGGAGTGGGCTGCTAGTGGGCTAGGTGTGACGTTGGGCTAAGGAAAGGGATTGGGTTATTTATTTATTTTGGTCGGATTTGGTATTTTGGTTTAGGATTTAATTTGGAAATGGATTTAACTTTTAGGGACTAATTCTGCCAAATGCTGAAAGTTACACCAAGGACTGATTTTGACAATCTGAAATAATTCACGGGCTTTTCTTCAAATATATTTTTCTTTGACGAATTCTTCCCCAGCTTCGGCTTTAAATGCTCTTCCCAAATCCCGTGCTCGTGTTTGCCGGTTTCTCTTGATTTTTGTCCATTTTTCTAGATATCCGTACCTGCATATAAACAAACACAAAAACACAAATATCCTTGGCATTTCGGTTAGTTTTTGGTCGTTTAGGTCTTAATTTGGTCAAAAAAAAGGTACGTGTTTAAGCACATACCAAAATCCCCCAGACTAAGATATTGCTGTGTCCTCACGCAATGTTATAAAAACACGTTTTTGTAACAAAAAATTTCCAATCTCTTTTTACTACCTTTGAAAAGAAGCAAAATTTTCAAAAGAGATTAAGAAATCTAATGTTTTAAAAACTCCCCATTTTTCCTTTTTATTCTATTTTTATATTTTCAAATGACGGGATGTTGACAATCATTATCTAACAACAACTTTTAGGGTCAACGAGTAGGAAACACGACTCATAAAGAAGTGACCATACGGATAAAATTCGTCATCCTTGATTTTTCACGAGTCCCCAAACTAAGCTTAAAAACGAAATCATTGTTATTTACAAGTTAGATTGCCAACACTACTCATGGAAGTTAATTGTGTAGAACTCTTTGTCCCCAAATTCCTATTTTCCTCTATTTTTTTTTTGGTGAGACATGAATTTCTTCATATTCTCGTTTCAATAATTTTTAGTCCGATAAAAGCACTTTAGTTTAGACGCTAAGTAGTTTCAATTCCTTCCCTCGAGAATTGTTGCAAATAAAAATGAGGTCCACATCAAGGTGATTTAAAATGGGGCTTATTATTCTTTATCTTTTTTTTTTTTTTTTTAAACAAACTTTTTATTGAAGTTGTGTACCATAAACTATGGAGCTTCACGGGGAAGTTCCAAGATCTTAAACCTTCCGGAATAAAGGATCCAAGGGCCGTTACAACGGAGAGTTCCAAGACCTTAACACCTTTCAGAATTAAGGGTCCAAGGGCCGGTGTAAGAGGGAAGCCAAGACCTAAATACCTTATGGAAATAAGAATCCAAGGACCGATCTCGAATCCGCAGTTATAGCACATAAATTTAAGTTTTATTTATTTATATTTATTTTTGGTGCCAATATTCCAAATCCCGTGTATCATAAACTATGCGGAACTTTACGGAGAATTCCAAGACTTTAGACATTCCTGAAATGAGGATCCAAGGTTGTTAGATCAAGACCTCATACATTCCTGAATTAGAGATCCAATGGCCGCTTTATGAACTGTCGCTTATGTCACACGACACTTGGAGTAACCATGATGTGTACCCAACTCTTACACGCAAAGATTCTTTTAAGAAGGAATAAAAACTAATTATCGCCAAAACCTAAACACTTTTAATTGGATTATTATTATTATAGGGTGAAACAAGTTGATGGGAACAAAAAACCACAATTAGCTTCGATGAGCTCTAAAGAGAACCAACTACTCCACGTTTAGCAATCTAACTTATAAACAACTCTATCATTTCTCGTTCTTCGCAAATTTAAAATCTTAAATAATAAGACCCGCGAATGCTTAGCCGAATGGTTAAGGAGACAAGCTAGGGCTCAACACGCTCGATCAAGTCAAAATTTTATTCCTACTCTCACCAGCGGAAAGTCAACAAAATGTCAAAATTTATTATATTTTTTCAAAAAAAATTTTAAAATTTTCTCATTTTTTTGGATTTTTTCATTTTTTGGAGGAAAAACGGGGTTGCATTAGTAAACGGCAAAAAATGCAAGGCACAAATCAAATCGAAAGATTACCCCCCCCCCAGACTAAAACGAGACATTGTCCTCAATGTCTTAAAGGTACGGGTTCTCCTACATAAATCTAAGGCCGTTTATTAATTATGCCAAAGATAGATGTAAAACGATAAGATTAAGGATATCGGATAAGCAACGAATGATGAAACTCGAGTGGAGAGAAGCAAACCACGAGCACGAGAGTCTTCATTATTCGGGCAAATCCTAGACACATCACAGAAAACCACGAAACACAAGATATGGAAGAGGTGCCCCTCCTCACTTTTATTAAGAAAATAGAAAGTAGATGGATAAGCATGGGGTGCCTCCCACGAAGCACTTGTTTTTGTTAACCGAGTCATGTGGCTTGACTCGATCCCTGAATTCATTTGTCCATGGGGAAAGTTTGGAGATCCGGGACAACCATGGATGGTATGTCCCCTCCAAAATAGTGCTTCAACCTATGACCGTTCACCTTGAAGTTTGGACCATCGTTTTGAGCTAACTCGACGGTTCCATATGGAAAAACTTGAGTGATGGTGAACGGCCCAGACCAGCGGGTTTTGAGTTTGCCCGAGAAAATCTTTAATCGAGAATTGAAGAGGAGGACTTGATCACCAACATTAAAGATGCGGTTTTTAATCTTAGAGTCATGAATCCTCTTCGTTTTCTCTTTGTAGATCAAAGAATTCTCGTAGGCTTGATCCTAAAGCTCATTTAATTCATTCAATTGAAGCTTTCGGTGATCACCCGCGGTCTTGAGATCAAAGTTGGCATGTTTCAAGGCCCAGTATGCCTTATGCTCGAGCTCGATGGGCAGATGGCAAGCCTTTCCGTAAACCAGCTTGTATGGAGTACACCCGATGGGTGTCTTGTAAGCGGTTCCGAAAGACCATAATGCATAATCCAATTTGTATGCCCACGAGGCTCGGTTTTCACCAACGGTTCTTTCAAGGATATGTTTCAATCCATGATTCGAAACCTCGACTTGACCGCTCGTTTGCGGGTGATACACGGTAGAAAGTCGGTGGGTAACACCATACTTGAGCATAACTTTAGCAAATTGATCATTGCAAAATTGAGGTACCGCGATCACTGATTATAGCACGAGGAGTTCCGAATCGGGAGAAGAGATTTTTTAAGAACTTAACAACAACTCGGGCGTCATTAATGGGGAGCGCTTTTGCTTCAACCCATTTAGACAAGTAGTCGACGGCCACGAGGATATATTTGTTCCCTCGTGAAGACGGGAATGGCCCCATAAAATCGATGCCCCACACGTCAAAAATCTCGCAGACTTGAATTGCATTTTGAGGCATTTCGTCTTTTTGCGAGATTTTTCCTTGACGTTGGCAAGAGTCACAAGACTTTACCAAGTCGTGGGCATCGCGATAGATAGTTGGCCAATAAAACCCAGAATCAAAGACTTTTTTAGCGGTGTAGCGGGCACCATGATGTCCCCCCGTGGGTCCATTATGGCAAGCCATGAGGATGTCAACGGCTTCTTGGCCATACACACACCGTCTAATCACTTGATCGGCACATATTCTGAATAAATAGGGGTCGTCCCAGAAATAATGTTTAACATCCTTGAAAAATTACTTTTTCTGCTGGGACGACATCCCTTTTACCACAAAATTCCCCGCATGGTAATTTGCATAGTCGGCAAACCATGGGGTACTCGGATCATTCTTTAAAGATACCATCCCAAGTGTCTCGAGAGGAAATGTTTCGGTGATTTCCTTTTTCTCGAGAACACTTTGATGGGGATTTTCAAGTCTAGATAAGTGATCAGCGGCCAGATTCTCTGCTCCTTTTTTATCACGAATGATAATATCAAATTCCTGGAGCAGAAGAATCCACTGAAGTAATCTCGGCTTAGCATCTTGCTTCGCTAAGAGATATTTGAGAGCAGAATGGTCCGTATACACTATGCTTTTGGATAAGACAAGATATGGTCTAAATTTCTCAAAAGCGTAGACAACGGCCAACAACTCTTTCTCAGTAGTAGTATAGTGAGTTTGAGCGTCGGTCATTGTCTTGCTAGCATAGTGTATCGGCTGGAAGTACTTTGATTTGCGTTGCCCCAGGACTGCACCAATAGCATAATCACTTGCATCACACATGAGCTCAAAGGGCAAGTCCCAATCGGGGGCAACTAATATTGGTGCTTCAGTCAATTTCTTTTTAAGAACCTCGAATGTTTCGATGCATTCGGGAGAGAAGAAGAACGGAGCATCTTTTTCAAGAAGATGGGTCAGAGGCCGGGCGATTTTAGAGAAGTCTTGAATAAATCATCTGTAGAAACCGGCATGACCAAGGAAACTTCGGATTCCTTTAACGGTAGTGGGATGAGGTAGTTTTGCGATCACATCAAGTTTGGCTTTATCTACCTCAATCCCGGCATTTGAAATTTTATGGCCGAGGACAATGCCCTCTTTAACCATAAAATGGCACTTCTCCCAATTTAGCACAAGATTGGTGCCTTTGCACCTTTGCAGCATTTTGTCTAAATGGGAGAGGCACGAGGAGAAAGAATTTCCATAGACGGAGAAATCATCCATAAAGACCTCCATTGTCTTCTCGATCATATCGTGAAATATGGCCATCATGCACCGTTGGAACGTGCCTGGAGCATTGCATAAGCCAAAAGGCATGCGTCGGTAGGCAAACGTTCCATAAGGACACGTGAAGGTGGTCTTTTCCTAATCTTGGGGATCAATTGGTATTTGAAAATACCCGGAAAAGCCATCGAGAAATCAATAGAACTCATTTCCCGCCAATCACTCAAGCATTTGGTCCATAAACGGTAGCGGGAAATGGTCTTTATGGGTAGCAGCATTGAGTTTTCTATAATCGATACACACTCTCCATCCGGTGACGAGACGTGTAGGGATTAACTCATTCTCTTCATTTGTTACAACGGTCATTCCACCCTTTTTGGGTACACAGTGGACCGAGCTAACCCATGAGCTATCCGAAATCGGATAAATCATCCCAGCATCAAGGAGTTTAATAACTTCCTTTTTGATGACATCATGGATTTTTGGGTTAACCCGTCTCTGTTGCTGGACAGCGGGTTTGAAATTTTCTTCAAGTAATATCTTGTGAGTACAGAACCGAGGGTCTATGCCCTTTATGTAGGAGATCTGCCAAGTGATGGCACTCTTATGCTTTTTAAGCACGTCTAAGAGTTGGGTCTTCTCCTCATATTTTAGGTCTTTAGAAATGATGACGGGAAATTTGTCGGTATCTTCTAAGAAAGCATATTCAAGATGAGGAGGTAAATCCTTGAGCTCGAGCTCCGGAGGATTCTCAGTAGACGGCTTTACTTCTTTGATTTCTTCTTTTTGAATTTCTTCCGGAGGGAGAGAAGGTGATGGATCATCATTTAGTAACTTCTCAAGGAGGAGAATGTCTCCCTCCGGGCTCAAAGTCTGAATCATCAATTTCCGGTGAAACTGATTCATTCTTAAGACAAGCCTCGATCTCTTCCAAAATGAAGTCACTTCCCTCAAACGGAGTGAGGGAAGGGGAAGAGTCGGAAAGAATGGGTTGAGAAGAAGGAGTGGGATTGCCACTCGAGGATTTATCAAAAAATCCAAGAATTTCTTGAGAATACTCCTCCGAGGCAACATCAATCACATCGATTCGATTTACCGAGACAGAATCGTGATTGGAGGAGTATTTGAAAGTTCGATCTAGGTTAAAAGTCACGGCCTCATTATCTACCCTCAATGTAATTTCTTCACCATAAACATCAATCAAAGCTCGCCCGGTCCTCAGAAATGATCTTCCGAGAATTAGAGGAACCCGGGGGTCAGCATCGAAATCAACAACCACAAAATCGACGGGGAAATGGAACTTCCCCACCTTGACAAAGACATCCTCGGCTATTCCAAGTGGACGGGTTATGGTCCGGTCCGCAAGCTCGAGGGTCATGCAAGTGGGGGTAAGTTCGGGCAGAGAAAGTTTTTGCCAAACAGATAGCGGCATTAAGTTGATGCTTGCACCAAGATCGGCCAAGGCGTAGCATTCAACCATCCCCGGGAAATCACATGGAATGAGGAATTTTCTGGGCTCTCCAAGCTTTTTCGGAAGCTTTTTTAGGAGAACCGCTGAGCAGTTTTCATTCAGAGGAGTTTTTGCCAGTTCAAATAATTTTTCTTTGTTGCTCAATAAACTCTTGATGGTAGAAGCAAACTTAGGCATCAAAAGTAAAGCATCCGCGAAGCTTATATCAAAATGCAAATCTTGAAAGATTTGAAAGAATTTCTCCATTTGATTTGAAGCTTTTTCGCGGAGCTTTTGATCATTTAATCTTGATGGATAAGGAAGTTTGGCTTTTACGGGAGCTTTTTCGGGCTCAAGCACATCCTTAGGTTTTGACGGTTGGACAACCGGAGGTTGGACGTCTTTGGTTCTTCCGTTATTAGTAGGAAGTTCCGTGTCCTTTGTCGCCTCGGTCTCATGGTCGACTACCTTGGGAGGTAGAGAAGAAGAGGTAGTCGGAGTCGTGGGTCCATCATATGATACACCACTCCTAGTAGTGATCGCTTTAACATCGCCCCTCGGGTTAGCGATCGTATTGCTTGGAAGAGTTCCCGAGCCCGAGGGTCGATCATTTAAAGACTTTTTGATTTCTGAGATCTGATTAACCAACAACCTATTTGTTTCTTCCTTGGCTTTGTTAAAACTTTGTTGATTCTGATTTTGAAGAATTAGTTGTTTTAACAACTCATCCGAGGGCGATTGATTTTGCACAAATCCTTGATTTTGATTATTGTTAAAATTCGGCCCTCGGTTGTTTTGATTAAAACCCTGATTGTTATTTTGAAAATTTCCCTGATTAAAATTTCCTTGGTTTTGAAAATTTCCTTGATTCTGATTTTGAAAATTCCCTTGATTCGGGCCTCGATTATAATTCCCCTGAATTTGATAATTTTGCCCTTGATTGTAATTCCCCTGGTTTTGATTACCATGATTCACCCGATTTTGATTTTGATTATTTCTATTTTGCACATTTTGATTCTGATTTGAATTGAAACCGGGTGGTCCGAGATAATTGTTAGAACGATAGCTGAGAAGATTGCGGTCTCCTTGAGGTTGGTAACCGTTACCTCCCTGATTATAGGATCCCGAAGCAGCATAAACGCTCTCTTGAGTGTAGCCACCGGTGGCTGGACACTCGAAATACGGGTGTGGACCACCGCACGTTTCACAATTTTGATTTACAGCATTGACGGGCTGAGAAGGTCTTTCTTTGATAAGAAGACCAATTTGCTTGGTAAGAGAAGCAATGGCCTCATCGGTTTTGCTATTAGAACTTGATTTTCAATGATGGTTAAAGCTTCTTGAGTGTTTCTTGTCAAGAAATTTCCACCCGCAGCAGAATTGAGTGAATCTTGTTCATTTTGATTCAACCCATTATAGAAAGTATCAATTTGGTGCAAGGGTGAAAATCCGTGATGAGGACACTTCTTTAACAACTCTTTGAATCTATCCCAAGCCTCGCTGAACGATTCATTGAAAGCTTGTTGAAATTGAGTGATTTGATTTCTTAGATTCGTTGTTTTTGAAGGTGGATAGAAGTGATTCACAAACTTGGAGACTAGATCCTTCCAAGTGTGAATCGAATTCGGAGGTTCCTTTTCCAGCCAAGTCCGGGCTGCCCCTTCGAGGGAAAAAGGAAACAAAATCAATTTAATCACATCATGAGGAACTTGGTTCACTCTTAGAGTTTCGGTGATTTTTGTGAATCTCCGGATATGGGAATGAGGATCGTCATTCTCAAATCCGTGGAAAGAAATTCCCGTGACAAGATTAAGTAACCCGATCTTGATTTCGAATTGATTTGCAAGAATAGCGGGTACCACGATAGCATTACCAACCCCATCGACCGGTTCTTGGAGTAATTCCTCCATTGGTCGGAGATCGGGAGCTTGCATTTGATTTTGATTACCACCCATCGGCGGGGGCATCATGTTTTGATCGTTGTTGTTCCTTTCCTCGGTTGGAAATTCGACTCGGTGATTGTGACGGATAATTCTCTCGGGATTTGAAAGAGGTGAAAGAAGATCGAGAGAAGAAGAACGGGTGTTCATACACCAAAAAGAAATAAAAATTTAAAAAGAAAAACAAAATTTTAAAATGAAAATATTTTTGGATTTTTTTATTAAGAAAATAATTACAATATTTTTTGGTACCGATCCCTCAATCGATATTCGTTTCTCTCAAGACTACTCGCAGAGTGGCGGAAGAGAAGAATGGATCTCTTTTCGGTCTGCAATTTAATGTCAAGACCTCCTTAAACCCCTTTTATAGGTTGTAGTCGAAAAATAATCCGAACACAATTGATTTCTCGATTGTTTTGTTGTTTTTTAATTTTTTTGGTATTGTAAACACTTTAGGAAAAGTGTTAGTGATTTTTTTAATTTTTTTGGATTTTATATTTTTGAAAATATTTACGAAGAAAAACGATAACTTCCCGGGAGAAGGGTCTTCAAAACACGATTCGAAAAACAGAAATCAAAAATTCACTTCAACCTCCCCGGCAGCGGCGCCAAAAATTGATTTAAACAATTTAGATCCAAAAGGAATTACACAAGAAATATGTAAGACCCCGGTTCGTTGTCCCGATGAAGGATGAATGGAATATGTGATTTCGGGATCGTGAAACATGTAGTGAATAGTGAAAGAGTGGGATTTTGTGGTTTTTTAAACTAAAGCGATGAAATATAATCTAAAAACAATTAATAAGGCAAGGGAAATATTAATCTAAAGCTAATGTAGCTAAAAACGCAAAAGAAATTCTAAAAACGCGTATTAACCGGGAAATCCCGAACCTAAACGTAAAAATAGTGAAATTCTAATCCTAGAAACGTCAAATTAATTTTCATAAGTCCGAATTAGTAAAATAAAATTTTAGAAAAAAGAATTATATTTTTTCGATTTTTATTTAATTTTCTATGAATTAAAAACTATTTTAAAGAGATTAAATGATTAAAAATACCTAAACTAATACGAAAAATCCAAAAATTTTAAGGAAAGTCCTAAAAGTGCTACTGAGTCTAAGAAAATTAAAGGCAATAAGCCAGCTTGTCCAGATAAGCTGGAAATAAGCTAATTATGGCTGATAAGCTAAAGGGGAAAAGAGGCTTAAAAGAATAAATGATGGGATGAATAAAAAAGAGAAATCCCAAGGGTGCTAGTGGTGAGGGGTGTGTGTGGTGAGCTGGGTGGCTGGGGTTTGAATCCCAGCCTTGGTATTTTTTTTCTTTTTATTTTATTTTTTTGCTTTTCTTGTAAAACCCTAATAAGCACTTTAATATAAGCTATTTTTAAAACTACAACTTTTTCTGAAAACTATAAATAAGTTGAGTTTCAGCTTATCTAATTGACACAGTAGGTTTTTAAGAAAGAAGCATATTGAAAATTTTGAAAAGAAGGCAAATAAGCTAAAATAAGCTAAGGGAATCTGAATTAAGCTAATAAGGACAAATTCTAATCTAAAGGATCTAGAAATCTCAGAATAAGCAAAACCTAAAAGCTAATAAGCAATAATAAAACCTCAAAAAGCAATAAGCTCAACTGATGCAAGCCCAGAAATGGGGTCCTGAGGTGTTTTTAAGCAAGCAAAAAGCTGACAATAAGCTGTTCTAAAATTTTGGAAAAATATGAAATAAGAGGGTGAGCCACCAAATATGATCTGTACCAAATCTTAGCTTATAAGGATTTCTAATGGGGAAATTAAAAATCAAAAAGATAGGCTGAATAGGACATGTTGATGTGCAGACTCTTATGACTTTCTGATGCAGCAGTGTAACTTTTTTGGGCTAAACTTCTCCAAATCTCAATGAAACTATACCATCTTTTGAATTATTACTTTAATCACTAAGTTGCACCTAAAAATACCAAAAAACAGGACTAAAAAGCTTAAGCTTATACTGAGCTTAATAAGAGCAGTTGTGACTCTATCTTTTTACTTATCCACACAAATCATCAAAAGGAATCAAAACAACTTAAAACCTATTAACAATAGCTTATCTAGCCTCAAATAATCCTAATCAAAGATCACCAAATGGTCAATGAACAATAGCGACTAAATATCCCACAGAATAAGCTTGTGCCAAACACCACTTAAAAACTGTTTTTGAAATTTTATGAAGAAACTTGATGAATTAAGAAATGATATCACTTATTTAACCAACACTAACTTATAATAAGCTGATTTAAGCACAAATTAACTGATGCAAACAACTAATCACTAGATTAACCACAAAATGCAAGTATGACAGTTTTGAAGCAGTTTTGAACAAATATGATGAAACAAGCTATCAAATGACTTATACCACTCAAATAAGCTAAAATATGATGAATATAAGCTAAAATGAACAACAAACAAGCTCAGAACATAGATCTACACCATTTAACTAGATTATGCAATTTTAAGCTAAAAATCAAAGGATTAAACTCACTTTTGGCCTTAGCTTAACAAAGGCTCCCAATTAAGGGCAGCTACAAGCTCCAGCTTATTCAGAGAATAAGCTGGTTAAGTCCACCTTGCCCCTCCATTGCAGGCAACTTCCATAAGCTTTCCACAATTATGCAAAGGTATTTAAACTTTGTGTTTTGAATGATTTAGTATCTAAACAACTCACTAATAACTATGGAAGTTAAAATGAGTGTAAGCTGCTGATAAACAAGCTTATTGAAGCTAGTTTAAGTAATTGAGAACATGTTTTTGTATTTTTATTTGATTTTCTTTTTTTTTTTGTGTTTTTGAGAATAGATGAACAAATAGGATAAGTAAAAGTTTAAACAAGCTAAAATGGTTTAATAAAAGCTGATGAAACAGTAAACAAGCTTAAACAACAACTATTAAGTAAACTTTGAGAATTAAAATAGACAAAGGAATACGAATCATAAAAGAAGTAAACTAGATTTTATTAATTAAAACTTGAAAGTTACAATATGAAAGCTGAAAATTACAAATTACTTAAGCTAGAAAACTAATTTGGCAGAGATTCGACACTAAAAATTACACTAATTTAGACTCTAAAAACTAACTCTCGCTTGTGAGGAGGAGGGGGTATTTATAGCCAGCTCTGAAGCTTCTAGGGTTTCCCTTGGATCAATCTCAGCCCTTAATTCTTCAATTCGTCATCCAATCCATCTACAGCCCTTGGATCATTTCTATGAGGTGTCCCAACCAATGAAATCGTCCCTTTCTGCCACGGTGGCATTCTATAGATATCATACCCTCTGTGTCAGACGTGTCAGAAGGAGTTTCTAGAACCATTGGCGTACGGGTAATTTTGGGGAACATCAGGGTAAGTTGGGGAGGATGATCCACAGTAGAAATAGGCACGTATTTTTATTTTTATTGTTTAATGAAATCTTGACCGGGTACTAGTGGTTTTGACTTCGGGTTAAGTGGGAAATCGGGTCTAGTTTGGGATACGGGTTAAGTTAAAACGGGAGTGGGCTGCTAGTGGGCTAGGTGTGACGTTGGGCTAAGGAAAGGGATTGGGTTATTTATTTATTTTGGCCGGATTTGGTATTTTGGTTTAGGATTTAATTTGGAAATGGATTTAACTTTTAGGGACTAATTCTATCAAATGCTGAAAGTTACACCAAGGACTGATTTTGACAATCTGAAATAATTCACGGGCTTTTCTTCAAATATATTTTTCTTTGACGAATTCTTCCCCAGCTTCGGCTTTAAATGCTCTTCCCAAATCCCGTGCTCGTGTTTGCCGGTTTCTCTTGATTTTTGTCCATTTTTCTAGATATCCGTATCTGCATATAAACAAACACAAAAACACAAATATCTTTGGCATTTCAGTTAGTTTTTGGTCGTTTAGGTCTTAATTTGGTCAAGAAAAGGTATGTGTTTAAGCACATACCAGTTACCTACATTTAATTATGGGGTAATTTAACATCATTAGCTCATGATTGTTGATGATCCACGTGTTAACGTTTTGCGTGTCATGAGACATAGTGCAATAATTATATTTACCCATAATTGTATTCGTTGCAATTATTTTCTTAAAGCTTGTGTTTAACTGATTTGCTTACGAACATAACGGATTCACTTAACTTTTGACTACTGAAACGAACTGTTTTTATTTACGAACTCTATGAATTCACTCAACCTTTGTGTTGACCTTTTAGCATGTTTTATCTCATGTATATATATAGAAGCATGATTTGGCACGGAGTGGTTGTGGACTTTCTTATAAAAAGAGTATCCATTTTTTTTATCATTCAACAAATAACGTACCTTATTTAATGTATTTTGTAACTTGCCGCTGGGACCTGAATAATGTAACTCTGATATAAATAAATGAATGATAACAATTTTATTTAAAAACGTCGCTTTTCGAGTCGTTTTCTATTTTCATGACTGTGATGCTTGAAGTAACCCCCCAACTTATATTCCTCTGCGATTATCGAAAACGGGGGTGTTACATATTGCAATGCAGCTTTTTGGTATGGGGAACGGCTGAAAGGATATTCTCATCGAAACATAGTGAGATACACCAAATGCTGCGCGGGAGGGCAACTCTATCTAGAAAAAGAATTTGAACCGCCGCAATTTTTCAAACAAATATTCAAAGATAAACATTTTCTGGCAAATATTTGGGCATATAATCAGATGTTTAATATGACGTCTTTTGGTGCAGAAATCGACGATTCGATAAACAATGGAAAGGGTCCATATGTTTTTAAAATTACGGGTCAGATATACCATTGGATAGGCACAGTATGTCCTACCAATAGGGATGATCCAAAGTTCATACAACTGTATGTCTATGATACAGAAAATGAAGTCGCTAATAGGATGAAACCTTTTGGGGGTCCAGAACGCAGTGGTTTACAGCCTGAGATAGTCCGCAAATTAATTCAAATATTGGATGAGCACAATGAGTTGGTTCAAGTCTTCATAACAGCAAGAGACAAATTCAATGAAGCAAATGTACCTGAGTTCAAGATCCAGCTTTACAATGTAGTAGGAGCTCGGGAATATCAGCTGCCTTCTTCCAACACTCTTAGAGCAATAGTCTTTCAACCTGACGCAAACAGCAAAACAGATTATGACATCATCATAGAGTATAAGACAGGCACCCAAAAAGAATTAATAAACTTCGCAGTTCATACATGTCTCTCCAATTTCCTCTTCTTTTCGTATATGGTCAGCCCGGTTACAACACCAAAATGACACTAAAAGGTGTAAATGCAAATAGGAAAAGGAAAACGGTGTCTATGAATATGTATTATAAATACCAATTACATGAATGTTATGACCAGTTTGGTATTCTTTTTAGAGGGGGCAGGCTGTTCCAACAATATGTGGTGACCGTATACTGCACACTCGAACAAGCACGCCTTGATTTCATACGAGAAAAGCAGAATAATCTAAGAAGTGAGTGTCTTTCAGGCATTTGTGATGCGATGTCAAGAGGATATCATTTTGGAGCTGGCATAGGCCAAAAAATAATCCTTCCCTCGAGTTTCACTGGCGGTCCAAGATATATGTATAGCCACTATCTTGATGCCCTTGCCATATGTCGAGTTCTAGGGAATCTACAATATTTCATTACATTCACATGCAACGTCAACTGGCCAGAGATTAAGCGACATATGAGAAGATATCCAGAACTTACACAATCAGACAGAGCTGATGTCATAGCTCGCGTTTTCGAGCAGAAGGTCGAGGATTTTTTAACAGCTCTCAAGGAACAACATATCTTTGGGCGCTCTACTGGAGGTAATTAATACTTTTTATGCCATTATGTTACTGTGAGACACTTTTCACACTATATACAAAAAAATATTCTTACATGTTTAAGTTTTCAACTGCAGTCCTTTACACAATTGAATTCCAGAAACGCGGCCTCCCACACTGTCACACACTCTTATGGCTAGATGCGAATGACAAAATAAAGAATCCTGAAGAAGTGGACAATTTCATCTCAGCAGAGCTCCCTGACATGACAGCTAACCCAGCAGGTTATAGAGTTGTCGCTGATATGATGATGCACGGGCCGTGTGGAAATGCAAACCCAAAAGCCCCATGTATGCAAGAAGCTGTGTGCACAAAGAACTACCCTAAAAGATACAATGAGAATACTTACTTTGATGAAAATGGGCACATACATTATCGAAGAAGAAGAACAGCGGGTTATGTACCAAAGGGTGAATTGAAATTAGACAACACTTATGTCGTTCCATATAACTGTCAACTTTGTCTCATGTTTCATGCTCACATCAACGTTGAATATTGCGGTTGGAGTATGCTGATAAAGTACCTCTTCAAATATATTTCGAAAGGCACCGACCGAATTGCAGCAAGGATTATCAGACCGCTTGGTGATCCAGGGCCGTCATCATCTGTTCCTCGAATACAGATTGATGAAATCCAAAACTTCATTGATGGAAGGTTCCTTTGTCCACATGAAGCATGCTGGAGAATACTAGATTTCCCTATACATCATAGAGAAACGGCAGTACAGATACTCGCGGTTCATCTTAAAGACATGCTAAAAATAACTTTTCGTGACAAAGAACCTTTGGGCCACGTTATCACAGATGATGGAAGAAAACTAACGACACTCACAGAATGGTTTACGTACAATGCATTGTTTGAAGACGGCCGCCATTTAACATATTTAGACTTTCCTTCTGAATATGCTTGGTATGAAGACAAGAAGATATGGAGACGTCGAGTGATTAAAACAAAATATTCAGTCGGTAGATTAGTCTACATGCATCCAGCTGCAGGTGAGCTATTCTACTTTCGCATGCTACTTGCACACCAAAAAGGATGCAGGTCGTTCATTGAAGTCCGTACTGTCAACAACAAAGTATTCCCAACGTACCGTGCAGCATGTGAGGCTATGGGTCTGCTTGATGATGACAACGAATGGGACACAGCCCTACAAGAAGCTTCCATGTCAGCATCATCACGAGAACTACGTACCCTGTTTGCAAATATTTTGATGTACTGTGAAGTTGCCAATCCTCTACAGCTATGGGAAAGACATTGGCGTTCTATGAAAGATGACATCCCACCAAGAGCTTCGCAAACAAGTGGCTTAAGAAACCTCCATGTAAACGACCCAGAGCTCAAAAGTTACATTTTGTACGAAGTTGAAATAATACTCAACAACTGTTCAAGATCAATCAAACAATTTGGTTTCCCATTGCCTCCACAACATCTACTTGATGATTTACAAAACAGATTGTTGATGGAAGAAAAGAACTATAACCGTGAACAGCTAATGGAAGAAGTTGGTATCTCTGTTTTTAAACTAAACGCTGAACAACGGGATATTTACAACATCATAATTAATGCATGCAACAATAAAGAATAGGAGTTGGTTTTTGTGTATGGCCATGGTGGAACGGGAAAAACTTTCCTATGGAAAACAATTATCAACACGCTGCGATCAGAAGGGAAAATTGTGCTAGCTGTTGCGCCTTTAGGAATCGCCTCCTTACTGCTACCATCTGGCCGTACAACACACTCGAGATTTAAAATACCACTTGATTTAACCGACGATTCGATGTGTCAAATTAAAAAAAAAATACAATCATGTCAAAGTTACTTAATGAAACTGACTTGATTGTATTTGATGAGGCACCTATGAATAACCGGCATTGTTTTGAAGCACTCGATAGAACCCTTAAAGATCTTCTCAATAGTCCGGAAAAGCTATTTGGTGGAAAATCAGTTATGTTGGGTGGTGATTTCAGGCAGACACTACCAGTTAAAAAAAAGGGAACAAAGTCACAGATCATTGGATTATCAATTGCTACATCATATTTGTGGAAACATTTTAAGGTTTTCAAGCTTAAAGAAAACATGAGACTTAGTCAAACAAACCTTTCTGAAGATCAAAGAAGCACAATCCGAGACTTCTCTTCATGGCTACTCGATATAGGCGATGGGAAAGTCGGAGAAGCTGACGAAGAAAATCCACATGATGTTGCTTGGGTTACCATTCCCCCAAAATATTTGATATCAGATGGCAAAACTGCCATTCAGGAACTCATTGATTTCATCTATGATGAAAAAACTTTGAAGGACCCAACCGCACACCTCCTACAAGAAAAAACCATTGTATGCCCCAAAAATGAAACCACAGATGTGATAAATGAAAAAATATTATCCCATATAGAAGGAGAACCTACAGTCTACATAAGTTCAGATGAAGCAATACCAGTTGGAAGAGATGGCGCCGCAACTGAAATGTTATATCCACCGGAATACTTGAACACTTTCAGATTCCTAGGTCTACCACCAAACGTCCTTCAGTTAAAGGTTGGAGTTCCAATCATGATGCTGCGAAACATGAATCTTGGAGGTGGCCTCTGCAATGGCACAAGAATAATTTTCAAAAACCTTAGTTCAAAACTCATTGAGGCCGAGATTATTATAGGAACAAGAGTTGGCGAAAAAGTTTATATTCCAAGAATCCCTTTACAACACAAAGACCCCAACTATCCTTTCATTTTCAAACGCAAATAGTTTTCGGTTAAAGTTTGCTACTCTATGACCATCAATAAAAGCCAAGGACAGTCTCTCAGCAAAATTGGCATCTATTTTCCACAGCCGGTTTTTACCCATGGCCAGTTATATGTTGCATTATCACGTGCAACATCACCTAATGGTTTAAAGATCCTTTTGACACCCGACCCTCAACATGCACCAAACCAAACAAAAACATAGTTTATAAAGAGTTCTTGACCAAAATTTGTCCACCATAGGTTCATGTTATTTCAATACAATACATCTTAGTTGCTACTTTACTATTGCAGATACTGAATTCTCACTATATAGTGGTGTTTATATTTTTTAATTTACATTTGAACTGATTCTATTAAACATGTTGCAATATATGTTAATTCATATGCTACTACTATATTTTTTTTATTTATCATTTCAGATTCATTCCAATAAATTAAATATTCTATTTTCCCTAAATGAAGCATGTTAAAATACAAAGAAAACTAACGCCCATGTTTTTTTCTGCTATATACAGGATGACGGAAACTAGCATCAAGGAGTTAAAACCAACAAGCAGAAACAAAATTATAGAAGCCAAGGTCTATCGTTCATGGATAGCTAGAGACCCACCAGACACAACAGAAAAAGGGTACCGTGCAATTTTACTGGACAAACAGGTTATTTTCCAAAAAAAAAAAATTGAAGTGCTGAAACCTAATCATATATATCAAATTGATTCTAAAACAATAGTTTAACATAAGCAGGGTGATGCAATACAAGCAAACATGGAAGCTAATGAGAAAATTCGCTTTACCAGTACTCTCATACCTGGCAGAGCATATCGGATCTCAGGTTTCACATGTGTTCCTACAGATAACTGGCAGCAGACCCTGGAAAACAAAACAACACTTTTGTTTACGCGATTTACAAAATTTAATGCTATACCACAAACTGGATTTCCACATCATTATTTCAAATTTGTTGCATACAACCACTTGCCTTACAAAGTCGTTGACCCGCTAGACAAAACCAGAAAAGAATATCCAGTACTCACAGGTAACAAATAGATTTTCTACTTTTCGTTTGTAAATATAGCTATACAGATTTCACAATGTCTTTATTCCAATGTCTACAGACTACATAGGTTGTTACATAGGATCCGGAGAAAAAGAGAAATGGGGAAATCCAAACAGAAACCAAATAATTAACCGCAAAGTGGAAATTCAGAACCTCAAGTAAGTATACTTAACAAATTCTGTTAACAGTTTACACAAAATACAAAATTTGGCACAACATAATCATTTTTTTTTTCAAACAGCCGCAATTCAGTAGAATTGACATTATGGGACGAGCTGGCCAAAACATTTAGAAAAGAAGAGATTGATGCACTCGAAAAACCAGTTATAATAGCTATTAGTTCCTGTCTAGTTACAAGATTCCGAAACCAATTGCAACTGTCATCGACACCAGCAACTCATTACTATATAAATCCGAGGATTCCAGAACTGGAGCAATATCAAGCAGAGTAAGTTGTATGGCCTAATCTTTATGACAAATAACTTTTGTGTTAACACACTTATTGATTATGACACAAATGTACAACAGATATAGAGCAGTGTTCAACCTAAACCCGCCATTGGAAATCATTAAACACCCATACGAAGACATGGAACAGGAAAAAATGAGAAACAGGATACCATTAGCTAGACTATTACGCGAAAATCCACAAGCCTACACAGTGAGTTACACTCGATTTTTAAATCTAATTCTCCACCAACTTAAAAAATCTAATGAAAAAAATGTTAACTTTAAACTGCTATCTCTTGAAACAAACTACAGGGTGTTCGGTTTACTTGCAAATGAACCATCAAAGGAATAAATACAACACGCGAATGGTACTACCCATCGTGTACAAGTTGTAGTATTAGAGCCCACGCCAATGAAGGCGTGTTTGAATGCAGAATGCATGGCCCAATGGTGTCTCCAACTTACAGGCAAGACTATATTGTATAATTATTTCACAAAATCTAAAATTATCATACATAACTACTCGATATATGCAGATACGATTTTAAAGCATATTTAACAGACACCACAGAAACGGCTATGGTCAAATTTTTCTCGCCAAAAGCAAATGATATTGTTGGTATCGACTGCGAATCATTGGTCAAATCACTTAAAAATCCTATCCCTCGAGAATTTCCAGAAGAAATGCTATCAATTGTTGGGAAAAAACATATCTTCCAATTTCATTACAACACAGCTTCAAAACAAGGACCGGTAGACATCATTTTTAACGAAATCTTAGACACACCGGATACACCACAGCAGATTGCAGATAAAGCATCAGGTAAAAACTTAAAATGGTAACTATAAATGAATCATAAATAGTGAACAACATCTACTTTGTAAAAAATTAAGGCTATTTTTTTTTTAATAATAGGGTCAGCAACAACACAACAACCACACGAGAACGTTGAAATTAACAAACCTCAAGAGCAACAAGTCTTTCCTACTTTAGAATACGCTTCATCAACAACAATCGCCGCTATCATAGAAGTAACACCAGCACCTACTGTAACCACTATAAAATTTTCGCCTTGTAATAAATAATTATATATTCTAATAAAGAATACTTAATACCTTTTTCTACGAATAATTTATTTATTTATTATTTTATCTGATCATGATTTCTATCCAATGTGACGTAACTCACATCTTCGATAAACGTGCTCCCACGCAGATCAACCTAACGAACTTAATGTTTTTTTATATAAACATTTCTATATGAAACATTTCAATATACCATTTGCCATTTTACGATAATTCGTTAATGAACGTACAAACTAAACTTTTATTATCAATTAGAGTTTCTAACGAAACCCTAAATTATTATAACAAAAATTATGAATAACTAAACCCTAAAACAACTCATTTGAACCAATGTACAAGTTACTAAAGCACAAAAACCCTAATTCCACTTTAACTCCCGATAAAAACCCTAAATCCACAAAACTATGATTTTATGTAATAAAATCACAAACCCTAAATAATTTATATATAATTTTTATAAAATGTATATGTACAAGTCTTTTAAAGCAAGGTACAAGTCACTTAAGCATAAAAACTCAATAATTAATATTAATATCATTATAACTTTGAAATTATTTATTTTAAAGCATATTGTACAACAATTCCATGCATTAATTTTTCATAATAAATTTTTAGACTTACTAAATATTTGTACAAGCCCTTAAACTCAATGTACAACTCTTCAATGCATAAAACTTTAAAATCTCATTTATATATATTAAAAACTTAATAAAAATTACATAAAATTTATATAACTTAAGGAAACATTAAAAATGTATTTTTCATATTTTCTAAACCCTAGTACAACCTTACTAAGCTTATAGTACAACTCCTTGAAGCACAAATAAATTTCCTTTCCTATTAATAAAACTCGATATACATAATTAAGTATATACATATTCTAAAATTTATTCCTAACTACTAATACTTAACTAAACCCTAGAAAATACATTAGTTATACCCTAAAACCCTAATGTACCACACAATTAAGCCCTATGTACTGCTCCCTAAAGCACCATTTGAACCCCTAGTTACTCCTTAGTTCAAATTCGACCAACCATAAACTAAATCCTTCCTTTCTTTCAAACATCCAAGCCATACATACACCACATGGAATTTCCTAAAGCCTCCACATCTCATAGTGTCTAGAAGTTAAACCATAGGTCAAGTATTATGGGAATATCACATGGAAAGGGAATTGCCACAACATCTCTCCCTCCTCCTCTTCCCAAGTGGCATTTTCTCAGTCCACTCTCACTCCTTTGTCCCCTTATCACTTCACAAACCCTAATCTCTTTCTTTCTATAAATACCGATCCTATACTTCACTAATCTACACACAACACAATTCGAAACCCTAAAAACACAGCCATATTCACTCACTACTGACCAAATAGCTCTCATTCACTCCAAAGAAAAACCATACGAATCCTAAGAATAAGAAGAAGCCATAGTATTTCCTTTTCAAGTCAATTCGCTCCATATCTCTTAATCGAACCTTAGAGCTAAGTAATTACTCTCCACCTTTTTCATTACTTCTTGTAGTCTCTAAGTACTCTTAAGAACATCACTAAAAATCATCTAATAAAAACGTAGGCTAATAACAAATTTTTTTTCTTTTCTTCTAGTTGAACAAACCCTAAATGAAACCCTAATTTATTTTTAAACAAGTAAATTGGAAAAATGTTAAAAGATGATTTAGGAATGATGAAAATTATATTTGCATACATTAAAAAGGATGTAGGAACTCAATAACTAGAAACCAAAATACTTTCTTTCTTTTTCTTTTGTACCGAGTGAACCCAAACATCCCCTTAACGTATAAAATTTAACTTCACAACTTAAAAAACTTCAAAAACATGTTAACAACAACTTAAATATAGTAAGCATGTTGTAAATAAACCAAACGAACTAGTCTCCAAACTCAGAAACTAAAACCGAGCACTTTTTCTAAATTATTTTCTTGTCGCTACATCGATCAGACCCAGAACTTTGGACTTAAAATTCGACACCTAAACGGACTCTAAAAATTCTAGATTTTTGCCACGTTACAGACCCCTTAGCTAGCTAATTTCTGGAAAAAGAACGAAGTAAAATGATTAAGTATTCGTAAAGTTATAAGCGTTTGAAGTCTGTCCATTTCTGTTGAGTCGAGCGCCCCAAAAATAATTCATTCAAGCTTCATAAGCTCGAATGACAAGTCTATAATCAGAAAATAAGTTGTCCCTATGATGAAAATAAAGTGTATAAAGAAGTCTTAAAAAGTATCGCCTTTTTCTATAGCTTATAACGTATTTATATAGAGTAAGGATGTCGGGGGCGACAACAAGGGAGTCTCAAGGGTAATTTTTGCCAAAACTCTAATTAAAATTATAACAAGGACTTAAGTTGCTTTTGACTTGCAACTCAGGGGGAAAAGTGTCATTTTCGAAAGTTCAAGGGTAAAAATTATCATTTGACCAAAGTTGAGGGGTAAAAATTGTAATTTTATAAATGTTCAAGGGTAAAAATTGTCATTTTGTGAAATTTCAGGGGTATAAACCGTCAATATATGAAACTATAGGGTAAAAAGCGTAATTTCATATATAATAATTATTATTAATATATTTTAAATATATTTATAATAAAAATTAATAAATATTAACTTACGATTATCTTGATAACGAACAAACGGAAACATAATGAACAAGACAATAAAATCTTATCCAACTTTTGAAGGGACTTCATGTTGTCTCAATTAAACATTTATCGACAACCAAAACGAAAAGAAACGAACATTGAAACTTGTACTTATATCTGAATACGATTACTGAAATTTGGCATAACGAACCAGGTTGCGTGCCGGAGACGTTTATCAACTTTATTTAACATTGTTTTTCATCCGAACTATCAAGGTGAGTTCATAGTCCCACTTTTTATACGTTTTCCAAATTTGTGGGGAGATACATGCTACCAAACCGAACACAAGTATTTTTCCTGTATGCTTTCCTGATTGATATTGACTAAGTTACCTGTTGCCTAAAAGACCTCCCATCATGAACCTCTAATCACTTTCGGGTGAGCGCGAATACGGTAAATAGATCTATTGGGTGTGACGACCCCTTTTGTGTTATAGTAACGTGACCAAAAGTACTTTATTTGAGATGAATAAAGAGACCGGCAATCTCCTACTCGGGGGCAAGGTTACCTACATTTAATTATGGGGTAATTTAATCATCATTAGCTCATGACTGTTGATGTTCCACAGTTAATGTTTTGCGTGTCATGAGACTTAGGGCAATATATTTACATAACGAACTGAACTTTTACTGAATTACTTTCCATTTAGCTTGTGTTCAAATTGATTATAATTTTAAACGCTATGGATTCACTCAACCTTTGTGTTGACTTTTTAGCATGTTTTATCTCAGGTAATTAAAAGACCGAACTTGGCACGGAGTGGCTGTGGACTTTCTTCTTGTAAAAAGAGTGTCCATTATGTTATCATTCAAATGAATAATGTAACTTTTATAACGTATTTCCGAACTTCCCTCTGGGACCTATATTATGTACTCTGATTTAAATAATGAATGATAACAATTTTATTTAAAACGTATCTTTTTGAGTCATTTTCTATTATCATGACTACGATACTTGAATTAACGCCCCAACTTATATTTCCACTGCGAATATCGAAAACGGGGGTGTTACAGAGTGGTATCAGAGCTCATGTTTATAGAGAACCAAATGTTTTTCAAACTTTGAACTATAACCAATTTTCACAAACTTAACTAAAAAGTCCTCCGTGCCACAATATTGCTGAAACGTTATTTATACATGTTTATCTTAATCATTTAGTTGCATGGTACAATATTTATAATTACTGGGTAGTTACAGGGTTATGGTTTCCCCTACTCATTCGATCACTCCTATGTCGGATTCGGATAATGAAAATATCGTGGCTGTACCCGACGTTACTCTAGTACGTAGACAGGCGACAAAATCAGATCCATCAGAAGATATCTCCGTGGTACCTGAGGTCTCTTCAGTATTCGGACACGATACGGAGTCAGATCCCTCAGAAGAGCCATCCGAGGATTTTGATGCCTGATGTCGTACCATTTCCTGATGATCCATACATACAGGCCAGAGAGAGAGTTAGTACCTTTGCAGACGAAGAGCCGTCCGAGCCAGATTCTCCTTAAGTTACGGAGATACCCCCAGTTTCTTCTGAGAGAATCCGGAGAACGGCGCGAATAAGAACTATTCCTGTGCCTACGTCATCATCACCACTACCACATCCATATATGTTACCCACGTATATACCGTCTGTCCCAACATCCTCATCTCCACTTCCACCATCATCTACCAGTTTTCATCCCCCGTCTGTCCCATTTGAACTTAGTGAAGAGGCCTGGGCCATAATCGCCCGATATCACACTCTACCCCAATCACCTACTCCCAATATTCCGACACCACCACGAGTTTTTGAGATAGGAGAAAGTTCTCAGGCAGCACAAGAGCGACCGCCGACCATTTCCACTCTGTTGACGCGATTGGAACGACAAGAAGAGCAGATCGAGACTGCTCTGGGTCATCTAGATGAGTTGCCTTTGGAACGCATTGAGGGTATTGAATATAGAGTGGAGGATCTAGTTACGGGTCAGGAGAATATGCAACAGAAGATGGATGAGAATCATGAGCAGGCAGAGAAACGTGAGGATCTGGTCAGACGAGAAATACCTTTCATTTATGATAATGAATTAAAGTTGATAGAAGAAATGATAAAAAGAAATGAAGAATTAATGACAACACAGAATAGGATTGCTGTTTTGGAGACAACAGTGGAAGAAATGTAGGCTCGGTACCAGGAGTACATGCAGGTCCTCGTCAGTATGATAGTTGAGCTGGAAAGTCGATTAGGAGGAACTTCTGGGAGCCATTAGATCAGATCCTTGTATATTATCTTTCTTACTATGTCTCAGTTATGAGATCTATAGTATAGATATGACACTAGTATGTAGTTTATATCTGACAACTTTTGTATTCTAGCCACGGGATGTGTGGCATAAATACGACGCTTGTATTAATTTTGTTATATGTATAACAAGATAGCAAGTTATTTATGACTATATGTGGTTGTGATATTTTGCTGTGTATGATGTAAATTGATGTGTACCAGTGTTGAACATTTTACCTACATATATGATATTTGGACATGTTGTGACCATAAGATTATCATGGATTTTACCCTGTTAATGGTCACTATACAAAAATCTAAACATGTGTTTTCTTGTGATATAAATAGAAATATGTCTCGCAAATCTCCAGAACCAACCATGTCCCAAGCTGCTATCCGAAAGCTTGTTGCAGACAGTGTTGCTGCAGCACTTGAAAGTCAAGCAGCAGAATTTGCCCGCACCGGGAGCACTAGCAGACCCAACGGAGAAAGCGAGGCAGTAAATGCTCGCAAGTGCACTTATAAAGACTTCATAAACTGTAAACCAACTTTCTTCAAAGGAACAGAAGGAACAATTGAGTTGGCTCGTTGGTTTGAACATACAGAAATAGTCTTTGTAGGAAGTGGGTGTACGGATGACTGCAAAGTTACATTTGCTACCGGGACATTATTGGATGATGCCCTGTCTTGGTGGTCTGCTACTGCCAAAACCATAGGTATTGAAGCAGCCCATCAACTCACTTGGGATGATCTTAAAAAGAAAATGTTGAAAAAGTATTGTCCCCGTACCGAAATCAAAAAGCTGGAAGATGAATTTGACCAGCTAGTAGTGAGGGGAATGGATCTTAAGGCATACAATAGAAGGTTTCAGGAACTCACTCTCCTATGTCCAACTATTGTGCTCGATCTCGAGAAAATGTTGGAGAAATATACCGAAGGATTACCTCAAAGTATTGAGGAAAATGTTACTGCGTCAAAGCCTCAGTCTTTGGAAGAGGCCATATCCATAGCTCAGCAGCTAATGGATCGTGAGATAAAGCGCAGTTCCACCCAAGGAAATAATGATAACAAGCGAAAGCTTGATGATCGGAGAATCACCCATTACCACAATAACTACCCCAACAACCGCCACAATCAAAGCATGTAGGATATAACCATCTTGATTGTGTGGATGAATCGGGTGGTCTTGGTTCATGGAAGATTAGATCCATGGTAGATGAGATGAACTAGAGAGAGAGAGAGTTGGGAGAAAACTTGTATCAATTAGATTAAGTGTGTGAAATTGTGACAAGAGTTCCAACCCTTCCCAAGTGTGGGAAGGGGTATTTATACTTACTAATATTATACCCCTAGTGGGCTGTGGAGTGAGCTGACAGTGGGGAAAGCCCCGACCCACTCCACAAATATAAATACGACTAAACTAATAATACTAATACTAATATTGCTAAGCTAATATAAATAAGTCTACGAGCTATGTAGATGCTAAATAGATGCTCGGGGTGACCGAGCCTTCATCTGAATATTTATATTCCTAACAATCTCCCCCTAAGGGAGGTCACCCCGGAAATAATAATTTGAATTCTAGCATTCTTTCTTCTGAACTTGTCTTTATATCTCGTAGTCTTTGATTCTTCAAAGTCTTGTATCTTTGTGCATTATGTATCCAGCAGTAATCATTTGATGACTGATTGATTGTCTTGGATGATCTTTGAGTATTCTTCGACTTTATCATCCAACATTTGTTTCCATGTCATCTTTCAGGAGTATGTTTCCATGTGATGTGTAAATCATCGAGCCGACATGCTCACACTATTTGGCGTCATGATCTTCAGCATCAGAGTTTGCAGAAGCTGTGTTGAAGGTCTTTTGGGTGATCATGACTTTGTTGAATAACAATGATGATGTAGTGTGAACATGTAGTAGAGGATTGGCATCTTTTCTGCAACCAGCTACAACAGCAACCAGCTACAGCATTCCACAGCTACAACCGCCAGAAGTTCCTGCATAAGATAGTTAGCAACAAATCGACCGGTACTTACAGGTTTGGACTTCGAGATTATTAACAGCATAGTGTGGAAACTCTCTCTAATCCTTACCAAGACCGTTCCTAATCGAAAACCCACAGAGGGCTTTTTAAGACTATGCCGTAGCATTTCAACGATTAGGTGAGTCGCTGGAGATCACTCCACGACTGTAGACCGTTTGAAACCGCCGCAACCACTAAGTGTAATCCACGAGGAATTACCGAAGTGACCTGCTTTCAGGGTTGCTTGATGTTGACCCTGGCAGGAATTTCCATTCAATCATTCAGAATTACATTTGTAAAGTCTCTCATGAATGTTCTGGCAGATTGTTAAGATCTGCGTAGGACTCATAAGTTTACAACTGATGTCCTTAATGATGAACAACCAGTGTAGAAATAATCCGTGTTCCTATGAGATCTTATTATGAATCTCGTGGCTCTAGACTCTATAGTGCGTTTTGATTTAGTGAGCGGAGGCTGGAGAGAACTGCCACCTTTTCAATATCATCTAACTCGGAGTGAGACAGACGATAGAAATGTATTGTACTCCGTGACAATTGAAACAAGAGTCCTTTGAGGGACCTTGAGTGGCTAGGGAGGGTTGTGCAGCGTATCACTGGGTCCATGATACTTTGTCTTCAATGCCAGTAATCAGCTAAGTGATTCTGACAGCATATGAATTGACCCGGTTTCTGCCTAAGTTGTAAGGAGGGCTTCTTTCTTTTCACCCTTTATCTTTACAATTCTTTTTCATTCTTCAACCCCTTCAGTGCTTACCGAGACTTCATAACTAGCACCTTGTTGGGTTTGTTCCAGTACTAGCTCCATCTCAGTCGGCACTTTTCCCTTATCCACTTTTCTCCTTTTTAATCATACCTAAGGACTTCTACACTAACTAGTGGATTGTCCCTGGGTAGATCCCTCCGGCTCTGGCGGGATCGTGGGAACTTGAGCCTAACCTAACCATCCTTATAACTCCATACATTAATTAAAATGGTCGGTCTTTGGTATTCTTCCACAATTGCCATAAACCAAATTTTTGAAAAATCTCTCAAAGTGTTCATGATTCTGAAACACATTTTTGCAAACACTGGAGAGTTTTATATTTTTCAAATGCTCCCCCTCAACATGTGCTCGAATAATTGTTTTATAAATTTGCACATGTCAGGTGAAGCACGCACTTTTTGAATTGATCAACTTTCAGTGAACATGACCGATTCGAGACACGCTTACATCACTGGTTAGACCAGCTTGAAATTATTACCCGTCCTGGTCAAGTCCATAGAAAGTTTCTCGAAATGGTACACTCTACTTAGACACATCCTTTTCGAGACACGCTTACATCACTAGTTAGACTAGCTTGAAATTATTACCCGGCCAGGATATGTCCTTTCGATTCATGACAGTATATGTTTCGTCAATTCATTTGTTAAGTCTGAGTCACGATTCTCATGTTATGCCAAATTCTTTGCTCCCCCTCAATAAGTGCATTGGTATACAAAAGAGTTTAGCACTTACGGGAGAGCTTACTTTCACATCCAAAACATTTTGCTCCCCCTCAATATGTGCATAGATATACAAACTGGTTTAACACATACGGGAGAGCTTACTTTTACGTTCAAATCATCACATTTTATCAGATTTCATATTTAAATCACATTCTCTCCCCCGATCAAAAATTTCAAACCATTTGAGATTTGTGATCCCAATTGATTTAAATGAGTTAGAAAATGTGGGAGAAAATGTGTCCAATTTTAATGTATTCTGATAATGGAACATACTATGCTCCCCCTTAATCCAAGAGGGAGATTCACTGCTTATTATGCACAAAGTGATTATTATGACACAAATGATATTGACCTTTTTGCGCAGATGATGTAATCACCCGCTTTTCTGAGTTAGTAGTCAACATCAATTATCCATCCACCAACAAGTCTTTCGCAAATGTCGTTGATCCCCACTTGGCGAGACCAAAATAGATGAATGGTGGTGGCGGTGGTAAAAGTGTTGTTGTTGTTGTTGTTGCCGACGTTGTTGTTGTGGTGAATTACGAGCCAATCAATAGAGTTTGATCGTCTGATCAAATGGTTAGAATGGGAACTGGCACATTCATTTTGGCTATGGAATCTGCATAAGAATATCAACACAGATATACATACATACAGATACACTATTCCTTAATAGCTACCCTTCAGCAGCTTGCCACATTATAATACCAAATTCATTTAATCAAACCACAGTCAGGAAATACGTCAAACTACTATCTAGCATGAAGAGCAATTAGCAATCATGCACATGGCAATTCACACAGATATCAATATTCAACTCAGGATCTTAGGAACATGATTCTAACATGATAGCAATATACCTAAGCGAATCCTGAGAACATATGCACAATATCAACAACAATTAAGCAGCAGAGACAAACAACATTTGAAACTCATTCACTTAGATCATACAAATGCCAATGGAGTATTCAAGAACATCAAACACAACTGGTTTTCTAACTTCTTTTAGGTTTTGAGTCTTAATGTATCTAGGGGATTAAACGAGGATTCCAAAGTGATACAAATGAACCTTCTAGTTATATGAAGCTAGGAAACTATAAGCAAATTGCACATAATGTCCTAAACTTTCTAGCAACTAACACATTTGGCCATTTGATATAAATTTTAGCAATTTCCTCTTCAACTAATACCCCATTAGCTACAAAACCTTTTCAAAGAATATGAATTAATCTAGAAACCCGTTTGATGATATAAAATTTGAATTCACTCTCCCCCTCAATCAATGACCTAGTTAAAGATTTGTAGTCGTTGATTGAGTGACAAATTTTATGCATAATCCAAGTATAAACAAATTTTCATACAACACATATCCACCAAGTGTCTCACAAATAATTTTCAGAAGAATCATTGAATGAAAACTATTTGTATACAAAGAAGATTTCTCTTCCTTTACCAGAAATGATGCACTGAAACGTACATCAGATCGAAGAAACATGGATATAAAGTAATCCATGCCCAGGTGAACATCACCCAGTTGGAGGAACAGCCGTCTTTTTGGCGACGTGCTTTCCCCATTTTGAAGCGCGGGTTGCTATCTAAAGTAATAGCAAGCCATTTAGACATGTTTTAACAATCCATTTTAACTTCTGCTCGAGCTTCATTTAAAGACCCGTGCCATTATTGAATGACATTTCTAAGTCCGTAAATGTTATCGATAAACAGAAGACATGCCTAGGTGAAACTATTTTTGGTATTTTCTATTTTTCAATTTTTATGGTTTTTCTGGTTTTACGTTTCTCTATTTACAATTAGCAAGATTTCTATATAACTATTTACAAAATGGTATAAGATATGAAAAAGAATGTAAGAAGCAAAATATATACAAGGATACGAACCAGAAACCATTACTCCTCAGCATTCTGAATCTTCTCCGCATTCATCACTTGACTTGCTGAAGAGCAATGTGAGCACTTTTAAACAGGGATTGATTCTGGCTTATCACTCTCCCCTAATTAGTGCTCTCCCCCAATCTGACAACCTTTATGATGAACACCCATAATAGGAAGAAGACTTTGGATGAACGCCCATAATATGAAGAAGTCTTTTGATAACCAAATGCATGCCGTATTTAGTCTTCTAACACTCCCGTCCTTGAGTAAAACCGTCAAAAACCTTAGGCATCTTTTCGATAGTTTAAGTTGAGCCTCAACTGAAATCTAGCTTAACCTCACAACTCATCAAACAAGAACTGTCATGAGATTAGGTTAACATCAAGTTGGACCTAACCTTAAACTACAGAACAACTTGAACCTAACTTAACTCCACAACTCATCAAACAAGAACTGTCATGGGATTAAGTTAAATATCAAGTTGTAAGAAAAGAACTCAACATGTTTTGACTGTGGAGAAAACTGTAGACTCGACCTTCTTCAAGATTGCCCAATGTGGAGGAACAGAATACCAATCATCTTTATCTCACCAAATGCCTTCCAGTAACCTTACATGTAACCCATCAGCCCGCAGCATACACATGAGATGATAACTCCCAACAGAGAATGTAGAATAGACTGACGACTCGACCTTCTTCAGTCTTAAGTATAACACCAAATTAACAAGTTGAACCACTGATCATCTATAGTATGTATCCATCCTTGGATATTAAGCCCTGATCACGTGAACCTGTTGTGCGTCCTTGATGTACACATTCTCTCTCCCTGATGGTTACGATTAATCAGCCCATGACGTAACAGTGAAACGTAAATACCAAGGTAACAAGTTGAACCACTGATCATCTCTGCGGTTATCAACACCGGAATAAATGATTAAGCCCGATCACGTGAACCTGTTGTGCGTCCTTGGTGTACACATTTCTCTCCCCCATGATGGTTACGATTAATTGGAATCATCATCATGATGTGTACATGTAGCCTAATGATGTGTACATGAAGCATTGACTAGAAACCCATTGTTGCTGATTGTACCAACCCGTGAGACTATGTCGATTAGCATTCCATGACCATGTTCTTCAACACCTTGATAGACGGAGGAAGAAGTAGTGTTGGAGAACCATGGTTTGCACGACTCCTGAACTGACGTATTCAGGAGTCGTATGACCAATTCTCAATCATCAATCAACATGTAGATTAATATTCACCCTTTCCTCCCCTCAAAAATTGCATATGCCTGCCAACTGCAATTTTTGATGATTGAACTAGTGAATATGAATACCATCAACGGTAAGTAGCTCCGCTTGACGGTTTTTGAAGACTGACATGTTGTTTATTCACCCTTTCCCCCCCTCAAAAATTGCATATGCCTGTCAACTGCAATTTTTGGTTGAATATGTGAATAAAAATATACTCCAATATGCGCCGATCCACTTGAAGACTGAATAAGCACGGGAAGAGCGTGAAACTTGTTGATGAGAATGGCCATAAATAAGAAGATTCCTCTTCTTTTGAAGATAAAGTGCACTCAAGCGTACACTTTTCTTTTCTTTGAAGAACGAGGCCTGAACTGAGGTATTCAGACGTCATAATGATGAAGAACGAGGCCTGCACTGATGTGTACAGACGTCATTATGATGAAGAGCGAGGCCTGCACTGAAGTGTACAGACGTCATAATGTTGAAGAGTGAGGCCTGCACTGACTTGTATAGACGTCATTTCTCTCTCTTTACTACTTTTCTCATCTAACTTCTAACCAACCCCTTTATCATCCTGTTGGCTTGATGTCGTGACCACTGATGGAGAAAAACCCAATATGATGAACTTGATACTGAAGTAATATAACCCGAACTTGTGACTTAAACTTGTACTAATGCGTGACAAAGAGCGGTGTAGAGACTTCGTGCAACATCGAATCCCTAAGTACTCTATACTCTTCAACCAACCAACCATCAAGTATAAGACGTACATCACCTCTTGGATATCCACAACTTCGTGTGACACTGAGCACTACAACGTGACTCCTTAAAGTGATAGTTATTTTGCAATAGAGAGAAAGAAAAAATAACTAGATAACCAAGTCCTCGTCATTGTAAATGTTGAAAGCTCGAACAAGGATCTCGAAGAATCTTCATCCAACCTCCCCGATATCTTTAGATACTAAGTACACGCACCATGAAATTTCACTTCAGCCTCAAATAAATAATAATGAATTCACGCCGTAGTCACCTTGTGGTCGTTTAAATGCCCCGATCAAGTCCTTCATGATGCATTAACTGAACTTTGATAATGGTTTTAACCCGATCATGGTTAAGATCGCATAGTCCATCATCACGGGATTTTACAAATCTATGATTTAAACCGAGAAATAAGTACTTTCGCGGGATTTTACAAAACCAAGAAGAAACCGTGAGAGAGTAACAGATTGAATGTGGCATGACTGATTTTGATTTTTGGTGAACATCAGTTTGGGTAAAGAATATCTTGTGAAGATTACAGATCACATCACAACTTTTAAAACCTTTGGCCAACTAACCAACCTTGTACATAGATTAGTGACCACTCGATGAAGAAAAACCCGATATACCAATACTGAAAACTGAAGTAGAAGTCCCCAAATTTGTTACTTAAGCTTGCACTAATGTTGGAAGAACGGTGTAGAGAATTAATGCTCCAAGCAAATCTCTAAGTGCTCAATACCCAACCAAAGTATGAGACATTAACACCTCTTGCGATCATCGACAACGTCATTGACGTGTGACACTGAGTACTCCAATAACTCTTAAGTGATAGTTACCCCGACTGCTGGTAACTAGATAACCCAAGTCTTCAACTTAAATTTTACGCACGAGCAAGTTATCATTGAAGGTCATGCATCCAACCAACCCCGAATTCAAGATAAAATAAGTAGACGCCTTCGTGAAATTCAACTTCAATCACAAATAGAGAATACCAGATTAACTTCGTGATTATCTTGTGCTGTTGACTAGCCAAAAAGAGAAGAAACATGCGCCAATTCTTAGTAGTGCCCCTGACTCATAGTCAGTCCTATCAAACAAAGCTGTCTGACCCAGCTACTTGGATGTTATCAGGTGCAGTGCATGGAATAGTTGTCGTACTATGTACAGGATTTTACAGTTCTTGAGATTTATCTGAGAAATAAATTCAAGAACAAACTGCACAACAGTAAGTATCAAACTGCTGTAGACTGAACCACTGAATCCTGAATCGCTATGATCTGACCCGCTGAAACCGGAACTGCTAAGATTCAAACCGCTGGAGACAGAACCGATACGATCTAACCCGCTGTCACCGGAGCCGCTAAGATTCACATCGCTGGAGACGGAACTGCTAGGAAACACGCCTAATTCTCCCCCTCAAAAAGGGCATAAAATGACCTTTTTGCCAAAGTTAAAAGTCTGTGATGATCGTGATTTGACAGGCACAAAACATGGAAAGAGACAAATGAAACTACTGCAACGAAGATGGTGATTAAGACTCTCTTGTAGTAACCCCTTGCTTTCCTCATCATCAATGGTTTAGTAGATTAACAATTCATTGAAGCTCGTAATATGCCAAAACCGCTTGATGAAATGCATATGACTTTAAAGTGAGTAAAAGGTTAAAACATGTCTCCAAACAAATCACCTCTTGTCTTTAAGCCTGACTACCTCTTGAGAAGATCTTGAACAACAATCCCATTAGAAGCTTGAGAAACAACAATCACTTGATGAAGCTTGATAAAGAACAAGTCCGCGAATTAAACTTGCACTAAATTATGATTTAGAACCTATATTGAGCACAACAACGTAACTCCTTTAAATATAGGTAGTGATATATACCCAACCTTCCATCCTTAATTGTATATATCCACTTCGTGAACATCCAAGTCTAATCACCTTAAATTGCAAATTGTGATTTAGACCCTATATTGAGCACAACAACGTAACTCCTTTAAATATAGGTAGTGATATATACCCAACCTTCCATTCTTTATTGTATATATCCACTTCTTGAACATCCAGGTCTAATCACCTTAAATACGCTTGAGCAAGGGTCATCAAACATCGTGCATCCATCCACCCCGAGATGTTTGTGACACTAAGTACACCAACCCGTGAATTAACAAACCAACCAAGTTACCATAATTTCCCAATTCCTGCTGATCTTGAAGCACAAACTTATCCCGAAAAAAATAGTCAAACCCCGTAAGTTTTATTTTGTCTAAATCCAAGTCCCGCCTACTTGTCCAAAATTAATTTCACGGGATTTTACAGCTCTTGAGATTTAAACCGAGAAATCGAATCTTTCGCGGGATTTTCTAAAATCTACAAGAGAAACCGTAAAATTAACAAGAACAACTAAGAGTGAATTGCAATACTAATCTTCAAAATTCAAGTCAAAGAAGTCAAATCACAACTTGATCAGATCGCAACAAGTCAAGTCACAGGTTGTCAACTTGCAACAAGTCAGATTGCAATTAACCAAATCACAATTAGTCAAATCGCAAGTGTTAACTAGCAACGTCAAATCGTAACTGGTCAAATTGCAATCAGTCACGTCGCAACAAGTCAAAGTGCAACTTGACAAATAGCAATTAAACAAATTGTTATTTGTCAACTATAACTTAAATCATATAGATCAAATTGCATGCTCGCTCAAGTGGTAGGCTCTAATTGGTCTACGCAGCCGAATCTGCAGCTCTGTAATCACGATAACATACATATACCCAAATCCTAGTCGACGTGAGAATCCTCGTAAAATGTAGTATATCACACCTTGTCAGCTAATATTAAGCCCGCATCCAACAACCCATCACAACATATATACCATAAGCCCACATGATTAAAGGGTAAGCCCGATCCAATACTATGCTTATCCTAAAGTAACAGTATAAGAAGGATACATGTAATCCTAACCACATTCACTTAGATAACTTAAACCCTAATCACTTATCACTTGAAACTTCCGCCCCTTTTCACATCAAAAAGCAGTCGAATACAAACCCCAAAAACCTGTCCGCCTCCCATCTTTGTTTACTCAAAATAAGACCAAAGATTACAAGGTCATCAACACAATCCGATTAACACTCATCATTCACCGTCATATTTAATTATCAATCGAGCACCAATCAACCTGAACCCAATTAAATCGAATCAATGCCAAGGCAGGAATACCCACATCGTTCCCATGATGTGAGTGTCAACACACATCGAGTCCAGAAGGCAAGTTAAGATTTCAAGACTCTTTGGTGGGTCACGGTAGGTTTCGATCCGAATAGGTTAGTGGTTGTTGAATCACGAGTAAGGTGGAAGTTAGAGGATGTATTGTTGTTGATTGTAATATCTTTTTGAATTAGTTGTGAACATGTTGTGCTTATGAGACTGATTTTCTTGTTGTTGTAAAATTTGTGTTTGATATGAATAATTTCTTGTTTCGTCTTGAATTCTGGTATGTTCTTGATGCTGCGGAATCTGTAGTGGTTGAGGTCAATGACTGCTTCATCTTCTTCTATTTTGTTTCACCTTTATCAACCCAGACAAGTCGCATGTATGCAATACACACAAGCCGCATCTGTGCAAACACACAAGCCGCATCTGTGTAAAACACACAAGCCGCATCTATGCAAAACACACAAGCCGCATCTGTGCACAACACACAAGCCGCATCTGTGCAAAACACACAAGCCGCATCTGTGCAAAACACACAAGCCGCATCTGTGCAAAACAGTTTGTCACTATCACCAGTTTTGTCATTTTATCCATTTTTGGCAAACAGCCAAACTGCATCCAAAGATTATACACAAACCGCATCAATGTGTGCTCCAAAAAAAAAACAACAAGAAGACCACAAGTCATTTTCACAGTTTTTGTCATTTTATCCAGTTTTGGCAAACAGCCAAACACCAATCCCATTGGACACAAACCGCATACAAGAACACATCATCACCATCAGCAGCCAAGAACATCAACAAGAAAAAACCGCACTTTTGATCTAAAGAAAACTTTAGAGGCCAAAGAGTACGACCCACTATTGATAATCAGGCGTTCATTAAGGCTTGCAAACCCAACATCACATACCAAGATCACAACTCACAACCGTGACCAAGAAGTATTTATCTTTTGCAAGACAAGTAGCAACAAAGAACACACCATCCAAATCAAGACTGTCGAACCAAAAAAAACATAAGATTCAAGCTTCTACGTGAAGCTCAAGCGAACTTTTAATCACAAAAGAAATCATAAACTTGTTGAAGCCACCTAAAAACCTTTTGAGGCCCAAAAGACGTTAAAGCAAAATCAGTCAATATCTACTGTTCGAACCCAAAAAAAAGAGGCATAAACTACAACTTGTTTATAATTTTTCTACTTGAAGAATTAAAAACCCAACTCAGGCCCATTAGATGTGGTTCAGACCATTGAAATGAAGAAACAAAAACAATAGAAAACCAAACTGTTCGAACCAAAGAAGATTAGCAAGGAAGTATAATAAAGATGATTCAAACCCCAAACAAAATATAAAAACCAACACACAATCAAACGAACCTAACCATGGCTCTTGATACCAATTGTAGGATATAACCATCTTGATTGTGTGGATGAATCGGGTGGTCTTGGTTCATGGAAGATTAGATCCATGGTAGATGAGATGAACTAGAGAGAGAGAGAGTTGGGAGAAAACTTGTATCAATTAGATTAAGTGTATGAAATTGTGACAAGAGTTCCAACCCTTCCCAAGTGTGGGAAGGGGTATTTATACTTACTAATATTATGCCCCTAGTGGGCTGTGGAGTGAGCTGACAGTGGGGAAAGCCCCGACCCACTCCACAAATATAAATACGACTAAACTAATAATACTAATACTAATATTGCTAAGCTAATATAAATAAGTCTACGAGCTATGTAGATGCTAAATAGATGCTCGGGGTGACCGAGCCTTCATCTGAATATTTATATTCCTAACAAAGCAACAACCAAAACCGTAACAACCACCACCATCAACAGAATCGTTGGCAAGAGACTGCCAAAGCCTATACAGCCACTCCTGCGGAGAGGATTGGTTATGTAGGAACGAAGCCATTATGTAATCGATGCTCGTTGCACCACTATGGTCCATGCGTTGTTAAATGTGCAAAGTGTCAGAGGGTTGGACATCAGACCAAAGACTGTAAAGCAACAGGAGCAAATCTGCAGCCAGTGGTCATAACTTGTCACGGATGCGATGAGAAGGGGCATTATAAGAATCAGTGCCCAAAGCCAAATGCTAATCAGAAACAATGGTGCCCATGGACGAGTTTATGTGTTAGGAGATGGTAATGAGCAGCAGAACCCTGACGTAGTCACGGGTACGTTTCCTCTCAATCGACATCTAGCTAAAGTATTATTTGACACCGGAGCCGATAAAAGCTTTATATCACTTACTTTTGCTTCCTTACTTAAACTTACTCCCACTGCCTTAAACAACACATACAAAATCGAACTTGCTAATGGAAAATTAGTAGCCACTAACTCAATAATCCAAAATAGCACCTTAACGTTACTAAACCAACCTTTCGACATCGACCTCATGCCCATCGAACTTGGTAGCTTCGACGTAATCGTTGGTATGGATTGGCTATCCAAATACCATGCCAGGATCATATGCGATGAAAAAGTGGTTCACATTCCTTTTGGGGATGAAACTTTGATTATCCGAGGTAATCAAAGTAAGACCAGACTAAGCATTATATCCTGTCTCAAAACCATGAAGTACATCAACAGAAGATGTCAAGCGTTTTTAACTCATGTAACTGAAAAGAAAACGGAAGAGAAACAACTGGAAGATGTACCTGTAGTACGAGATTTTCTCGAAGTATTTCTTGAAGAGTTACCTGGACTACCACCTGTTCATCAGGTAGAGTTTCAGATTGACTTAGTGCCGGGAGCAGTGTCAGTTGCACGAGCACCTTACCGTTTAGCACCATCGGAGATGCAAGAACTATCTAATCAACTGTAGGAGTTGTTGGATAGAAGTTTTATTCGACCAAGCACTTCGCCTTGGGGAGCACCTGTCCTATTCGTAAAAAAGAAGGATGGATCTCTTAGGATGTGTATCGATTACCGAGAGTTGAATAAACTTACGGTAAAGAATCGATATCCATTGCCAAGGATCGATGATTTGTTCGACCAATTGCAAGGATCGAGCGTTTACTCGAAAATCGATTTAAGATCTGGTTATCATCAGTTGCGTGTTAGGGAAGAAGATATTCCTAAAACAGCTTTTCGAACAAGATACGGTCACTACGAATTTCAAGTAATGCCATTTGGGTTAACTAACGCACCAGCCGTGTTCATGGATCTCATGAATCGTGTGTGCAAACCCTATTTGGATAAATTTGTGATTGTGTTCATTGATGATATTCTTATCTATTCTCGGAGCGAAGAAGAACATGCGGAGCATTTAAGATTAATTTTGGAATTACTCAAGAGAGAACAACTGTACGCTAAATTCTCCAAGTGTGATTTCTGGATTCACACTGTACAGTTTCTTGGGCACGTGATTGATCGCCACGGTATTCACGTGGATGCTTCCAAAATAGAAGCAGTCAAAAATTGGCCGACACCTACAACCCCCACTGAGGTGCGTCAATTTTTAGGACTTGCTGGCTATTATCGGAGATTCATTGAAGGATTTTCGAAGATTGCCAAATCTTTAACAGAATTGACACAGAAAAATAAGAAGTATGTTTGGGGAGAAAATCAAGAGAAAGCTTTCCAGCTGTTAAAGCAAAAGCTTTGTGAAGCACCAATTCTAGCTTTACCTGAAGGGAGTGATTATTTCATTGTGTATTGTGACGCATCACACCAAGGGTTAGGTGCATTACTGATGCAAAGAAATAAACTCATTGCTTATGCCTCTAGACAGCTCAAGCCTCATAAGGAAAATTATACGACTCATGATCTCGAGCTAGGAGCAGTTGTATTTGCTCTTAAAATCTGGAGACATTATCTGTACGGCACAAAGTGTGTTGTATTCACAGATCACAAGAGCCTTCAACACATTCTCGACCAGAAAGAATTAAACATGAGGCAAAGCCGATGGTTAGAGTTGCTAAGTGATTATGACTGTGAAATTCGTTATCACCCTAGAAAAGCAAATGTTGTAGCATATTCTTTAAGCAGGAAGGAACGAATTAAGCCTCTTTGAGTTAGAGCTTTAGTCATGACCATTAATTTGGACTTGCCATCCCAAATTCTCAACGCACAAGCTGAAGCAGTGAAGGAAGAAAATATTCAGGCTGAGAATTTAAGGGGTATGGACAAGACATTTGAACTTCGTCCTGATGGAACTCGTTGCATAAAGAACCGAAGCTGGTTGCCACTTTTTGGTGATTTAAGAAATGTGATTATGCATGAATCACATAAATCCAAATATTCTATTCACCCAGGATCTGAAAAGATTAATCAGGATCTCAAAAAGCTTTACTGGTGGCCAAACATGAAAGCTGACATTGCTGAGTGTGTCAGTAAATGTTTGACATGTGCACGAGTTAAAGCTGAACATCAGAGGCCATCTGGATTATTGACACAACCTGAGATTCCTGAATGGAAATAGGAAAGAATAACTATGGATTTCATCACCAAGTTACCTAGGACATCAAGCGGATATGACACCATTTGGGTCATCGTTGATCGTCTTACGAAATCAGCGCATTTTCTGCCGATCAAAGAGACGGATGAGATAGAAAATCTTGCGCAATTATATCTGAAAGAAGTAGTCTCACGACATGGAGTACCAATTTCCATTATTTCAGATCGTGATTCTCGTTTCACATCTAGATTATGGGATAAGCTTCAGAAAGCCTTGGGTACTAATTTAGATATGAGCACTGCTTATCATCCACAAACCGATGGACAGAGCGAAAGAACTATTCAAACGTTGGAAGATATGCTCAGGGCGTGTGTAATAGATTTTGGTAAAGGATGGGATAAGCATCTGCCTTTGGCAGAATTCTCATACAACAATAGTTACCATGCCAGCATAAAAGTAGCACCGTTTGAAGCACTTTATGGACGAAAGTGCCGATCACCTGTTTACTGGGCAGAATTCGGAGAATCCCAACTTATCGGACCAGAGATAATTCAGGAAACTACCGATAAAATCGTGCAAATTCGACAACATTTGCAATCAGCTCGAGATAGGCAGAAAAGCTACGCCGACGCAAGATGGAAACCTATGGAGTTTGAAGTCGGAGACAGAGTAATGCTGAAAGTACTGCCGTGGAAAGGCATGGTCAGATTCGGAAAGCGAGGAAAGTTGAATCCCAGATACATCGGACCATTCAAGATTCTGGAGAGAATCGGTCCAGTAGCCTAAAGATTAGAGCTTCCTGTAGAGCTTAGTAAAATACATCCTGTCTTCCACGTCTCCAATCTGAAGAAGTATCTATCAGATGAAACGCTTGTTATTCCCATGAAAGAGCTTCGTCTCAATGACAAACTCAATTTTGAGGAAGAACCAGTGGAGATCATGGATAGAGAAATCAAACAGTTAAAACGAAGCCGTGTTCCCATCGTTAAGGACAGATGGAACTCTAAAAGAGGACCAGAATTTACCTGGGAACGAGAAGATCAAATCCGAGAGAGATATCCACACCTTTTTCCTCAAACCTCAACCAACACAGACTGAATCTCGGGACGAGATACCCTTCAACGGGGGGATACTGTAACCACTGTAAAATTTTCGCCTTGTAATAAACAATTATATATTCTAATAAAGAATATTTAATCCCTTTTTCTACGAATAATTTTTTTATATATTTTTTTATCTGATCATGATTTCTATCCAATGTGACGTAACTCACATCTTCGATAAACGTGCTCCCACGCAGACCAACCTAACGAACTTAATGTTTATTTTATATAAACATTTCTATATGAAACATTACAATATACCATTTGCCATTTTACGATAATTCGTTAACGAACGTGCAAACTAAACTTTTATTATCAATTAGAGTTTCTAACGAAACCCTAAATTATTATAACAACAATTATGAATAACTAAACCCTAAAACAACTCATTTGAACCAATGTACAAGTTACTAAAGCACAAAAACCCTAATTCCACTTTAACTCCCGATAAAAACCACAAAACTATGATTTTATATAATAAAATCACAAAACCCTAAATAATGTATATATAATTTTTATAAAATATATATGTACAAGTCTTTTAAAGCAAGGTACAAGTCACTTAAGCATAAAAACTCAATAATTAATATTAATATCATTATAACCTTGAAATTATTTATTTTAAAGCATATTGTACAACAATTTCATGCATTAATTTTTCATAATAAATTTTTAGACTTACTAAATATTTGTACAAGCCCTTAAACTCAATGTACAACTCTTCAATGCATAAAACTTTAAAATCTCATTTATATATATTAAAAACTTAATAAAAATTACATAAAATTTATATAACTTAAGGAAACATTAAAAATTTATTTTTCATATTTTCTAAACCCTAGTACAACCTTGCTAAGCTTATAGTACAATCCCTTGAAGCACAAATAAATTTCCTTTCCTATTAATAAAACTCGATATACATAATTAAGTATATACATATTCTAAAAAATTTTCCTAACTACTAATACTTAACTAAACCCTAGAAAATACATTAGTTATACCCTAAAACCCTAATGTACCACACAATTAAGCCCTATGTACTACTCCCTAAAGCACCATTCGAACCCCTAGTTACTCCTTAGTTCAAATTCGACCAACCCTAAACTAAATCCTTCATTTCTTTCAAACATCCAAGCCATACAAGCACCACATGGAATTTCCTAAAGCCTCCAAATCTCATAGTGTCTAGAAGTTAAACCCTAGGTCAAGTATTGTGGGAATATCACATGGAAAGGGAATTGCCACAACATTTCTCCCTCCTCCTCGTCCCAAGTGGCATTTTCTCAACCCACTCTCACTCCTTTGTCCCCTAATCACTTCACAAACCCTAATCTCTTTCTTTCTATAAATACCGATCCTATACTTCACTAATCTACACACAACACAATTCAAAACCCTAAAAACAATGCCATATTCACTCGCTACTGACCAAATAGCTCTCATTCACTCCAAAGAAAAACCATACGAAGCCTAAGAATAAGAAGAAGCCATAGTATTTCCTTTTCAAGTCAATTCGCTCCATATCTCTTAATCGAACCTTAGAGCTAAGTAAGTACTCTCCACCCTTTTCATTACTTCTTGTAGTCTCTAAGTACTCTAAAGAACATCACTAAAAAGTCATCTAATAAAAACCTAGGCTAATAACAAGTTTTTTTTTTTTCTTTTCTTCTAGTCGAAGAAACCCTAATTTATTTTTAAACAAGTAAATTGGAAACATGTTAAAAGATGATTTAGGAATGATGAAAATAATATTTACATACATTAAAAAGGATGTAGGAACTCAATAACTAGAAACCAAAATATTTTCTTTCTTTTTCTTTTGTGCCGAGCGAACCCAAACACCCCCTTAACGTATAAAATTTAACTCCACAACTTAAGAAACTTCAAAAACATGTTAACAACAACTTAAATATAGTAAGCATGTTGTAAATAAACCAAAAGAACTAGTCTCCAAACTCAGAAACTAAAACCGAGCACTTTTTCTAAATTATTTTCCTGTCGCTACATCGATCAGACCCAGAACTTTGGACTTAAAATTCGACACCTAAACGGACTCTAAAAATTCTAGATTTTTGCCACGTTACAGACCCCTTAGCTAGCTAATTTCTGGAAAAAGAACGAAGTAAAATGATTAAGTATTCATAAAGTTATAAGCGTTTGAAGTCTGTCCATTTCTGTCGAGTAAAGCACCCCAAAAATAATTCATTCGAGCTTCATAAGCTCAAATGACAAGTCTATAATCAGAAAATAAGCTGTCCCTATGATGAAAATAAAGTGTATAAAGAAGTCGTAAAAAGTCTTGCCACTTTCTATAGCTTATAACGTATTTATATAGAGTAAGGATGTCGGGGGTGACAACAAGGGAGTCTTAAGGGTAATTTTTGCCAAAACTCTAATTAAAATTATAACAAGGACTTGAGTTGTTGTCGACTTGCAACTCAGGGGGAAAAAGTGTCATTTTCCAAAGTTCAAGGGTAAAAATTGTCATTTGACCAAAGTTGAGGGGTAAAAAATTGTAATTTTATAAAAGTTCAAAGGTAAAAATTGTCATTTTGTGAAAGTTCAGGGGTATAAACCGTCAATATATGAAACTATAGGGTAAAAAGCGTAACTTCATATATAATTATTATTATTAATATATTTTAAATATATTTATAATAAAAATTAATAAATATTAACTTACGATTATCTTGATAACGAACAAACGGAAACATAATGAACAAGACAATAAAATCTTATCCAACTTTTAAAGGGACCCCATGTTGTCTCAATTAAACATTTATCGACAACCAAAACGAAACGAAACGAACATTGAAACTTGTATTTATATCTGAATACGATTACTGAAATTTGGCATAACGAACCAGGTTGCGTGCCGGAGACGTTTATCAACTTTATTTAACATTGTTTTTCATCCGAACTGTCAAGGTGAGTTCATAGTCCCACTTTTTATACGTTTTCCAAATTTGTGGGGAGATACATACTACCAAACCGAACACAAGTATTTTTACTGTATGCTTTCCTGATTGATATTGACTAAGTTACCTGTTGCCTAAAAGACCTCCCATCATGAACCTCTAATCACTTTCGGGTGAGCGCGAATACGGTAAATAGATCTATTGGGTGTGACGACCCCTTTTGTGTTAAAGTAACGTGACCAAAAGTACTTTATTTGAGTTGAATAAAGAGACCGGCAATCTCCTACTCGGGGGCAAGGTTACCTACATTTAATTATGGGGTAATTTAATCATCATTAGCTCATGACTGTTGATGTTCCACAGTTAAGGTTTTGCGTGTCATGAGACTTAGGGCAATATATTTACATAACGAACTGAACTTTTACTTTCCATTTAGCTTGTGTTCAAATTGATTATAATTTTAAACGCTATGGATTCACTCAACCTTTGTGTTGACTTTTTAGCATGTTTTATCTCAGGTAATTAAAAGACCGAACTTGGCACGGAGTGGCTGTGGACTTTCTTCTTATAAAAAGAGTGTCCATTATGTTATCATTCAAATGAATAATGTAACTTTTATAACGTATTTCCGAACTTCCCTCTGGGACCTATCTTATGTACTCTGATTTAAATAATGAATGATAACAATTTTATTTAAAACGTCTCTTTTTGAGTCGTTTTCTATTATCATGACTACGATACTTGAAGTAACACCCCAACCTATATTTCCGCTGCGAATATCGAAAACGGGGGTGTTACACCTACAACACACGATGAACATGCATCACGTAAGAAACTTTCGGTCTTTGCAAAACTTATCCTAAAATTTTATACATAATCTAACATACTGACCTACATTTTTTGTACTGTTACAGAAATGCCATCACAAACAACAAAAGGCAAGACTATTGAATCAGCGGAGGAGAACCCAACACAAGTACAAGACAATCTAGGTAACAAACATTTTTTTATTTAAACTAATACTAAAATATTGAGTTTAATCTTAAACAGCAAATCCCAATTTTCAGTTACTGCAGATGCAACAGCGATGCCACCAGCATACACACATATGCAGACAAAATCAAAGCAAGGAAAACAAGTATCTACACAAATTCCAGGTCAGAAACGTTATGTGCTATCCACACATGTGTAAAAAAGAACGACAAACACATATTCATTAACCTTTTAATTATTTATTTACAACAGGTGATACAAGTGATAAACCTACAACTGCTAAGAGATCACTCTTCCAAGAAAAGGCAGCAGATACCAAAAAGAGTAAAAAAGAATGAAGGTATCCATGAAAGTCAACAAATTAAAACACTTCTACCACCCACGCTTTTGATGATCCATATGCTCTCAGAGCATGCAATAAAACAACTACTAATGTAGATATGTAACTAACCACTACTGTTGGTCAAATGCCTTTTGTAACATGACTGCGCCACGGTAATGTGCAGAACATATGTATCACAACAGTCTATGTTATGCATTGTTAAAATGCAATATCCCCATTAGTAGTATAATATGTGCATCAAGAACCCTAGCAATTCGCCTATCACCAATTTGATGGCCAATCTTCAAACACTTACGAAACTTTGGAGCCATCGCGGTTAAATTAACAAACAATTTTAGCCCTAATAGATTGGTGATACAGTTTGAGTAATTGCGGCGAGACAAAAAGTACCACAAACCCTATAGCCCAAACAGATTTACCAACCCTTAAACCCAACTAACAAAAGCCCAATAAACACTTACATCAAAAATATAAATACAAATACATTATAGTATAAAATTACAAATTTAAAAAAAAAAAAAAAAAAAAAAAAAAAAAAAAAAAAAAAAAAAACAAACAATAGAAAAAACGCTCCAACGCCATAACAAAAATAACAAACTAAATTGCGCCAAAATTTTTTATCTTACTTACATTAACAAACCAATGTAAAACAATTTTTTTTTAACTATTTTACTTACAAACAAATACATTATAAAACAAATTACGACTTTCAAACATGTACATTATAGAAACGAGAACACAAAACATACTAAAAATGGTTACTCCACAACTCGCCCGCGGCAACGTGCGGGCTACCCCGGTCGTATCAAATAACGCATAAAGATAAAGTAATTACAACAATCTAAAAAATTAATTCTTCTTTATACGCACCATCGATGGAAACACGTGGTACGGTGGTACCAAGAACAACGGCTGTAGCAGAGGTGTCTTGATTGATGTATCAAGGTGTTATGACAGAGGTGTCGATTTGGGACCAATGGTGGTACTGCGATGTGGGTTACGAGAAGAAGATTTTTTTTTTTTCTTTGTTTTTGCAAAAGTTGAATTGAATATAGATCTGAATTTGAATTGAAGTGTCAATATGTGAAAAAGATAAAAGGGGGCAAAAATCCCGCTCAATATTTTGGGGAAGAAGACCGAGTTATGATTTCTATGAAAATAAAACCACTATCCCAAATGATAAACCCAGCCCAGCAAAAACACAAAACAATATACAACTTTTATAAACTCAGAATTTACATTTTTTTCACACTATTCTTATAAAATTATACACATTCATAAAAACAAAAACATAAAGCATAAAATAAAAAAAGTCCTACAACTATTACCGGACAAATTGAGTTGTCGTGACAAAGGCTTTCTTAATGGAAGATCGGAATAACCAGAAGCAAATACAACCTTTATACGATAAACATTATAAACCAACAAACATAAAATGTTGACACAAACTCACCTGCCGCAACGCGCAGGTTTCCCTGCTCGTTAAAATAATTGTGCACAAGCCAAAGGCAAACATTGTAATCTTCAAAGATACGTGATTAGATATAATTACAATTAAAACTTAACCATTACTTTAGGGTGTGCTTGGTAGAAGGTTTTGCGGGGTGAAGAATGAGTAAGGTAATAAAAAAAAGTGTTTGGTTGACTATAATGCAATGACCCATTACTTAATAAATTAGGAGGAATGGATTCCTTTCCCTTTCCCTAGCATTATCATTGCCTTTCATTTTCCTATTACCGAGTTTGAACCAAGCACTTTGTAAATAATTTGTAAAAAATAATCAAATCAAGCAAAACTTTAACTAACATTATAAGTCATTTTCAGTAGTTTTGTAAATATGCTTAAAAAATAAATGGTGTAAATACTTTTATAAATTACACAATTCTTTGTTAAACCCATTTTCAAAAAATATTAAACTAGATTTTAGAACCCCTCTACAAACATGAAAAGGAATTAATGACCAAAAAAAGCCACACACAAAAATAATTCTTTCATACTTTTGAGTCCCATTTTATAGATAGTTTTCTCTTGCCATTTGGTTCATGAGGGGCAATATGGGATGGATGCAAACTTCATTGTCTTTTGCAGTTCAAGTGTTCTTATGATAACTTCCTATGATTGTCAAGGTGCCAATAGTCATGCAACTTATAGCTATTGACTCATCAACATAATTAAGTGATGTAAATTAACATATTTTTTTATCTTATATCTATTTTGTGCCACCCTACTTACCAGTTTATCTTATATCTATCTTGTCTATGGGCAAATCCGAACTTCCATTTTCCTCTTCTTTAGTTAAGAGAGTAACTCACTTGGATTTGAAAATATAAGTTTCATATTGTTGATCACACACGTTACAAAACAAAACATGTAGGCAAACTTAATACAGCAAGAATCAGATGTCATGGCATCTAGATTTGATACTAAACTTGATCGCTCTTTTACCTTTGTGATGTCTAATAAAATTTTAAAAGATAAACTTTAGTCGATGTGCAGGCCGGTAACTACACTGTCACAATATGTAAATGGTATGCTGTGATATGCATCCATCCCCTGTAAGTTTCAAACATTATTTTTGTAAAGCAGCCCAACTATTACTCTATTAAATAAAGAACCAACAGTACAAAGAAAATACAAACTAGCTTACATGGTTCAAAAACTAGCTCGGACGAACTCTTTTGCTTTGCTTGAAACACATTATTGCCGATTTTACCACAGCAGATATACAGAAACCTATAACATTATATGTGTTCCGAGCTACTACTGAACTACATGGTGTGTGCATCTTATGGCGTGTTCTTGATGAGTATATAAAAGTCTTGTATTTGACCGACGTAATTAGTGCAAAACAATATGAAGAGACAGTCAAACTTAAAGGTACTGCTAGCATCTTCATAAGAGTGGTAACAATACATCACTATAACTTAAACTATTCAAAATGGAGCCAATCATTTACAAGAAATTTCCAACTACCAAGATCCCAAAACATTTCCTAATCTTACTCAAATTCCATAATTCTGCAATCAAAAAAAGAATTCTACCTTCTAAACTTTGGACGCTTAGGAGCACTGGTACTAGGACCAGCACGGGACTTTCCAAAAGCCTTCATCTTCCTTCTTTTCCGCTCATCCTCACTGTCAGACTCATCCCCTTTCTCCCTATCTGCATTGGTAGCTTCACGCTCCAACTCTTCCCATGTCTTGCCTCCTTCTTCCTCCGACTCTTCCATTTCCTCGTCTTCGTCCTCGTCATCATCAGAATCCACCAAAGATGCACTGTCGGACTCGTCGTCATCCGACTCAGACCCAGTCAGCTCCACATCAGATGGTGTGTAAACCTGATCTGATTCATCTGCACTATCAGAATCAGAATCACTAGCTTCCAAATTCAATAAGTACTCCCATCCGTTTTTAGTAATGAATTCTTGTGGGTTGTCCATGATTCTTTTTAAAAGAGTCCGCCAGCTCATGTTCAACCTGCTTTCATAATATTTTATGTCAGCTGTGTCTAGCCATTCTTTGATTGCCTCAAGTGATGTAGAAGGAATTGAATCGATCCGAAGGACGTCACGTTTAAAGTCCTTGAACACAATTGCCATGTCGAAATTCTTCTGTCCAAACCCAACCCGTTCAAGGTTCACAATCTCAATCTCGCTCAATGTAACCACGAGAAACGGAGTTTCTATCAGCTCTACTAAGCAGCTTGCAGTTGGAACTATGAAAGTGGAAGCTTTGTGGGGTACCCCATGAAACCCGAGTTCTCTTAAAGGCTGGTCAAATTCAAGGTCTAACCCTCTGAACTTGGGCTGTCTCCAAAGTTCGTTAACACGACTAGCAAAGCTCTGAAAGTCCATACTGATTTTGTTTTTACGAGCTCGTTCTCTATGTTCTTCCTCGATCTCATCTGGGTCATAGGCGCATCTCCTTGAACCTCCTAAAGTTTGAACAACATCCATCACCTCGACATAGAATTGAACATCTTTTGTCTTTTTGTTTCCAACCATGATATGGTTATGGAGATGAAAGTGTAGCAGTGTTATCAATTCTTTTTCTGCTGGTTGGAAGAAGGCGTGTTTAATGTTACCAAATAAGATATCTACACGTTCATTTGACCTTGATGTTGAATATCTGAAGCCATTTTCATGAGACTCTAGAGTACCTGGAAGCTTCCTTCCACGGCCTGGAAACGGGGGACGGATCCAAAGGTCTATCAATTTTAACGGCTTGAACTTATAACTTGCAAATAGAACCAATTATCGATCAGAAATGGGTCATACTCGATGCATTTTTTTTATTTGTCGGTTAGGTTTATCTAGTAAATAGTTTTTTTTACAAGCGTATATGTCTAGCATTTTATGTACTATATAATTAATATAGCAAAAATATAACGCGTTTTACCTGCAAGCACGAGTTTCTCCTGGGTAACCAATGATGCCCTCTCAGCTCTTTCAGACTCAGGGGAAACAAAATCTTTTTTTAGTGTTTTTATCTGCTGTTCTAGTTCACGATGGTGCTCTGGGTCCTTTGAACAAAAGGTTACCTCCTTCATGTGAGATTGCGACATAATCATGAACAAGTTTGGATCATGAGAATAGAAGTGTATTCCAGGTGGATTGAAGGTAATATGAATTTTGGATTTATGGGTTTTATAAGCTTGAGTGGTTACAGTCATCGTTACAGTCTTCACAGTAGCCACATGGAAAGGTACCATCTGTTTATTTATTGGAATAAGTAATAGCCTCATTCTTCTTGTCTACAATAATCATCGTTTCTCTCGGCTGAAGAACATCATCCAAATTTTTATAAGCAGTAAAATCATTTGAAGTTCTTGAAGAAGATCTGCCATCAACTATTTCACTATAGCCACCTGAAAGCCGTCGAGCGGTTTCTTCGTTTACCTTACGAGCAAGTTCAGCTTGATGTTGCCTCCTACTCTCTTCTTTAGACATTTCATGGTTGTTTGATCTACGTGTTGCTTTTGAGAATATAGCTTCTGTATGTTTAGGCTCGAATTTCACTTTTGGCTTTACGTCTTCTTTTTCCTTACTATCGTTAAAAGGGTGTGAATGGTCTTTAGAGCTTATTGAAGTTGTCACTTCACGACCAGTAGCAGTTACAATAACAGTATCAGCAAGAAATAATGCGTAATTTTGGCTCTTTGTTTTACTACTCTTTGTCTGCATGTTTTGAAAACCAAGAGCAACATTTAAAACCATACCCGTTCTCAAGATTCTATCATTCTTCTCATTAAGATTCAACACCAACTCACGGAACTCAAGACCGATGCCTGTCCCAGCAGATTTAGTCAAATTAGCGGTCAACTCAGGAGCTTCTTTTTCAACCACTGAAAGAGCAGCCTTATAAACATCACTAGCCTTATTACCGGGCTTGATTGCACCAATAGCAGCCTCATGGGCCTTGCGAAGAACCTGATAAGATTTCGTCTGTGTAGCATTGGATTTAATAAGAATAGTTCTAGCCACATTTGCGCAATAGCTATTATATCGCGACCCAAGTGCACAAATGATCACACTAGAGGAATCATAGTACAGATTGTCATCATTGCTTGAAGCTTTAGGTCTAAGATCAAACTTGCCACCGCTTTGAAATATCGGGGGATAACAGATATCACAATTATCAGCTTTGAGCTTCACGTCAACTTTAGCTGGATTTAAAATTACCTTCTCAGTAGCATCCATCAACGAGGAATGAGATACTACTTTTTCCTTCTCAATTACATCACGAAGCTTTTGAACTACATGCTTTTCCATCACAGAAGCCACAAGATATGCAGCTTTTTTCACATTTGTAAGCTCATTAGCCTCCTTCATAATCTAAAGAAGAAAAAAAGAATTCTACCTTCTAAACTTGGGACGTTTAGTAGCACTGGTACTAGGACCAGCACGGGACTTTCCAAAAGCCTTCATCTTCCTTCTTTTCCGCTCATCCTCACTGTCAGACTCATCCCCTTTCTCCCTATCTGCATTGGTAGCTTCACGCTCCAACTCTTCCCATGTCTTGCCGACTTCTTCCTCCGACTCTTCCATTTCCTCGTCTTCGTCCTCGTCGTCCTCAGACTCCACCAAAGATGCACTGTCTGACTCGTCATCATCCGACTCAGACCCAGTCAGCTCCACATCAGATGGTGTGTAAACCTGATCTGATTCATCTGCACTATCAGAATCAGAATCACTAGCTTCCAAATTCAATAACTCCCATCCGTTATTAGTAATGAATTCTTGTGGGTCGTCCATGATTTTTTTTAAAAGAGTCCGCCAGCTCATGTTCAACGTGCTTTCATAATATTTTATGTCAGCTGTGTCTAGCCATTCTTTGATGCCCTCAAGTGATGTAGAAGGAATTGAATCGATCCGAAGGACGTCACGTTTAAAGTCCTTGAACACAATTGCCATGTCGAAATTCTTCTGTCCAAGCCCAACCCGTTCAAGGTTCACAATCTCAATATCGCTCAATGTAACCACGAGAAACGGAGTTTCTATCAGCTCGACTAAGCAGCTTGCAGTTGGAACTATAAAAGTGGAAGCTTTGTGGGGTACCCCATGAAACCCGAGTTCTCTTAAAGGCTGGTCAAACTCGAGCTCTAACCCTTTGAACTTGGGCTGTCTCCAAAGGTCGTTAACACGACTAGCAAATCTCTGAAAGTCCATACAGATTTTGTTTTTACGAGCTCGTTCTCTGTGTTCTTCCTCGATCTCATCTGGGTCATAGGCGGATCTCCTTGAACCTCCTAAATTTTGAACACCATCCATCACCTCGACATAGAATTGAACATCTTTTGTCTTTTTGTTTCCAACCATGATATGGTTATGGAGATGAAAGTGTAGCAGTGTTATCAATTCTTTTTCTGCTGGTTGGAAGAAGGCGTGTTTAATGTTACCAAATAAGATATCTACACGTTCACTTGACCTTGATGTTGAATATCTGAAGCCATTTTCATGAGACTCTAGAGTACCCGGAAGCTTCCTTCCACGGCCTGGAAACGGGGGACGGATCCAAAGGTCGATCAATTTTAACGGCGTGAACTTATAACCTGCAAGTAGAACCAAGTATCAATCAGAAATGAGTCATACATACTCGGTGCATTTTTTTTAGTTTGTCGGTTAGGTTCCTCTAGTAAAATGGTTTTGTTTACAATTGTATATGTCTAGACTCTAGAATTTTATGTACTATATAATTAACATAGCAAAAATATAACCCATTTTACCTGCAAGCACGAGTTTCTCCTGGGTAACCAATGATACCCTCTCAGCTCTTTCAGACTCACGGGAAACAAAATCTTTTTTTAGTGTTTTTATCTGCTGTTCTAGTTCACGAATGTGCTCTGCGTTCTGTGAACAAAAGGCTACGTGCTTCACGTGAGGTTGCGACATAATTGCGAACAAGTTTGGATCATGAGAAGAGAAGTGTGTTCCAGGTGGATTGAAGGTAATATGAATACAATAACGGGTTGTATCACGAGCTTGAGTGGTTACAGTTGTTACTGTCTTCACAGTAGCCACATGGAAAGGTACCATCTCATTTTCTAATGGAATAAGTATAGCCTCATTCTTCTTGTCTACGACAATAATCATCCTTTCTTTCGGCTGAAGAACATCATTCAAATTTTTATAAGCAGTAAAATCATTTGAAGTTCTTGAAGAAGATCTGCCATCCACTATTTCACTAACGCCACCTGAAAGCCGTCGAGCGGTTTCTTCGTTTACCTTACGAGCAAGTTCAGCTTGATGTTGCCTTCTACTCTCTTCTTTAGACATTTCTTGGTTTTTTGATCTAAGTCTTGCTTTTGAGAATATAGCTTCTGTATGTTTAGGCTCGAATTTCACTTTTGGCTTTACGTCTTCTTTTTCCTTACCATCGTTAAAAGGGTATGAATGGTCTTTAGAGCTTTTTGAAGTTGCCACTTCACGACCAGTAGCAGTTACAATAACAGTATCAGCAAGAAATAATGCGTAATTTTGGCTCTTTGTTTTACTACTCTTTGTCTGCATGTTTTGAAAACCAAGAGCAACATTTAAAACCATACCCGTTCTCAAGATTCTATCATTCTTCTCATTAAGATTCAACACCAACTCACGGAACTCAAGACCGATGCCTGTCCCAGCAGATTTAGTCAAATTAGCGGTCAACTCAGGAGCTTCTTTTTCAACCACTGAAAGAGCAGCCTTATAAACATCACTAGCCTTATTACCGGGCTTGATTGCACCAATAGCAGCCTCATGGGCCTTGCGAAGAACCTGATAAGATTTCGTCTGTGTAGCATTGGATTTAATAAGAATAGTTCTAGCCACATTTGCGCAATAGCTATTATATCGCGACCCAAGTGCACAAATGATCACACTAGCGGAATCATAGTACAGATTGTCATCATTGCTTGAAGCTTTAGGTCTAAGATCAAACTTGCCACCACTTTGAAATATCGGGGGATAACAGATATCACAATTATCAGCTTTGAGTTTCACGTCAACTTTAGCTGGATTTAAAATTACCTTCTCAGTAGCATCCATCAACGAGGAATGAGATACTACTTTTTCCTTCTCAATTACATCACGAAGCTTTTGAACTACATACTTTTCCATCACAGAAGCCACAAGATATGCAGCTTTTTTCACATTTGTAAGCTCATTAGCCTCCTTCACGACAAAAAGATGCGCCAGTCCATTAGTTAAATCATTAAGCTGCAAGCATGAAGACTTTAGCTTCTCGACCCATTTCCCGACAAGCTTCCCCTCAGGGGCCTGAGTCTCTTTCGCTACATGCCCGAAAACAATAGAATTACCGCCATTTCCGTGTGATTGAATGACGTTAAATATGGAATCCATTAGGGTAGCTCCATCATCATTTTTCGCCTTCACATGCATCACAACATCTACACCTACAGCATCTTTAGCGCGCTTTTTGACAACATCAAGCAGTGATGCTTTCTTTTGACTGCATAAAAAATGAATCTGCTTATCTGAGAAAACCATTATTGTTTCCGGGAATTCAAAACCAAACAACCACATGTGAAGAGCCGAAGACTTCAAATAACGAATATCATCAGAATCAGGTGGGGTAGCTACTGCAAAGGCATTGCAAGATTCCCATAACTCGTCTCTGTGTTTTCGCCAATGAGAATACAGTGACTGTAGTTGCCTCGCCAATGTACTTTCATCGATTTTATATGCAACTCTATCTGCTGCCATTTTCACCAGTCCACGAGAACCTGGTCAAAATAGTTCGTCAATTGACATCCCAAATTAATGGCTACACAATACGATAATCAAAACGATCATTATTTCAGGCATTACTTGCATCTGATGGAATGAAAATAATAAAGTAGTTACTCTAAGCAAGGATAATAATATTAAAGTTATTTAGCCACGAAAACGTAAAACAAGCTGTAAAACGAAATTGACAAAAGAAAATGTTAGTTTTGACCTGGATACAAGTGCCGAATATCGCGATCGAACAAAGAAACACGCACACCAACAGTTGATATACTCGACAGAAACCAAAAGTTTGATTAAGAATGAAAACGTACCAAATCCCTTCCCCCTCACATCCTTTTATAGAGATGACTAGAAGTCGGCTAGCTGTGATAACAGGTTACAAGAAAACGGGTTGGGCTTCGGACCCAAGCCAACCCAACCCAACGACCAGGGGCGGAGCCATATGTCAGGTAGTGGGGGGCAACCAAGCTTTTATGAATACCAAATGTACATAGGAAAAAAATTGATATCGGTAACAAATAGGACTAGTGCCCTCTGGCAAATAGTCAGAGCTTTTTAATGTGGAAACTGCTTCTAACTGCATCGTCGGAAACAATGGAGAATAAAAAGGTAAAGTGAACGGAGTGAAAGTGAATTTTGATGAGGAAGGGGTTGTGGGCCACGTTATATCACGTGATAATAGAAAGGTCTTTGCTTTATCAATCTTTTATCTTTTATTTATATAATAAAACAAAACCCCTAGTGGGGACTTTTACATTTCAAAAAAATTAAATCATTCCTTATTAAGTAATAATTTTTTTAATTAGATTTTTATTTTTGAATTTTGAAAAATAACTAAAGCTAATTATTTCCTAATTTGCCTAACAAATCTTAAAAAAAACGTTTTTGTAATCACATGTACCAAAAGATTAAAAATACACATGGGTCTTAATGCTACTTTTCAATAATCGAAGCCAAAAAATGTAATTTCTAAAAAAAACCGGAGTCCATACATCTAAATTTAGTCATCACCAACACATCCCAAATTAGACTGTAACTTAATTCCATACATCTTATTCTTCTCATAACCATTCATATAAACCATAGATCTTATTCAAATCCATAGATTTTATTTTCACAAATTTAAACCTAAATAAATCTCAATCATCAGTCTCGGTACCACACGCCTCATAACCATTTATAAAAACCACACGTCTATTTTGGGGATCTTTGTTGAAAGAGCTGGAATTAATAGGGTTAGTTATATGTTGGTTTTAGATCTTTCTGTATTGGGTACCAATAATTGATTTATTCATTAATAATAACGTTACACTAGATTGTTGTTTTGGTTTGTGCACTTGCATAAGACGAAGAGAGAAGACAAAGATGAAAGGTAGCGCAAATACAATGTCAAGTGGTATGATCAGGTTACAAGCTGAAGATATGGAGCCATATAGGTGAAGTCACAATTTCCTGTATTTTTTTTGGTTTTTTCATACTTTTGGAACAAAACTTAAAGCTTATATAAACTCAAATTTAGTGGCCAGTTTATTCGACATATAATTCATCAGAATAACTCTCTGCAGTTGCTCATTCCGTACAAAAACATCAAATCTCCAGTTTTCTTTTCTTTGTAGGTATGATGAAATTAAATAATAAGCAAGCACATGACTAGCATTAATCTAAATTTAAACAATGATGTTCAGTTAAGTTAAGCACAGAGTATTGGTTTTTTATTAATTGAGTGAGTTTGGTGTTATGTATGTGTAGGATGGACGAGGATATTAATCTAAGGTATGTTTCCTGTTTCACGAATTAAAGGTATATTAATCCTCAAGATATTGATTTATGTAATAATTTAGTGTTTTTTTTTAATTTGTGTGTGCCATTCAATCCATCAAAAGATTAGATTTTGATTAGTAGGTATGCTTCAAAATTAATTAATAGTTCAGTTTCAATTGAACTTCAATTGTTATTATAAGAGGCATTCTAGCCGGCCGCTCATCTTTTTACTGATTGTGTTATAGCTATACAAGTTAGTGCTAAGTGTTATTAGATCACGTATAATCTTCTTTAGCCCGTAAAGCTCAAAGGACATGCGACTGAAGTATTGTGATTGGTATGCCGTGTTTCTAATGCTCAACAGAGAAAGAACGTGTGTTATTATTATTATTTGTTATTAATGTTATGTGAGGTGAAAAGCCCAATATGCTTATTTTTATGGCTAAACAGCTGTTTGAGGATGCAAAAGCTGTTGAGCATGAGCTTATCCAAACACCTTGAAAATTAGCTTATTGTAGCTAAAATAAGGTAATAGGTTCATGCTCATTTGTACTAACCAAACACCTCTGTGAGGTTTTTTGTTGGTATGTGGCTTTGCCAAACACTTCTTTGTAACAGTTAATAATAGCAAAGGTGGATACAAACTCAGATTCAAGCACATTTTTCATTAATAAGTATGCAATTTAAATGACAATATAAATACACTTTTTATCAACTCCTTCAAAAATTTAAAACATGATTATTCATTGGTGTATCAAAAATGCAATTTGTGCACTTTGTTAATATTATCTAATGTAACGAATCCAAAACATCAATGTACTTTGCACTTAATATATCAGTCTGGCAAGCAGTAGGTTATTTTAACATTTTCTGAAGTTAAAATCCACGTAACCTTACCTGCATAGATGTTTTGTGTGACTTTTTGATAAACTTTTTGAAACTTCTTCTAATCTTCGGGCCCATTAGCTTCCTCTCATCCCCTCGCAGTTCATCCGGAAAGTCTCCATGGTTCAGGGCCAATTTGCTGCGTAATATTATTACCCGAATTATGGGTCATTTGAAATTCTAATTTTAAGTCATACATAATGAGGAGCTGTTTGGCATTGTTGTTTCTAGCTAAAAAAAACTTTCTACTAAGTTGTGACTTTCAACTTTTCTATGCAGCAAGAGTCCAAAACTTTATATGTCTTTACATTTGTATATTATTGTTATTATTAGGTATGTGATCTGCTTTTAGAAAGGTACCTAGGTTATGGACCAAGACAAGTTGAGACGAGGGACATAAATTAGTGTATAAGCTTTAACAGTGTCATAGTAAACAAAACTTTCAACAATCTACATAACCCTCAACTCAGTAAGTGTTATGATTCCTAGATTTTTTGACAATTACAATTGCCTGAACATATAACGTATGCCAATATATGTTCTATTTCAGTATAAGTAATGTGTTAGTTGTCTTTATCGGTTAATTAGTATTTAGTCAAAACATGGTAGTTGTCAAGGTAATATGTTTAAAAATGGTTGGAGTTCTCTGTTTAGGTGCTATATTATTTATGGTCGAAGGAGGTAATTGTCGTGAAATATGCTAAAAAAGTTGTCATATTATGTCGTTGTAAGGCTCCGTTTAGGGTCATAATAGGGTAGTCGTCGAGGGATTATGTTACTGATGGTCATAGTATGGTGTTCTAATGCTCAATTTAGAAACAAATAGTGACAGATATGTCTGGTCTTTTTTCTTTGTGAGCAGTTGACTTGATTTTCTTCTTCTATGACACTCTCTTGTGGGATGATGCATCATTTCCTTCTCCTATGTCGTTTAAATAGTGACGTTAGCACAATAATTTGATTTGAACACATGTGTTGTTGTAGTTTTCTATCATATTTTATACATGTGGATGTGTTGTTGTAATTTTCTATTATATTTATACATGTAGATTTGTATTTTATGCATAGGGACTACTAACATTAAAATACTCAAAATGATTTTATCTGGGTTCATAATATTTTGTTTAATCGATCCAACTGAGAAAGTACTAACGATATTTGGGAAGATGACATGTGATGTTTTGAGTCTTTATAGAAGTGTGTTTACAATGTATTTAATATTCGAACATTTAAGATTTCATGGACGGTGATACACTAATTTTGTATCATTATGATGTTTTGAGTCCTTATAGAAGCGTGATGACGATGTTCGAGAAGGTGGGTCATTCGAGTATGTACAAAGAAGAATAAGTTGAAGCTTTAAATCTGGCACTTGCCAAATAATATTAGGATAGCCTGGCTTATGAAAGTGGCAATTTGTGCTACAAGTATACAACCAAGGTAATACGTTTTACTATAAAAAATGTTCAAACTTGGAATTCGGATTATTGATGCAGTAATATTCATTTGAATTTATTTGTTACTGACTTACTGCACATCAGTTATCTACAAAAAAGTTATCACATGTCAAACTATTTTTAACCGGCCACCTGTTTGAACCTGAATTTATTTCAACCCGTTTGAACGAAACCCATTTTGATCGGTTTTAAACCAAAATCAGTTTGACTGTTTGACCTACCATATCTCCATCTCTATTATCCATTATATTACTGAATATTCTCATGCATAATTCTCTATGATATGACAGAATACCAAACTAATTTTTTGAATTATGTTATAGTTATGTTGATGCCATACCCTCTACAATCAACAGGTTTTTATCTTCCTTATTGGTTACAATGTTCATATCTACATAATTCATTATAGCCATATGAACTATAGGGCTTATATATTAGATCGGTGTAGTGTTTGTTTGGTTAATAAAAAATGTGTTTGTTGTTTTGGTAGGTTTCTAAAGAGACAGACAAGCGAAAGGATGAGAATTTTGAGAGGTATGGGGTGCAGCAGATTGAATACAAGGTTAGTTTACATTCATTATTCTTATTTGTATATAGTATATATTCATGTGCATTGTTTTGTCATATATCACCCTTAAGCATTAGTGATCTATCAGTAACCATCTAGCAACCATACCCATTAATTGCACGACTTATGTTGTAGTTACTTAGATATGGAACAACGATCACTATAAAATACTGATGCCACCACCAAGTTAAAAGAAGATATAACTAAAACAACAGACATCCAAATCAGAATTAGCACACATTAAGTCCTCACCCAGAGCCTCTACTAAGCTATGTGTTTGATTGAACAAATGCAGTACTTACACATTAATGTTACATGTGTGTACAATTGAAGCACATAGTAGCACCAAAATGATCATGACATGTGATATAAATGATTATGGATTAGATGAGTCATTAGCAAGAGTATTTAACATGAACTTAGTTTTTGACCATGTTACATGCGTGTTTAAGTAAAGTAGATAGTTAACAGCAGACATGGTGAGACTGTAAAGTAACACATTATAGCTTCTACGCCCTTGGAAGTAGAGTTCTGAGCTACATTTGCTTAGATGATTCGATGCATGTATATGACCAAAAGATTGTGATAACATAATCGTTGACCAGGGGTATCTAGCTGGTTATTAAATTACCTTTTTTGTATCCATTACCCTACCATTTTTACATGTATATGACCATAGACACATTGAAAACCTTAAAGTTATTTTGTATCCATTACCCTACCATTTTTACAAAGAAACAACTGAAACTATCATTCTCTTATTTTCGTGTCATAATACCATTATGCGTTAACTTACCTTTTTTGTTTATGCAGGTAAGAGATGGCAAAACAAGCTCAAATATTTTTTTCTTGAAGACTGACTTATGCTAATAGTGGTGAGTCAAAATAAGATCGATACATGTTTAGTGTTTTCAAAGTGAGTTATGAAAACGCTAAGCAACATTACCAATTCTAATTATGAACTTCCAGTTAGGTGTTGGGAGTGAATCAGAAAGCTTCAATGCCTATAAATATAGGACCGTCACATCAAAATGGAAAGGCGGATTTGAGAACAACACTTTAGTACCTTGCAACAAGTATGCGTATAGACTCTTTTTAAATAATTATCTAGCAATAATATACACACGGTGTTTATTTGAACAGCTTTAAAACCAACTTATTTCACCTCAAGGTTAAAAACACTCTTCTTACAAACTCTTGAAACCTGTTTTGGTGCTTTAAAAAACATAAATAGCAGGTTTAAAAAAGAAACTTCAAACAACTCTTATAAGATTATGCTTACATTTATGGAAAATATATCCTTCAAACCATCACTTTCATAGAAGAAATACATTATCAATTGTTGTTCAAAGAGTGAGCGTATAGATTTAGAACAGCTAAGGATGTTCATCTATAGTCCGAGTGGCTGCTTACTAAGTTTAAAGTCTGCTAGCAACCTAGCTTTGTAGGAGGTGAATGTGATGAATCTGATATCATGAAAAACTTTGAAAAGACATAACAAGTAAGATGATATAATATATGCATCTAAACATGATATACTGAAACAGGGGTCACTAAAGAATGAAACAAGTGTTTATTTTGCTACTTACAAGTAAGTGAGCCTTACATCTACTTTAAGTTGTTAAAGATATATATATTATAGAGTATCTAATACCATTTAGTAGAGTTCGTAGTCTCTTATTCCAAGCCTTTTTAACATGTGATATGTTATGTCATTTTTACTTCGAGAAGCAACATGAGTAAGTGATCATATGACCCGTCATTAAAACAGTAAGGTATGAAATGAACACCTAGATGTTAATATTCAAGATAGGATTTTTTTTTTTTAATTTTTTTTTATGAAAGAATTTTACAACATAAATCACGCCAAGAGATTTGATTTCATCCTCATCGTGCTCATCCAGAGTCTTGAACACTTTAGAAGCGGGTGAAAATTAACATAAACGGTATCATCTATATTAAGTCATGCTTTACATTGCTTCTTTTTTTTTCTTCTTTTTTTCCCCTTTTTCATTTACAGGAAAGCTTATTTTGGTTATTCCTAGAAGAGTGCAATTGTACTAGATAGTTTAGGCAAATTCAAAACTTCTCATTGTATTTGTTTCAGTTATTAAGACAATGGTACAAGTACGCCTTCTAATATGTAGCAGATGTTAGGCCTTCAACGACTACGTACTTCTCGAGATGCTCAGCATCAGGCACAACAACATCAATTAGTTGATGTTGCTAGAGAACAAGAAATGTTCTGGAATTTTGAGCAACAGTTGCAAGTATTCAACATCAACAAGAACAAACTCATCATAAACATATTGATCAGATGAGGTATAATAGAGAGTTTGATGTTGCCGGACCATCTGGGGCGGGCAGGTGACTACTTTAAAAGTAGAGTACCCATTTTTGGTTTACGTTTTTATTTAACTTTCATCTAAAAAAGTGCATAAGATGTGGTGTTCATAATTTCTTTCAAGAGAGATTTTGGTATTGAGATGTGGTTTACCCATTTTTGAGGTTTGTTTCCAAACTAAAGTAATGAAACATATAAATCGGTAAATAGGATTATGACTTATACTAAAGTAATAAATGTAAAGTGTATGACATTCAAAGAAAATATTCTCGATATTAATACATGATAAAAGGTTTACAAAATTTAAAAGTGAGATATTATTGGATGAAAGTTCTTAAATTTGCCTCTCAAGTTAACAGTATACATTTAATTTAAGACTGAGCGAAGAGTAAATTTCTCCGTTAATAACTATACATGATTTTTATTCTCGTGTTCATAATTCTTTTCCGCTTATATTTTGTAGTTTATAGGAATGCGTAGGCTGAAGAAGAAACTTTAACTTTGAGTTTGAAGACGATGAATCAGAAAGAAAAAGGTAGAAACAACGCAAGTTCAATGGTAAGTGGGCTAGAATAGTTGATTCTTCTAACTTTCTTCATTCAAAAGTGTTAAAAGATATTGACAAGCTTATAAAGGTTTAATACTCCAAGGACTAAAGCCGTCAAAGATAAAAGTCACTTAAGACTAAGTTTAGAGCTGTTTGTCAAAGAGTAGAAAGATAAAGGGCTAAATGGTAACATATGGCTATATAAGCCATAAGCATATCTAGGGTTTCAGAACTCTTCATTCAGTCTCATTGTTATTTATAAAAATTAAAATACAAAGAGAAACTAATAAAACCAAAACCAAAAGCAGAGCCATCAGATCAGTAACAAATTCCAAACAATCAAATCCACAAGCTGAACCATAGAACAGCAACCATTAGAAGCAAATCCAACCATCCATCACCATTTCTGAGGAGTACTAATATGTAGTTATTCAGGGGAGACTGCCTCCTTAAAACCCTATTCAAATAAAACCCATTGGGAAAAACATTGGAATAGAAAAAAAGAGTACAACTCACCCCTAAACCTCCCCAATCCATATTCAACAGAAGAGCAATCAGACAGTACACATGATGTATATATACTTTTTGACAATGCAGACATTTCGAAAAAGAAAAAAGTGTAACAATGAGAATAAAGCATTCATAACTATCAAGTTTGCAACAAAAGCCACTCTATAAAGCTAAGTTTGATGTTATAAAAATGACAATGATATGATGTGCGTACAGTTAAGGCACTTTTTACACCATTAGAAATTAAGTTGAATTTACGTTAAGCATAAATAGATTAAAAAAACATAATGTAAACCCCGTGCGTGCACGGGCTTTATAACTAGTTTATATAATAAAACAAAACCCTAGTGGAGACTTTTACATTTCAAAAAAATCAAATCATACCTTATTAAGTAATAATCAAATTATTATTATTATTATTTTCTTAAATATTAAATAAGAAAAGCTTAAATACTTCTAAATTTATCCATATTTTACAAAAAAAAAATGTGATTTGTAATCATTCAATAAAAACTTACAAAAATATATGTGTCAAAATATAAAAAATTAAAACTTGAAAACGGTGGAGCAAATTTTTCAAAGATTTGGGCTGAAACTTAAAATTCAGTATCATTCCCACTAAATATTTGAAGTCCCAACATTCCCAAATTCCTCCTCCATCAATCAAACTCGATCTCTTATCATTCATTCACGCACAATCATTGATACAAGAATATCTCCTCCAAATCTAATTAATATTAAAACCCACTACATTCGTAAATAACCCTAATTTAATACATCAATCAAAGTACAAATGGTTTTGAAGGTCCTGTTATAATAATTAAAACCCGAAATTAAAAATAATAATTCATTTAAATGATTAAAAAAACCCCACGCGTGCCCGGGCATTATATCTAGTTAGTTACAAAGTAAATTAATATTAATATACCCAAGACTTTTTTCATCTCTCTTTGATCTTGACAAGTACTAGTAGCTATGTAGAATAGGTTTATTTTAAAAGTCTATGTAGTATGTGTTGTATTAGTTTAGCATCTTTGATTTTCGAGTTAACTACATTTTTGAGTTTACCGGGTGTAATAAGTTTGGTCCAATAGTTTAAAAAAGAAACGGATCCTGTCCAGAATCTGACGACCCGTAACACTTTTGTTCCATTTTTCGTTGACTGTTAGTTTAACTAGTTAAAAAAAAGTGAAATGACTAAAATACCCTCGGATGATGATGTACAATGACTAAAATGCCCTTTCCTTCGTTATTATTATTAAACACTCAAATTCCTTTCTAAAAAGATCAAGAACGTCATTTGGCAAGTATCTGCTGGCCATTTTCTTGTTCTTCTGGCAAGATTTACATTTTTACTTATGCCTCTAATAACTCTAATTTAGACCAAAACAAACCTCTCATAAGGTAACTCATACGCTTACGTTCCACACTTTTAAGAATGAAAAAACCAATTTGTTTCACCTGGTCATTTCCCTCTAACCGAATCATCTAACTGAACACCTCTGCTTACAACGCAATTGCAAATAAATATACGAGTAACTTGCATACGAATTAATCAAAACATAACGCGAAATTTGTAACCGAATTTTAAATTAACCACTGTTAACAAGTAACTGTAACAACCTGTTTCAACAATACAAAACACAAACCTTAAATTTTATAAACTCATCTACAACAAAAACAAATTACAAGCCTCACCCATAAATCAAAACCTCAAACAATCAACTCTTATTAAGATTATTATCAGCATCAAACTTCAAACCAGTTAAACCGACGACCACAATCATCTCCGGTAACCACCGGTATACCACCATCTCTAGACAACTACACGATGACTATCTCCATCTACACTCACCACCACTACGCCCTCACCATCTCCATCTACACTCGCAACCGCCACACCGTCACCATCTCCACCCACCACGGCACCACCACCACCACAGTTAGCCACAATCGCTGCCTTCAAAGCACCTAGCCGCAAAACCCATTAGTCCACCTCTTCATTGTTTTCTTTTTATTTCCAGATCTGGAAAATTATTGTGTCTGTATGGTGTTTGGATTTAACCCGTTTTTTGCTTTTGATTATTGGATGAATCATATTTGCTTTTTTGCTTTTGTTTTAACCCCTTTTTTCGCTTTTGATTTAACCCGTTTTTTGCTTTTTATTATTGGAAAAATATTTTCAGAATGTAAAGGGAGAAAAAACCGAGCGATTATAAGGTTTTTGGTATTGCCTGATACAAGTCGGATCAAAGGCAAAAAACAAGAAAGAATAGATTAAAATACTAAACAACCAATGATTCATCCACTTTTTCTCCCTTTACATTCTGAAAATATTTTTCCAATAATAAAAAGCAAAAAACGGGTTAAATCAAAAACGAAAAAAGGGGTTAAAACAAAAGCAAAAAAGCAAATATGATTCATCCAATAATCAAAAGCAAAAAACGGGTTAAATCCAAACACCATACAGACACAATAATTTTCCAGATCTGGAAATAAAAAGAAAACAATGAAGAGGTGGACTAATGGGTTTTGCGGCTAGGTGCTTTGAAGGCAGCGATTGTGGCTAACTGTGGTGGTGGTGGTGCCGTGGTGGGTGGAGATGGTGACGGTGTGGCGGTTGCGAGTGTAGATGGAGATGGTGAGGGCGTAGTGGTGGTGAGTGTAGATGGAGATAGTCATCGTGTAGTTGTCTAGAGATGGTGGTATACCGGTGGTTACCGGAGATGATTGTGGTCGTCGGTTTAACTGGTTTGAAGTTTGATGCTGATAATAATCTTAATAAGAGTTGATTGTTTGAGGTTTTGATTTATGGGTGAGGCTTGTAATTTGTTTTTGTTGTAGATGAGTTTATAAAATTTAAGGTTTGTGTTTTGTATTGTTGAAACAGGTTGTTACAGTTACTTGTTAACAGTGGTTAATTTAAAATTCGGTTACAAATTTCGCGTTATGTTTTGATTAATTTGTATGCAAGTTACTCGTATGTTTATTTGCAATTGCGTTGTAAGCAGAGGTGTTCAGTTAGATGATTCGGTTAGAGGGAAATGACTAGGTGAAACAAATTGGTTTTTTCATTCTTAAAAGTGTGGAACGTAAGCGTATGAGCTACCTTATGAGAGGTTTGTTTTGGTCTAAATTAGAGTAATTAGAGGCATAAGTAAAAATGTAAATCTTGCCAGAAGAACAAGAAAATGGCCAGCAGATACTTGCCAAATGACGTTCTTGATCTTTTTAGAAAGGAATTTGAGTGTTTAATAATAATAATGAAGGAAAGGGCATTTTAGTCATTGTACATCATCATTCGAGGGTATTTTAGTCATTTCACGTTTTTTAACTAGTCAAACTAACAGTCAACGAAAAATGGACCAAAAGTGTTATAGGTCGTCAGATTCTGAACATGATACGTTACTTTTTAAACTATTGGACCAAAATCATTACACCCAGTAAACCACAAGGACCAAAAATGTAGTTAACTCCAAAATCAAATATGCTAAACTAATACAGCGCATACTACATAGACTTTTAAAATAAACCTATTCTACATAGCTACTAGTACTTGTCAAGATCGAAGAGAGATGAAAAAAGTCATGGGTATTATTAATACTAGGCGAGTACCCGTGCATAGCAACGGAATTCGTAGCGGCAGATAATTAACGATTTATGATATTGTGGTGAGTGTTTTGTGTAGCGTTCAAAATAGAACGTGAATCGATCAGAATGCAATTGCAAACGGTTGTACTATACGATAACTAAAGTCTAGAAAAAAATTCTTGACATCTAGCAAACAACATATAAAAACATTTAATGAAACTGAAATTAAAACATTACATCAGTTATGAGACAAAAACTAATAACACACGTTACTCGTCGCGTAATCGATTTTAATAAATATATATTTAATTAATGTATTTAACTCGATTATAATTTTACTTTATAAAGCTAAGGATTTTTTTTTCTCATATAGTAATATATTTAACATGGATTGTGTAATCCACGTGTCTTCTTTACTTACTTAAAAAAAATATTCCGTACTTTACATCACACCCTTTATCATAGGGGTGTGCACGGTTCGGTTTGGGTCGGTGTTTGGCTAAAACCGAAGCCAAACCAAAATATTCAGTTTTTATAAAACTGAAACCATTCAGTTTTTGGCGGTTCGATTTTTCCTTTTTATTGTCGGTTTCGGTTTTAACCATTCATATTTGGATGTAGCCAATTTATACCAACAAATTTGATTTTCATAGAAAATTGGTTATTTTTCTTTACTTTTTTGTCAATATAAGCCTAATAACGTTGATCTTATAATTCTACAATTACACACATATAGATGAGACAAACACATGCAAGTGAACTTACACATTGTATGATCATTGTGAAATAAGTATTGATATATTGTAAAGTAAACACACGCACACGAAAAACAAACACATACACGTTAAGATAAATGTATTATAAATCCACCTACAAAACTAATATGAATTTATAAATTAGATTTGTTTAGTTATTTATTTACATTATATTAGTTATATACTATTATATAATAAAACAGGTTCGGTTCGCTTTTTTACGGTTCGGTTTTTGGACGAAAACCGAAACTGAACAGAATTTGTTGGTTTTTGAAAAAGTAAAAACCGAACCTATCCGTTCTTAGTTTTGGTCGGTTTTTTCGGTTTTCAGTTCGATTTCTTTTTTTTTTTTTTTTTTTTGCTCACCCCTACTTTATCGCATTATTAGGCATTGTGTCAAAATTACCATGCAAGCGATATCGCTATAATATTGTCAAGTTGTAAGGCCTTGCGCCAAAGATGTTTGAAAACAATAATATTGTCGATAACATACAATGGGGTGATTATGTGCGTTTTTTCTTCTTTTTTATTCTATGTTTCACTTGTATTATAGTATATGATAAACAAAATAGTAACCAAATGTACCAGTCTAGATGGTGGATGTTAACGTTGAGCCTTCAAATTTTGGTTTTGCTGGTTTGAGAATATTGGATCGTTGTGCCTTCAAAAAGTTGAAGCCGAACCCAATTGAATTTTCATACACATCTTTATATTTATTTATATTACCACATGTATTGTAGTTCTCTTTTTTTTTTTTGTGAAGGTTTATTAGTTTCATTTGTTATTGTTACATGAGTATAAGAGAGTATATGCAACAGTAATTACCTACCAAAGAAGCCCTTAGATTAACATGACTTGTTTTCGAGGTCTTCTACGATTCAAGTCCAATGTCTGAACTATTCACTTTTCAAAGGTTTCAGTTAGATTGTTAATCTATGTATATGCAAGTCAATTATTCTTGCTTTACTTTACTGTAGTTTAACTTTTTATTGAGATTTCAAATTTTGTCAAATCTTCACATTGTGTATTTGCTATCGGTCGAGACCACGACCCACTTCCTCCATTTCTCTTTCGCCGACCGGTGTCCCACAACAAGGCCGACCGACAGTGACCCTCTGTCGACCGACAGTCAACCTTGTTATTGCACCTAGCCTTAAGAAATCCTTTTGGAAAAGTGGTCATCAGATTTCCAACTTGTAAAAATTTCAACTTTTTAAGATTTCGAGATTTCAAACTACTCAAATTGAGATACCAAAATTAGATAAGTTCAAAAAGTTGAATTTTCAGAACTTTCAAAATTCAAAAGTGAATTTTATTCAAACTTATAAAATTTTTAAAATTGTAAGTTTTCAAATGTCCAAATTTTAGAAAAAAATGTTAAATTTTCATATTCTAAAATTTAGGCTCAGATTGTGTTGGCTGCAAAAAAACATGATCCTTTTTAAACATCCATCCGTTTATTGCCTCGCCAAGTTACAACTTATGAGATCATCATAGCCATAATCATCATGTCCAAACACAACGTGTATAGTCCCAAAACAACATTTCTTAAAACACATAGCACAACAAATTTCGGCCAAACTCGCATCACACAACAGATTCTGGCCAAACTCATGTCACAACAGATTCTGGCCAAACTCACAAGGTCAAACTATGGATCTTTAGTTCTTTACATTATGCAGGGTCATGAGACAAAAGGCCTAAAAGCTTATCGATTCTCAAAGCTACAAAACACAACATAACCCCCAAATACCAAAACCATTAAATGACCACTATTAGAAGAACACACCAGTAACACCAGATCTCAGAAGCCACAAAAAAACTACAAGTTTTATGCAATGGCTGCAATAACGGCAGTTGCAAAGCGGAGATATCTCACACTTGACCGTCCTTCCGTCTTACCAAGCCAATCCACAAATAATATTTTTAATAACTGCCAAATTGAAAGAGCAAACACTGGCATGCAAGTTCCCAACAGTTCTGGCCTCAAGTATTATCGCCATCCATAAAATAGATCTAAACACAATTGGATTTTTTAGATCCAAACTATTTAAAAAATAATAATAATAAAAAAATTTTAAAAAAAATAAATAAATAAATAAATAAAAAAGTCTAGAAACACAACTAATCGAGTGATATCAATAACCAAACACAAAAATTAGTAAACCCGTTAAAAGCCACAAATGATAACAACAACCAGAAACAACTATCACACAACCACCATCCAAACAACGAACCGAGACCGTAACACATCTCGTTCCAGCACCACTTTCATAGCCAACTAACTGTAGTAGTCGCTAAACACCATTGTATAAACAAATCGGTTCAAAAATAAAGTGGAACACTTTATAGCTAACAAAAAATAGGTGAAAAACCTTTAGATCTAACAAAAAACCCATCTAACCAGCTAGATCTGAACGAAAAGAGCAAACACACTAAAACCACCTAGCGCACCATAACAACCGAGAAAGAGGTTGGTCATGGTGGCATTAATTTCGTGGCAGCAAAGAAGGGTTTGTGTGGCAGCAAGGAAGGTTGGTTATGGTGTAGAGAGAGATGTATATGGGTGCCGGTTAGAGAGAGACGGAAACAGGGCACTATGTGTTGTTTAGATAGAGAAATAAATAGTAGAGATAAGTTTCAACTATACAAATCAATTTGCCAGTTATACAAATCAATTTGCCAGTTGTGTTGATAAGTTTCAATCGTGTGATTTGTGTTCCCTAATAATCATTGACCATCTTTCAACAATTCAACAATTCTACTTGCCTTTATTAAGTTTTTCAACATGTCACAAACCTTGACTTTTCCACTTTTCCCCTTTGACCATTTTAACATTATATGTAGTTAAGATTAATTTACTTTGTAACTAATTGATAAAGCAAAGGACCTTTCTATTATCATGTGATATAACGTGGCCCACAACCCATTCCTCGTCACAATTCACCTTCACTCCGTTCACTTTACCTTTTTATTCTCCATTGTTTCCGACGATGCAGTTAGAAGCAGTTTCCACATTAAAAAGCTCTGCTTTTTGGGAACCTTTGAGATTGTAGAGGTCACTCTGACTATTTGCCTGAGGGCACTAGTCCTATTTGTTACCGATATCAATTTTTTTTCTATGTACATTTGGTATTCATAAAAGCTTGGTTGGGGGCAACGCCCCCCACTAACTTACATATGGCTCCGCCCCTGATAATATATATATATATATATATATATATATATATATATATATATATATATATATATATATATATATATATATATATATATATATAGATGGGATATTATGAGAAGGGGTCTTAAAATGAGAAGGGTGGGAAGGATTGTGGGAGTGACATGTGTCACTTTGCCACATCATCATTCCGCCAAAAAAAAAATTTCCCGCCAAATTTTTTTTTTGGGAAAAAAATTTTTTTTTTCCCGCCAAAATTTTTACTGCATCGTGATGCAGTAAAAAATTATACTGCATCGTGATGCAGTAACCGTAATGAAGTAAAAAAATATACTGCATCGTGATGCAGTAACCGTAATGCAGTAAAAATTTTGGCGGGAAAAAAAAATTTTGCCCAAAAAAAAAATTTTTTTTTGGCAGGAAAAAAAAAATTTCCCGCCAAAATTTTTACTGCATCACGATGCAGTAACCGTGATGCGGCATGATGATGTGGCATGGGGATGACACATGTTACTCCCACAATCCTTCCTACCCTTCTCATTTTAAGCCCCTTCTCATTGTATCCCTACCCTTATATATATATATATATATATATATATATATATATATATATATATATATATATATATATATATATATAACAGGATGCGTATGACGTCATCAAATGCAGGATTGATGAATAAGCGCTGGATTGATGAGTAATCATGCTCTTATTCCACCTAAGCATGCCACCTAAGCAATGTTTGACCAAATAAAATTCGTATGTTGACTTTTAAATTCGGATTTAATTTTAAAAAAAATTGTCATTTGCAAGATTCGAACCTGTGATATTTAATAAACATACAAATGCTTTAACCACTAGACCAAGCCATTTTTTTGTGATTTACAATACAGAAAAAGTAAGTCATGCTTAAAATTTGATATTGTTAAGCTATAATTAAGGAATAGATTATGCATATATTTTAGAGTATATACCGGATTATTAGAGTATATACCGGATTAAGAACTTGAGTATATACCGGATCAACATCAAAACATCTTTGTTCTTTTATTCCGCAAAAAGGTGTGTACTAACTCACTCACTCACATATGATATTGATAGGATCTTCCCATCTTAGAAGCATACATGGTTTATTTAAAGGTCAATGTTTAAAGGTAATATTTTTTATTAATTTTCTTTTGCTAATTGCATATGGTTTTAAAAATTTGTTATATCATATATATAGAGGCTTTGATTTAATGTAATCTTTTATAGAGATACCCGAATTTTTCTCAAAAGCCTGTGATTTATGCCAGCCAGAAAGGTCAACATGGTGATTTCAATTGGTATGTGTATATAGTTTTTATATCCTGATGTATTACCTTCATAGACAACCTTAATTTCATTCATATCATCGAATTCTTTTTTTTTTCTCTAATGCTCATCTACTGATTTTTTTAGGTGTTCATGTATTAGAGCCAATTAATTTTAATTTGCCAGGTTTGTGAGTTGTTATTTTATAGAAAATAAATTGATCATTAATACTGCTGGCTCAAGAAAGTTAATACTGTTAGCTTTATCGGATATATTGTTAGTACTGCCAGCTTTGTCAGATATTGGACAAAGTGCATATTTGGTACTGGGGTATGTTTTTCTTTTTAATTTTTATAATCGTTTAAAACACGATTTATGGTTTTTCTCTTATTTGATTTTCCACGACTTCATCATCTTTATATAAATACAATGTATTATAATATATGATGTGTTTGGGATTGCGTATTTGCTTATATTTGAGTAAAAAAAAAAAAAAAACACTTAAAAATAAGCCTGTGCCCTGTAGGTACTTGCTGAATTTTAAAGAGATAAGCAAGAACTTGATGAGGTTTTGCAGCGGGAGGTAAGTACTAACCGTTCATTCATTGAATTTGAACATCGTATATGTATTCGCTTGATCAGTAATACTTATAAAGTCTTTTAGATTGCTAATACCAGTTAGTTTTCTGTATATAATACTTACTGTATGTTTATATGCAGACATTAGTTCTTTAAAATTTAAATATCATGTCAATTATGAACCGTATACAAAGTATTTGTTGGTTTACTTTTAGGTTTCTTTGTGCTTCTTAGGATTCGGGAATATTTGGCTCAGTTATATGTCAAAGACATTAATCCTGATGATAAGCAGGAACTTGATGAGGCTTTGCAGCGGGAAGTAAGTACTAACCGTTCATTCATTGACTTAGAACATCGTATACGTATTCGCTTGATCAGTAATACTTATAAAGTCTTTCAGATTGCTATTACCAGTTAGTTTTCTGTATATAATTAAGAAGCTATGGACTTTGCTAAATGATAGAAAATGCATGTTACTATTTAGGTCAATACGAGTTGCTACTTGATCTTTATGCAGTTCCTTTTTTATGTCTCTTTCTAAACAAACTAGACTGTTTATACACATACTTGACATATATACTCACGTGATTTAATGATTCTAAAAAAGGCTGTCAGTAGACGCCCGTGGTTTCCGTGTTCTACGTCTGGCATTGGTACTGCATTAGATGTCCCGGAACAAAACATAGTGGTTTAGTATGACAGGAAGAAACTGAGCGATGTGATTAAACAGCATACTCGTCAAGAGCACTTATATATATATATATTTATATATCTTGAACTATATGTGATGTCTTTGTGTATATTCTTATGCTACAAATTTTATTTGGGGAAAGACATTGAAAGCATGTATGGTGGTGAGCTTGGAATCACCATGACAAAAGATGAGGTATTCCAGGTTCTGGTGGTTTTGTCATTTTGGCTGGGTTGAAGTTGTTTAATGGTCAATTGGAATTCTTCAACATGGATGAGCTTGAAACTATGGCTACTGCAGAGCATTTTTAGGCAACAAATATTGAAAGGGATCCTACTGGAAGGTAACTTTTAAATCATAAGGGGTAGCTAAATGGCAGTTTGTGAAATGTTTGAGTAAAGGCGCTTGCCGTTCTAAAAAAATTATGTGTCCGGTGCTTTTAATATCATTAAGTTAGATTGACGAGCGTTTGTATATACGTGTTTTTATTCAATATGTATAAGGTGCTCATTGCAGATTTATTGTATCAGGATTCCCAGAAAATTGAATCGTCAGAATGGACCAATGAGAAACACAATTCATACTTGAAGTCAATAGAAGCATCGTTCATTGACCAGTTATATAACTCTTTGAATACACGAAGTTGTCAAACACAAAAAACCTCTTCATCTGATGCAATTTCAGCTTGGGAGATTCATACCAACGATTGCACACCTTCTGGCCAGGTTTAACATCTCATCCATTCTACACCGTCATTAATATCTCAATAAGAGTTCATATTATGTATTCTAATCGTTTGATGCATTTTATCTCTCGGTTTAAGATTCTTCAGGGTGGCCGTTGTTCAAAGAAAAGTTTTAATAGAGAAAATTTACGAGGAAAAGATGCAGATAGACCCCAATTATCTCGAGGCAATAGGCGGATCCAGCATTTCACAAATGAGAGCAGTTGCCTACAGAAACGGTCATTGTCATCTGCAACTTTACTGCAATATCCTGTTCCTGAGTCTGTGTTGCATGAACAGACGGGTTGTAGTGATATAGGTACTTTGAAGATGCTTATACTTTCACCAATTGGCATGTTTTAATGTATCTATCCATTTATTTTCTTAATGCTGTATCTTATGCACTCTATCTTAGTATATGATGACTAAACTATTCTTCTATCCTAAATTTGGTTTTTACAGAGGTGACGGATCAAAATTTTGTTGAAGACACACCACACAGAAGGAAAAGGACGAGAACTTCTAGAGTCCTTCACTCGAGCAATGATCAGGTAATTATCAGGTATCTTTCTTATGTCATTACTTGAAATAGATAATATCATATTACCGTTATGTAACTATAGTTTGTTGGAACTTGAGCTTTTTCATCACTGCTTGAATCTTTGAATGACTAACATGCCCTTAGATAAATGTTCTGTATGCAATGCTGTGATATCTTAGAAAGGATAAGAGTGATATACTAATTGCATAATACTAACTCTTTATTAACACTGGAGATGCATAGTCTAAGCCTTTAAATGTTGGTAAAAGGCAGTGAAACCACAATTGTTTTTCTTGGCCGACCAAAATAACTGTAACAACTACGTACTTTTGTACAAAGTCACTACCCAATTCGTGTTTGGTATAGAAGGGAGGCCATTATACCCGACTTTGGTTTTTCAATTACAGAGACCAACAAAACAATAGTTACCTTTTTGATCAATTCAGTTGACCTAGGTATTACTGCCCGACGTCAGTTTTTACTCAATGAAGAGAGGTAAAGTGTCAAAGCTCACGACCCTCAAGCAAAGACAGGCGAATGCTCTTTTCTGGTCAGCAAATGGCAGATTTGTCATTTTGGCTGGGTTGAAGTTGTTTAATAGTCAATTGGAATTCTTCAACATGGATGAGCTTGAAACTATGGCTACTGCAGAGCATTTTTAGGCAACAAATATTGAATGGGATCCTACTGGAAGGTAACTTTTAAATCATAATGGGTAGCTAATGCTCTACATACTCTTTGTTGAAATGAACAAATATTCACTTGGTAACTATGTTTATAGGTATATTGCAACTTCAGTTACTTCGGTGTATGAGATGGAAATTGGTTTCAACATATGGTCGTTCAATGGAAAGCTACTCTACCATATTATGAATGACCATTTTTTAAGGTAATTTAAACTTTATCAATTGTTTCCTTTGTTGGGGATAGACGTGTTTCGCTGTGGGCGCAGTAGACAGGATGAGAAATAGGTTGAAACCTCACGCGTCGGGTCTGTTTGGAATTATTCACCTCACACTTTTTAATTATATATACGTCTATGATAAGTAAAAAAGTTTAGGCCCACTATAGGAAGGCGCAAGTAAAATAGAATTTAGCTTCAAAGAAATCAGTTCAAAACTTAACCAACATGCAATACATAACATCACTTATGTTGTATTTTTTTATTTTCTGGAACACAGTTCGGGCCCGGCTCTGCGTCTGATGGTAACCGGCCGCCTACTACCAAAGGTCTGTCGATTCGGGTTTATCACAGTATCTGGTGATCAGTATTAAGTTGTTTACTTTTGGTTTATGATTCATGTTTCATAGATGAGTATAATGAACCTATATGTAGTTGCAGTTCAGAGTCGTTCTTCGGTCTTAAATATTTCTCAGCGAAGAAGACAATTGAATCAGTCTACGCGGGCCAAACAAGGTATACATGTTCAATTTTTCGATTATGCGGTTATCAGATAATGATTTCATTTGCACCTTTGGCTTTTCTTTTATCTATTGGAGGTACCCACCGTGTTTTCTTCGTCGCTGCACCGAAAAGTATACTGCCATTGGCTCCATAATTTTTAAATCCCTTTAATCTTAAGAAGCTACTTTCCCTAGATAGTCAAAATATTTACTCCAATTCTATGACCCCCCCAATTTAGGGAAAGTTCACGGGAGATGCATGATAAATCAGTTTTTAATGTAGATGATGAAGTTATACACTTACGCACATAGTCAAATTAAGAAACATTGAAGGTATCCCATTCCTAAAGAAGTTTTTCTTTTCAGTTCTGATATGGTCGTTAGCAGTTGTTCGTTTAGCAGCTTACTTTCCTCTTCTCCTCAATTCCACAACAAACATTGCATAAACATATGTTCTATTTTTTAAACTACATTGCACCATGCACCCTATATCTTACTAAATTATATGTTCCATTGTTAAACGTCAGGTACTGTACATTGTCGAAATAAAGATCTGGAAAGGAAAGATGTGTCTTAGATTCATCTCAAGTGTAGTCCAGGAAACAAGGATATGTCATTTTAGAAGGAAAAATATAAACAAGTTGTAGGTTTTTCAAGCAGATATGGAGTTCAGCATGTTGGGAGTCGTCACTGAAAACTAGCGATTGCAAGTTGGCAGTCATCACTGACCGATTTTTGCACAGCGTATAATGATTAGTTTGGCATTGTTACCTTCATTTATATCCTTTTTTTTTATCGTCGTGTCACATTTACCTGTTGTGGCATTCCTAGAAGATTTGAGAATGGGGTGAAATTTGAAACGGGAAAAGTTCTTATTTTGTGTTTTTACATCTATTTTATCCCTGTTCACATGCATCTTTGTGTGTTTCACTATTTTCTTTCTGAATTGTTGGAAAACCTTGCTTATTTGGTCATCTTTTGTCCAGGGTGCCAGAAGATGTAGAGGCAACAGGCGGCAAGTGCTACATTTTGAAATGGGTCTCAGGTTAGTAGTTATTCCATTGAGTTAAGCCTTCATTTTAATATTATTAAGTGTGGTCTCTAAGAGGATACTAATTTTTAACGCAATTAGTAACAAATGCTTCAAATGAGCTATAGTGTCATCATGATTTGGTGGTCAAGATAATAATTGAGATTTACGAGGTATGTAGATTTGTGTTTTGAAACAGATTATTATGATTCGAAGCTGCAATTATCAGTTTTGGGATAAGACCCGAACCAGGTTTCAAATAAAGAATCTAAGAACTGAACCCAAATACCAAAATTCTCAATGAAGTAGTATAAGAATTGTGTGGGAATGAGGAATTTCTTATTAAATCAAAATCGGTTATATGTGTATCACTGTTTTTTGAAATAAGTTGTTTTGAATAAGCACTTTCAAGTTGAAGACTTGAAGATTGTCATTAATAATGAAGTACAAGTCTTTTGATTCGAAACATTGACGTCCATATTTTGGTTCTAACTCTATGGTTATTTTCTGCAGGTGGTTTGTTTGGACAGGAGGGCGGAAAGCAATAGATATGCATTTGTATCATAGATTTTTTTATATTTCAGTTCCACAATTTTTGAACTTTGATTTTTTACAGAAAGGTAAAGACGAGATGTTTGGATGTGCCTGTTGATGCTGATTATTAGTGGTGTCAATTTGGTTGGTTGGGTAAGATTATACTGATTATTAGCTGAAAAAATTGTGGTGATTCTCTGAAAAGAGACATTTTACTGAGGCATTTAAATAGCATTATTTTTATTTACATGTAGCAAAGCAATTCGTCTGTGGTGTTTTTACTCATGAAACATGGAATAAATGGTGCATGTTTTTGTTTGTTTTTTTTAATATGTTTAATTCTCATATGTTTTTGTATGCGTCATTGCACGTTATCATTATAAGGGCAATGCACTATGTATGAAACTTCATTTTATGTAAAGAGCAATTGGATGACATTCCATATCGTGATTCAACTATCTCAAAACATTACACAATGTTATTTGCTTTATGCAAAGAGGACATATGAAGTACCAAACAAAACTACGAATACGTTATATTAATTCCTATTTAAATAAGACGTTAAATCAAAATTATTTCAATCAATCACAACTTTTCACACTATAAATCATTGTTGAACGGGTCAGTCGGGTTGAGTAATAGTCAATGCTGAATATTTTCATGGGATCACAATTGAGGTAATTATGGGAAATTCAAACGGCATTACATTATATACTTGCCCCTATTGTTGACATGTGCTATCAAGTAACCATTTAGAAAAGGAAACCTGTGACTATGAGCATACTATCGTTACACAATGGCTACAGGTTGCCCAGTCTGTAAACAAGTCCAACAATTGGCCGATGATCAGACTATTTTAGTAACAACCTACGAAGGGACTCGCAACCATTGTCTCCCACCAGGAACAGTGCTACTCTCAGAATCAATGTCGAGCTCAGATAGTTTCATGGTTGTAGCACACCATAGCTGTCGTAGCTTCAAAATATGCTCAAGTAAAATCTATATCTAGCATAAGTAGTTACGGGTTGAGCCCATGTTCCTAGACATAACATTTATTTCTGGCTTTCAGGGATATTATCAGCCAAATGCAAGGGAACTAAATAGAATTAACGGAACCACAAAAGCCCCCGTGATTACGCATCTGAAACATCGCTTGGAGTGGCAACAATACGAGCATTTAAGATGCAAGACAGATTCTACAAAGACTATCTTAAGTTGGTGGATGAAGATGCAAGTACTTTCATTTTCTGAAATGCAACCTAAGAATTGTTGATTTTGATAACAGAAGCATTTATGATCGTGACCCTGATCACATCATGCCCGCCTGTAGGGCGGGTTTTGAATTTTTAATCATACGTAATTGGCTCTATTTTATTGTATTTAATATAACAAACTTAAAACATGTTTTTAAGTTAACTAAAACCATCCAAATTAAAGTCATGCCCGCCCGTCAAGGCTACTTAAAATGACTTCATAATAAGTAAACCCATGCAAATGAAAATTACAAATCATGCCCGCCCATTGGGCGGGCTTTGAAGTCTAGTGTGTATATATATATATATATATATATATATATATATCCATAATGCCACTACGTGGCAGAAAAATGCAGGTTCTTACATATGATGCCTTTGAAAATTGAAATAAAGGCAACCTGCTGTTATACTACTGCTAGATATGCTTGTAGTTACTGCACAAATATTGTACTGGATACTACTGCTAATCATACCAGATACTACTGCTAGTGAAACTACTTAAGCAGGGTGATTCTAGTTTGCGAACGTGTGCTTGTGAGTCTGTTGTGGGACTATTCATGTTTTGCCTTTTTTAGCTTCTCCTCGGCGGCCTCTTGTTCCATGCCCTTGAATAATTCCCTTTTAGCTGCAGGATGGTGCTGCTCTGAGGTACTTTTTGTCTTTTGTAATGGACTTTGGGTGTCCTTGGCTATACTTTCCTCATGTTTGTCAACAGGGCTGGTAGCACTTGTTGGTGGAGTTAGGCTTCCTGGTGTTATCTCTGTCGCAGCATGCTCTTCGTCTCCAATTTTGATGGGTGTTGAAGAGCTACCTTCATCGGGGCCGTGGGTAACTTCTGGTAAAAGAAATGGTGTTGCATCAGTAGCACTGTCAAGGATGAAATTTGGATAACCCTTGCGACTACCTTTGCCTAGATGGATTTGAAATATATGTTTTGTATTTTCGAGGTCTTTGATAATGGGAGGCAAAGTATATGGATCTTTGTCAGCCACATAGGTAAGAAGCTCTGTGATTTTGGGTACCAAAGAGTGAGCTGCTAGGCTATAGCATGCAACAACAATACTTCCCGTTACGTCGTCTATGGTTGCTCTGAAACAATAACTATGTGGAAAACTAGAAGGGGGGGGGGGGTTGAATAGTTTTACGTCTTTTTAATTTTATTGTGAAAACCTTTGTTTACTTTTTAAAACTTTGATTCGATCTTATGTGAATTCAACTCTTGAACAATATGAACAAATATAAGTAAATGTAAATAAACAATGCAAGTAAAGTAAATGAAATGAAATGAAAGATAGAGATGGAAAGATCAAACCACAACACAAGGATTTATAGTGGTTCGGCTACAAGGACACCTTCCTTGCCCTACTCCACTCCTCGAGTCACCTACTCAAGAGTTCTCTTCACTATGTCAACAAACTCCCTTATGGCGGAGAAAACCTTACATAACTTTCGCTTACACCGGTTTAACGACACAAAGCTAGATGTCGGGTCCTAATCGTAGCTAGAACCAATCTCACAACTTCTACACGACTTCTTCACGACTTATTCACAACTTCTTCACGACGGCTTCACAACTTCTACACGACGGCTTCACAACTTCTACACTACTTTTTTACAACACCACTACTTACTTACACTTTGATCTACTAATTACAACTACACAACACCTTATCAAATACTTTACACAACTACACAATAATATGAATTAAACTATAGTACTTCTTCTCTAGTTGTTGAAGGAGTATTCTTCTTTTGTACTTACTTAGAAACCAATGCTTAAGAATATATGATCAAAGGATTTAGAAAGATGAGAAGAGATTTAGAACAGAAGGTTTGGGGTGCAAAAGGTGAGGAAAAAATCCAGGATTAGTCCAGTATTTATAGGCAAAAATTGACAGCTGGAGGAGCGGGGCGGTCCCCTTAATTAGGGGGCCGGTCCCCTTAATTATTAAGGGGGCCGCCTAGGTAATTAAGGGGGCCGCCCCTTATATCCGTTGCCCAGCTTTGTTTTTTTGTGGGGAAGGTTTTTCTGGAACATTTTTGCCATTTTTGGTTGAAAATTTGAATTCATACATTTATAATGGATTAAACGTTTTTATTTAATACCAAAAATGATTTTCTAAAAGATATAAAATGTTTGTGTCATTTTATAAAAAATAAAGTGATTAAGAAAATGTTCCTTTGATCATATAATGCATTAAGCATTTGTTTATTTATACCTTAAGTGGTTGAGTTGTTAAAATAGATATTTACAACTAAATACTTGTTTACGACATGATCTTTCGTTTAATGATTTTACATTTTGTGATTATCAAAACGTAGAGATATCGAAAAATATTAATAACGTGTTTAGGCATTATTTATATCAACAATCTCCCCCTTTTTGATGATTACAAAATCTAAACTCATTAAATTAGAAAACACTGGGGGTCGGCAGCTATCCTTCCCGCGCCTCCCCTTTCGGTAACGTGGTGGAGATGCTTCATACTCAGGGTCGAAGTTGAGCCGGGCTTGCAGGCTCTGACTTGACCTCTTTTTCGCTTCCTCCTGCATAAGGGCAGCCAAGGTTTCATAGTTTTGAGACACAAAATCACGCGCGACTCCTTCTAGCGCGAGAATGTCTGTTCCCAAATCAGGACCCTTGTTTTGATTAGGCGCATTTGGCGGCTCAGTGGGGTCTGTTTCTGGCATGGTGAAAGGAGTGCGCTGTAGATCTTCTGCGCTAGTGGTTGTAGTAGCATGGGTAGTCCCTGTGAGCGGTCCTATTGTAGTAAAGACCAGATCTGAGCCTGATCCTTGGTTTCTGGGCGCACTGGTTGTTCCAGAGGCCTGCTTAGGGGCTGAATCACTTTGCTGCTTCTTCCCCTGTAGGTCGCCATGCGTTTTCTTCGCCTGAGGAGTCCGCTGGTTTAGGTTTTCGTGCTTTGTCATTCTAGTTCTTCGTAGAGTTCTTAGTGTCTTGTCCCACGGATGGCGCCACTTGTTGATACAAAAGTTGGGCGTTCCTTGTTTGGATTCATGTTCCCGTATCAATTGGATCTTAATGCTTGAGACCTGCGCACTAAGAGAACAAAAAACACCGTTAGACTTATCGTGGGATTGTCTCCCACGATTATCCTCCGGCGTGAGAGTAAGTAATCGGTTTTAGGGTTTTAGTGAAGAGTTAGGGTTATGACATGATACATTTAATGAGAGCCGAGATGCCCTTTATATACACACGAAATCCTTGTTGGTTTCGTGTTCCTTACTCTTCGGCGTATCCCGCCTTATTCGGTCCATTGATCTTTATCCCGTAAATAAGAGATCCCATATCAAGGCCAATAATAGATTTCGGATTTGGGCCGTTGTAAGCCCAAATCTTTATCGTGATAGCCCACGCGTGATGGGCTTGAGTATTGGTCGGGTTCGTGACCCGAGTGCGGACTATATGTCATCAGTAAAGTAAAGTAATGCAATGTAAAGAAATAGGGAAGAGTGGAAGTAAAGTTTATAGATTTTCATGTTCTTTAGTGTATAGTAAAGTAAAGTAAATGAAAGTATGTGGTACCATTTTATACTTTTTATATTTGTGGAATTACTATTATAACCTTGCTCCATAATAAATACACACTAAAGACAAAGGGTATTTTTGACATTAAAGTCTTTTAATTTTTGTCTTATTCTCTTTACTTCACTTTGATCCCATATATGAGATGAAAGTTGAGACAAAGAAAACCATTTACTTTCTTCCTTCTCCACTTTCTTTCTTTCTTTAAAAACAACTCAAGAACACACATAATTTTAGTTTCACTCCATTTCATTTCTTTTCATCTAAAAAAAAAACTTGAGAACATAATGTAAGTGCATTGGATAGTTTTGGTGAATTTTCCAAAGAAAGGAAAAAGATAAAAAAGACATGTATTATTTTCCAAGAAATGAATCAAACAAAAAACATATAAAAATAAAAACATAATCCTAAAAGCGCCATTTTCATTCATCTTCATCTTCATAAATAAAAATAAGATAAGGTTCTACTGTATTTTTTCTTCTTTGTGGCTCTCTTTGCTTCTATCGAACCCATTTATTTATTAATTAATTTATGAAAATAAAACTCATATATTCATAAGCCCCTAATAATAATTATATAAAAAAATGTCTGCTATTCAAGCTATTCTCATCTCTAAACCCCCAATTATCTCAAACCCTAATCATCATTCTAAAAAGTTACACTTTCACCGTTTTAATCTGTTGGGTTTTTCTTCTAATCGTAAAAAGTTTCAACCTTTATTTGCATTGCATCAAGATAATATCCAAGATTCTAATTCTTTAAGTCATGGGTCAGAGGGGCAAACTGGTAATATCAATCAAGAAAGTGTGCAAATTGGGAATGGTGTTGATGATAATGATGATAAGAAGAAGAGGTTTAATTTGTATTTGTTTTTTATGGGGTTGTTTTTGAAAGTTAAAAATGGGTTTGAGAAAATGTTGTTTACTTGGTGGCCTTTTTGGCGCCAAGAGAAGAAGCTGGAGATGTTGTTTTCGGAGGCCGATTTGTATCCGAAAGATGCGGCGAAGCAGACTGCGTTGCTGGTTGAGCTTAATAAACACAGGTGGTGGTTGTTGTTACATAAAGTTTGGATTTTTATTT